>CP092870.1:78804032-79149061 GCA_030710605.1 Cordylochernes scorpioides
ATCGCTTTTGTTGTACTCAACTACACAGACTAGAAATAACGCCATTGTTGCGCGGAAAAAGACAGCTTATCAGCTATCACCATTGTTGCACTGAACTACAAAGACTAGAAATAACGCCATTGTTGCGCGGAACAAGACAGCATATCAACTATCGCTATTGTTGTACTCAACTACACAGACTAGAAATAACGCCATTGTTGAGCGGAAAAAGACAGCATATCAACTATCGCTATTGTTGTACTCAACTACACAGACTAGAAATAACGCCATTGTTGCGCGGAAAAAGACAGCTTATCAGCTATCACCATTGTTGCACTGAACTACAAAGACTAGAAATAACGCCAATGTTGCGCGGAACAAGACAGCATATCAACTATCGCTATTGTTGTACTCAACTAGACAGATTAGAAACAAACGCCATTGTTGCGCGGAACAAAACAGCATATCAACTATCGCTATTGTTGTACTCAACTACCCAGACTAGACACTAACGCTATTGTTGCGCGGAACAAGACAGCATATCAACTATCGCTATTGTGGCACTGAAATACACAGACTCGAATCTAACGCCATTGTTGCGCGGAACAAGACAGCATATCAACTATCGCTATTGTTGCACTGAACTACAAAGACTAGAAATAACGCCAATTATGCGCGGAAAAAGACAGCATATCAGCTATCACCATTGTTGCACTGAACTACAAAGACTTGAAATAACGCCAATGTTGCGCGGAACAAGACAGCATATCAACTATCGCTATTGTTGTACTCAACTACACAGACTAGAAACTAACGCCATTGTTGCGCGGAACAAGAGAGCATATCAACTATCGCTATTGTTGTACTCAACTACACAGACTAGACACTAACGCCATTGTTGCGCGGAACAAGACAGCATATCAACTATCGCTATTGTTGCACTGTAGTACACAGACTAGAAACTAACGCCATTGTTGCGCGGAACAAAACATCATATCAACTATCGCTATTGTTGCACTCAACTACACAGACTAGAAACTAACGCCATTGTTGCGCGGAACAAGACAGCATATCATCTATCGCTTTTGTTGTACTCAACTACACAGACTAGAAACTAACGCCATTGTTGCGAGGAACAAGACAGCATATCATCTATCGCTTTTGTTGTACTCAACTACACAGACTAGAAACTAACGCCATTGTTGCGAGGAACAAGACAGCATATCAACTATCGCTTTTGTTGTACTCAACTACACAGACTAGAAATAACGCCATTGTTGCGCGGAAAAAGACAGCTTATCAGCTATCACCATTGTCGCACTGAACTACAAAGACTAGAAATAACGCCAATGTTGCGCGGAAAAAGACAGCATATCAACTATCGCTATTGTTGTACTCAACTACAAAGACTAGAAATAACGCCAATGTTGCGTGGAACAAGACAGTTTGTCAACTATCGCTATTGTTGTACTCAACTTCACAGACTAGAAACTAACGCCATTGTTGCGCGGAACAAGAAGGCATATCAACTATCGCTATTGTTGTACTCAACTACACAGACTAGAAATAACGCCATTGTTGCGCGGAAAAAGACAGCTTATCAGCTATCACGATTGTTGCACTGAACTACAAAGACTAGAAATAACGCCAATGTTGCGCGGAAAAAGACAGCATATCAACTATCGCTATTGTTGCACTGAACTACAAAGACTAGAAATAACGCCAATGTTGCGCGGAACAAGACAGCATATCAACTATCGCTATTGTCGCACTGAACTACAAAGACTAGAAATAACGCTAATGTTGCGCGGAAAAAGACAGCATATCAACTATCGCTATTGTTGTACTCAACTACACAGACTAGAAACTAACGTCATTGTTGCGCAGAACAAGAGAGCATATCAACTATCGCTATTGTTGTACTCAACTATACAGACTAGACACTAACGCCATTGTTGCGCGGAACAAGACAGCATATCAACTATCGCTATTGTTGCACTGAAGTACACAGACAAGAAACTAACGCCATTGTTGCGCGGAACAAGACAGCATATCAACTATCGCTATTGTTGTTCTCAACTACACAGACTAGAAACTAACGTCATTGTTGCGCGGAACAAGACAGCATATCAACTATCGCTATTGTTGTACTCAACTATACAGACTAGACACTAACGCCATTGTTGCGCGGAGCAAGACAGCATATCAACTATCGCTATTGTGGCACTGAAATACACAGACTCGAATCTAACGCCATTGTTGCGCGGAAAAAGACAGTATATCAACTATCGCTATTGTTGTACTCAACTACACAGACTAGAAATAACGCCATTGTTGCGCGGAAAAGACAGCTTATCAGCTATCACCATTGTTGCACTGAACTACAAAGACTAGAAATAACGCCAATGTTGCGCGGAACAAGACAGCATATCAACTATCGCTATTGTTGTACACAACTACACAGACTAGAAATAACGCCATTGTTGCGCGGAAAAAGACAGCCTATCAGCTATCACCATTGTTGCACTGAACTACAAAGACTAGAAATAACGCCAATGTTGCGCGGAACAAGACAGCATATCAACTATCGCTATTGTCGCACTGAACTACAAAGACTAGAAATAACGCTAATGTTGCGCGGAAAAAGACAGCATATCAACTATCGCTATTGTTGTACTCAACTACACAGACTAGAAACTAACGTCATTGTTGCGCAGAACAAGAGAGCATATCAACTATCGCTATTGTTGTACTCAACTACACAGACTAGACACTAACGCCATTGTTGCGCGGAACAAGACAGCATATCAACTATCGCTATTGTTGCACTGAAGTACACAGACTAGAAACTAACGCCAATGTTGCGCGGAAAAAGACAGCATATCAACTATCGCTATTGTTGTACTCAACTACAAAGACTAGAAATAACGCCAATGTTGCGTGGAACAAGACAGTTTGTCAACTATCGCTATTGTTGTACTCAACTTCACAGACTAGAAACTAACGCCATTGTTGCGCGGAACAAGACAGCATATCAACTATCGCTATTGTTCTACTCAACTACACAGACTAGAAATAACGCCATTGTTGCGCGGAAAAAGACAGCTTATCAGCTATCACCATTGTTGCACTGAACTACAAAGACTAGAAATAACGCCAATTATGCGCGGAAAAAGACAGCATATCAGCTATCACCATTGTTGCACTGAACTACAATGACTTGAAATAACGCCAATGTTGCGCGGAACAAGACAGCATATCAACTATCGCTATTGTTGTACTCAACTACACAGACTAGAAACTAACGCCATTGTTGCGCGGAACAAGAGAGCATATCAACTATCGCTATTGTTGTACTCAACTACACAGACTAGACACTAACGCCATTGTTGCGCGGAACAAGACAGCATATCAACTATCGCTATTGTTGCACTGTAGTACACAGACTAGAAACTAACGCCATTGTTGCGCGGAACAAAACATCATATCAACTATCGCTATTGTTGCACTCAACTACACAGACTAGAAACTAACGCCATTGTTGCGCGGAACAAGACAGCATATCATCTATCGCTTTTGTTGTACTCAACTACACAGACTAGACACTAACGCCATTGTTTCCGCGGAGCAAGACAGCATATCAACTATCGCTATTGTGGCACTGAAATACACAGACTCGAATCTAACGCCATTGTTGCGCGTAAAAAGACAGTATATCAACTATCGCTTCTGTTGTACTCAACTACACAGACTAGAAATAACGCCATTGTTGCGCGGAAAAGACAGCTTATCAGCTATCACCATTGTTGCACTGAACTACAAAGACTAGAAATAACGCCAATGTTGCGCGGAACAAGACAGTATATCAACTATCGCTTCTGTTGTACTCAACTACACAGACTAGAAATAACGCCATTGTTGCGCGGAAAAGACAGCTTATCAGCTATCACCATTGTTGCACTGAACTACAAAGACTTGAAATAACGCCAATGTTGCGCGGAACAAGACAGCATATCAACTATCGCTATTGTGGCACTGAAATACACAGACTCGAATCTAACGCCATTGTTGCGCGGAACAAGACAGCATATCAACTATCGCTATTGTTGCACTGAACTACAAAGACTAGAAATAACGCCAATTATGCGCGGAAAAAGACAGCTTATCAGCTATCACCATTGTTGCACTGAACTACAAAGACTAGAAATAACGCCAATTATGCGCGGAAAAAGACAGCTTATCAGCTATCACCATTGTTGCACTGAACTACAAAGACTTGAAATAACGCCAATGTTGCGCGGAACAAGACAGCATATCAACTATCGCTATTGTTGTACTCAACTACACAGACTAGAAACTAACGCCATTGTTGCGCGGAACAAGAGAGCATATCAACTATCGCTATTGTTGTACTCAACTACACAGACTAGACCCTAACGCCATTGTTGCGCGGAACAAGACAGCATATCAACTATCGCTATTGTTGCACTGTAGTACACAGACTAGAAGCTAACGCCATTGTTGCGCGGAACAAAACATCATATCAACTATCGCTATTGTTGCACTCAACTACACAGACTAGAAACTAACGCCATTGTTGCGCGGAACAAGACAGCATATCAACTATCGCTTTTGTTGCACTGAACTACAAAGACTAGAAATAACGCCAATTATGCGCGGAAAAAGACAGCTTATCAGCTATCACCATTGTTGCACTGAACTACAAAGACTAGAAATAACGCCAATTATGCGCGGAAAAAGACAGCTTATCAGCTATCACCATTGTTGCACTGAACTACAAAGACTTGAAATAACGCCAATGTTGCGCGGAACAAGACAGCATATCAACTATCGCTATTGTTGTACTCAACTACACAGACTAGAAACTAACGCCATTGTTGCGCGGAACAAGACAGCATATCAACTATCGCTATTGTTGCACTGAACTACAAAGACTAGAAATAACGCCAATTATGCGCGGAAAAAGACAGCTTATCAGCTATCACCATTGGTGCACTGAACTACAAAGACTAGAAATAACGCCAATTATGCGCGGAAAAAGACAGCTTATCAGCTATCACCATTGTTGCACTGAACTACAAAGACTTGAAATAACGCCAATGTTGCGCGGAACAAGACAGCATATCAACTATCGCTATTGTTGTACTCAACTACACAGACTAGAAACTAACGCCATTGTTGCGCGGAACAAGAGAGCATATCAACTATCGCTATTGTTGTACTCAACTACACAGACTAGACCCTAACGCCATTGTTGCGCGGAACAGGACAGCATATCAACTATCGCTATTGTTGCACTGTAGTACACAGACTAGAAGCTAACGCCATTGTTGCGCGGAACAAAACATCATATCAACTATCGCTATTGTTGCACTCAACTACACAGACTAGAAACTAACGCCATTGTTGCGCGGAACAAGACAGCATATCAACTATCGCTTTTGTTGCACTGAACTACAAAGACTAGAAATAACGCCAATTATGCGCGGAAAAAGACAGCTTATCAGCTATCACCATTGTTGCACTGAACTACAAAGACTAGAAATAACGCCAATTATGCGCGGAAAAAGACAGCTTATCAGCTATCACCATTGTTGCACTGAACTACAAAGACTTGAAATAACGCCAATGTTGCGCGGAACAAGACAGCATATCAACTATCGCTATTGTTGTACTCAACTACACAGACTAGAAACTAACGCCATTGTTGCGCGGAACAAGAGAGCATATCAACTATCGCTATTGTTGTACTCAACTACACAGACTAGACACTAACGCCATTGTTGCGCGGAACAAGACAGCATATCAACTATCGCTATTGTTGCACTGTAGTACACAGACTAGAAGCTAACGCCATTGTTGCGCGGAACAAAACATCATATCAACTATCGCTATTGTTGCACTCAACTACACAGACTAGAAACTAACGCCATTGTTGCGCGGAACAAGACAGCATATCAACTATCGCTTTTGTTGTACTCAATTACACAGACTAGAAACTAACGCCATTGTTGCGAGGAACAAGACAGCATATCAACTATCGCTTTTGTTGTACTCAACTACACAGACTAGAAATAACGCCATTGTTGCGCGGAAAAAGACAGCTTATCAGCTATCAACATTGTCGCACTGAACTACAAAGACTAGAAATAACGCCAATGTTGCGCGGAAAAAGACAGCATATCAACTATCGCTTTTGTTGTACTCAACTACACAGACTAGAAATAACGCCATTGTTGCGCGGAAAAAGACAGCATATCAACTATCGCTATTGTTGTACTCAACTACACAGACTAGAAACTAACGTCATTGTTGCGCGGAACAAGAGAGCATATCAACTATCGCTTTTGTTGTACTCAACTACACAGACTAGACACTAACGCCATTGTTGCGCGGAACAAGACAGCATATCAACTATCGCTATTGTTGCACTGAATTACACAGACTAGAAACTAACGCCATTGTTGCGCGGAACAAGACAGCATATCAACTATCGCTATTGTTGTTCTCAACTACACAGACTAGAAACTAACGTCATTGTTGCGCGGAACAAGACTGCATATCAACTATCGCTATTGTTGTACTCAACTATACAGACTAGACACTAACGCCATTGTTGCGCGGAGCAAAACAGCCTATCAACTATCGCTATTGTGGCACTGAAATACACAGACTCGAATCTAACGCCATTGTTGCGCGGTAAAAGACAGCATATCAACTATCGCTTTTGTTGTACTCAACTACACAGACTAGAAATAACGCCATTGTTGCGCGGAAAAAGACAGCTTATCAGCTATCACCATTGTTGCACTGAACTACAAAGACTAGAAATAACGCCATTGTTGCGCGGAACAAGACAGCATATCAACTATCGCTATTGTTGTACTCAACTACACAGACTAGAAATAACGCCATTGTTGAGCGGAAAAAGACAGCATATCAACTATCGCTATTGTTGTACTCAACTACACAGACTAGAAATAACGCCATTGTTGCGCGGAAAAAGACAGCTTATCAGCTATCACCATTGTTGCACTGAACTACAAAGACTAGAAATAACGCCAATGTTGCGCGGAACAAGACAGCATATCAACTATCGCTATTGTTGTACTCAACTACACAGACTAGAAACTAACGCCATTGTTGCGCGGAACAAGAGAGCATATCAACTATCGCTATTGTTGTACTCAACTACCCAGACTAGACACTAACGCTATTGTTGCGCGGAACAAGACAGCATATCAACTATCGCTATTGTGGCACTGAAATACACAGACTCGAATCTAACGCCATTGTTGCGCGGAACAAGACAGCATATCAACTATCGCTATTGTTGCACTGAACTACAAAGACTAGAAATAACGCCAATTATGCGCGGAAAAAGACAGCTTATCAGCTATCACCATTGTTGCACTGAACTACAAAGACTAGAAATAACGCCAATTATGCGCGGAAAAAGACAGCATATCAGCTATCACCATTGTTGCACTGAACTACAAAGACTTGAAATAACGCCAATGTTGCGCGGAACAAGACAGCATATCAACTATCGCTATTGTTGTACTCAACTACACAGACTAGAAACTAACGCCATTGTTGCGCGGAACAAGAGGTCATATCAACTATCGCTATTGTTGTACTCAACTACACAGACTAGACACTAACGCCATTGTTGCGCGGAACAAGACAGCATATCAACTATCGCTATTGTTGCACTGTAGTACACAGACTAGAAACTAACGCCATTGTTGCGCGGAACAAAACATCATATCAACTATCGCTATTGTTGCACTCAACTACACAGACTAGAAACTAACGCCATTGTTGCGCGGAACAAGACAGCATATCATCTATCGCTTTTGTTGTACTCAACTACACAGACTAGAAACTAACGCCATTGTTGCGAGGAACAAGACAGCATATCAACTATCGCTTTTGTTGTACTCAACTGCACAGACTAGAAATAACGCCATTGTTGCGCGGAAAAAGACAGCTTATCAGCTATCAACATTGTCGCACTGAACTACAAAGACTAGAAATAAGGCCAATGTTGCGCGGAAAAAGACAGCATATCAACTATCGTTACTGTTGTACTCAACTACACAGACTAGAAACTAACGTCATTGTTGCGCGGAACAAGAGAGCATATCAACTATCGCTCTTGTTTTACTCAACTACACAGACCAGAAACTAACGCCATTGTTGTGAGGAACAAAACAGAATATCAACAATCGCTCTTGTTGTGCCAACTACACAGACTAGAAACTAATGTCATTGTTGTATGGATCAAGACAGCATATCAACTATCGCTATTGTTGTACTCAACTACACAGACTAGACACTAACGCTATTGTTGCGCGGAACAAGACAGCATATCATCTATCGCTTTTGTTGTACTCAACTACACAGACTAGAAACTAACGCCATTGTTGCGAGGAACAAGACAGCATATCAACTATCGCTTTTGTTGTACTCAACTACACAGACTAGAAATAACGCCATTGTTGCGCGGAAAAAGACAGCTTATCAGCTATCAACATTGTCGCACTGAACTACAAAGACTAGAAATAACGCCAATGTTGCGCGGAAAAAGACAGCATATCAACTATCGCTATTGTTGCACTGAACTACAAAGACTAGAAATAACGCCAATGTTGCGCGGAACAAGACAGCATATCAACTATCGCTATTGTCGCACTGAACTACAAAGACTAGAAATAACGCTAATGTAGCGCGGAAAAAGACAGCATATCAACTATCGCTATTGTTGTACTCAACTACACAGACTAGAAACTAACGTCATTGTTGCGCAGAACAAGAGAGCATATCAACTATCGCTATTGTTGTTCTCAACTACACAGACTAGAAACTAACGTCATTGTTGCGCGGAACAAGACTGCATATCAACTATCGCTATTGTTGTACTCAACTATATAGACTAGACACTAACGCCATTGTTGCGCGGAGCAAGACAGCCTATCAACTATCGCTATTGTGGCACTGAAATACACAGACTCGAATCTAACGCCATTGTTGCGCGGAACAAGACAGCATATCAACTATCGCTATTGTTGCACTGAACTACAAAGACTAGAAATAACGCCAATTATGCGCGGAAAAAGACAGCATATCAGCTATCACCATTGTTGCACTGAACTACAAAGACTTGAAATAACGCCAATGTTGCGCGGAACAAGACAGCATATCAACTATCGCTATTGTTGTACTCAACTACACAGACTAGAAACTAACGCCATTGTTGCGCGGAACAAGAGAGCATATCAACTATCGCTATTGTTGTACTCAACTACACAGACTAGACACTAACGCCATTGTTGCGCGGAACAAGACAGCATATCAACTATCGCTATTGTTGCACTGTAGTACACAGACTAGAAACTAACGCCATTGTTGCGCGGAACAAAACATCATATCAACTATCGCTATTGTTGCACTCAACTACACAGACTAGAAACTAACGCCATTGTTGCGCGGAACAAGACAGCATATCATCTATCGCTTTTGTTGTACTCAACTACACAGACTAGAAACTAACGCCATTGTTGCGAGGAACAAGACAGCATATCATCTATCGCTTTTGTTGTACTCAACTACACAGACTAGAAACTAACGCCATTGTTGCGAGGAACAAGACAGCATATCAACTATCGCTTTTGTTGTACTCAACTACACAGACTAGAAATAACGCCATTGTTGCGCGGAAAAAGACAGCTTATCAGCTATCACCATTGTCGCACTGAACTACAAAGACTAGAAATAACGCCAATGTTGCGCGGAAAAAGACAGCATATCAACTATCGCTATTGTTGCACTGAACTACAAAGACTAGAAATAACGCCAATGTTGCGCGGAACAAGACAGCATATCAACTATCGCTATTGTCGCACTGAACTACAAAGACTAGAAATAACGCTAATGTTGCGCGGAAAAAGACAGCATATCAACTATCGCTATTGTTGTACTCAACTACACAGACTAGAAACTAAGGTCATTGTTGCGCAGAACAAGAGAGCATATCAACTATCGCTATTGTTGTACTCAACTACACAGACTAGACACTAACGCCATTGTTGCGCGGAACAAGACAGCATATCAACTATCGCTGTTGTTGCACTGAAGTACACAGACTAGAAACTAACGCCATTGTTGCGCGGAACAAGACAGCATATCAACTATCGCTATTGTTGTTCTCAACTACACAGACTAGAAACTAACGTCATTGTTGCGCGGAACAAGACAGCATATCAACTATCGCTATTGTTGTACTCAACTATACAGACTAGACACTAACGCCATTGTTGCGCGGAGCAAGACAGCATATCAACTATCGCTATTGTGGCACTGAAATACACAGACTCGAATCTAACGCCATTGTTGCGCGGAAAAAGACAGTATATCAACTATCGCTATTGTTGTACTCAACTACACAGACTAGAAATAACGCCATTGTTGCGCGGAAAAGACAGCTTATCATCTATCACCATTGTTGCACTGAACTACAAAGACTAGAAATAACGCCAATGTTGCGCGGAACAAGACAGCATATCAACTATCGCTATTGTTGTACACAACTACACAGACTAGAAATAACGCCATTGTTGCGCGGAAAAAGACAGCTTATCAGCTATCACCATTGTTGCACTGAACTACAAAGACTAGAAATAACGCCAATGTTGCGCGGAACAAGACAGCATATCAACTATCGCTATTGTCGCACTGAACTACAAAGACTAGAAATAACGCTAATGTTGCGCGGAAAAAGACAGCATATCAACTATCGCTATTGTTGTACTCAACTACACAGACTAGAAACTAACGTCATTGTTGCGCAGAACAAGAGAGCATATCAACTATCGCTATTGTTGTACTCAACTACACAGACTAGACACTAACGCCATTGTTGCGCGGAACAAGACAGCATATCAACTATCGCTATTGTTGTACTCAACTACACAGACTAGAAATAACGCCATTGTTGCGCGGAAAAAGACAGCTTATCAGCTATCACCATTGTTGCACTGAACTACAAAGACTAGAAATAACGCCAATGTTGCGCGGAACAAGACAGCATATCAACTATCGCTATTGTTGTACTCAACTACACAGACTAGAAACTAACGCCATTGTTGCGCGGAACAAGAGAGCATATCAACTATCGCTATTGTTGTACTCAACTACCCAGACTAGACACTAACGCTATTGTTGCGCGGAACAAGACAGCATATCAACTATCGCTATTGTGGCACTGAAATACACAGACTCGAATCTAACGCCATTGTTGCGCGGAACAAGACAGCATATCAACTATCGCTATTGTTGCACTGAACTACAAAGACTAGAAATAACGCCAATTATGCGCGGAAAAAGACAGCTTATCAGCTATCACCATTGTTGCACTGAACTACAAAGACTAGAAATAACGCCAATTATGCGCGGAAAAAGACAGCATATCAGCTATCACCATTGTTGCACTGAACTACAAAGACTTGAAATAACGCCAATGTTGCGCGGAACAAGACAGCATATCAACTATCGCTATTGTTGTACTCAACTACACAGACTAGAAACTAACGCCATTGTTGCGCGGAACAAGAGGTCATATCAACTATCGCTATTGTTGTACTCAACTACACAGACTAGACACTAACGCCATTGTTGCGCGGAACAAGACAGCATATCAACTATCGCTATTGTTGCACTGTAGTACACAGACTAGAAACTAACGCCATTGTTGCGCGGAACAAAACATCATATCAACTATCGCTATTGTTGCACTCAACTACACAGACTAGAAACTAACGCCATTGTTGCGCGGAACAAGACAGCATATCATCTATCGCTTTTGTTGTACTCAACTACACAGACTAGAAACTAACGCCATTGTTGCGAGGAACAAGACAGCATATCAACTATCGCTTTTGTTGTACTCAACTGCACAGACTAGAAATAACGCCATTGTTGCGCGGAAAAAGACAGCTTATCAGCTATCAACATTGTCGCACTGAACTACAAAGACTAGAAATAAGGCCAATGTTGCGCGGAAAAAGACAGCATATCAACTATCGTTACTGTTGTACTCAACTACACAGACTAGAAACTAACGTCATTGTTGCGCGGAACAAGAGAGCATATCAACTATCGCTCTTGTTTTACTCAACTACACAGACCAGAAACTAACGCCATTGTTGTGAGGAACAAAACAGAATATCAACAATCGCTCTTGTTGTGCCAACTACACAGACTAGAAACTAATGTCATTGTTGTATGGATCAAGACAGCATATCAACTATCGCTATTGTTGTACTCAACTACACAGACTAGACACTAACGCTATTGTTGCGCGGAACAAGACAGCATATCATCTATCGCTTTTGTTGTACTCAACTACACAGACTAGAAACTAACGCCATTGTTGCGAGGAACAAGACAGCATATCAACTATCGCTTTTGTTGTACTCAACTACACAGACTAGAAATAACGCCATTGTTGCGCGGAAAAAGACAGCTTATCAGCTATCAACATTGTCGCACTGAACTACAAAGACTAGAAATAACGCCAATGTTGCGCGGAAAAAGACAGCATATCAACTATCGCTATTGTTGCACTGAACTACAAAAACTAGAAATAACGCCAATGTTGCGCGGAACAAGACAGCATATCAACTATCGCTATTGTCGCACTGAACTACAAAGACTAGAAATAACGCTAATGTTGCGCGGAAAAAGACAGCATATCAACTATCGCTATTGTTGTACTCAACTACACAGACTAGAAACTAACGTCATTGTTGCGCAGAACAAGAGAGCATATCAACTATCGCTATTGTTGTTCTCAACTACACAGACTAGAAACTAACGTCATTGTTGCGCGGAACAAGACTGCATATCAACTATCGCTATTGTTGTACTCAACTATATAGACTAGACACTAACGCCATTGTTGCGCGGAGCAAGACAGCCTATCAACTATCGCTATTGTGGCACTGAAATACACAGACTCGAATCTAACGCCATTGTTGCGCGGAACAAGACAGCATATCAACTATCGCTATTGTTGCACTGAACTACAAAGACTAGAAATAACGCCAATTATGCGCGGAAAAAGACAGCATATCAGCTATCACCATTGTTGCACTGAACTACAAAGACTTGAAATAACGCCAATGTTGCGCGGAACAAGACAGCATATCAACTATCGCTATTGTTGTACTCAACTACACAGACTAGAAACTAACGCCATTGTTGCGCGGAACAAGAGAGCATATCAACTATCGCTATTGTTGTACTCAACTACACAGACTAGACACTAACGCCATTGTTGCGCGGAACAAGACAGCATATCAACTATCGCTATTGTTGCACTGTAGTACACAGACTAGAAACTAACGCCATTGTTGCGCGGAACAAAACATCATATCAACTATCGCTATTGTTGCACTCAACTACACAGACTAGAAACTAACGCCATTGTTGCGCGGAACAAGACAGCATATCATCTATCGCTTTTGTTGTACTCAACTACACAGACTAGAAACTAACGCCATTGTTGCGAGGAACAAGACAGCATATCATCTATCGCTTTTGTTGTACTCAACTACACAGACTAGAAACTAACGCCATTGTTGCGAGGAACAAGACAGCATATCAACTATCGCTTTTGTTGTACTCAACTACACAGACTAGAAATAACGCCATTGTTGCGCGGAAAAAGACAGCTTATCAGCTATCACCATTGTCGCACTGAACTACAAAGACTAGAAATAACGCCAATGTTGCGCGGAAAAAGACAGCATATCAACTATCGCTATTGTTGCACTGAACTACAAAGACTAGAAATAACGCCAATGTTGCGCGGAACAAGACAGCATATCAACTATCGCTATTGTCGCACTGAACTACAAAGACTAGAAATAACGCTAATGTTGCGCGGAAAAAGACAGCATATCAACTATCGCTATTGTTGTACTCAACTACACAGACTAGAAACTAAGGTCATTGTTGCGCAGAACAAGAGAGCATATCAACTATCGCTATTGTTGTACTCAACTACACAGACTAGACACTAACGCCATTGTTGCGCGGAACAAGACAGCATATCAACTATCGCTGTTGTTGCACTGAAGTACACAGACTAGAAACTAACGCCATTGTTGCGCGGAACAAGACAGCATATCAACTATCGCTATTGTTGTTCTCAACTACACAGACTAGAAACTAACGTCATTGTTGCGCGGAACAAGACAGCATATCAACTATCGCTATTGTTGTACTCAACTATACAGACTAGACACTAACGCCATTGTTGCGCGGAGCAAGACAGCATATCAACTATCGCTATTGTGGCACTGAAATACACAGACTCGAATCTAACGCCATTGTTGCGCGGAAAAAGACAGTATATCAACTATCGCTATTGTTGTACTCAACTACACAGACTAGAAATAACGCCATTGTTGCGCGGAAAAGACAGCTTATCATCTATCACCATTGTTGCACTGAACTACAAAGACTAGAAATAACGCCAATGTTGCGCGGAACAAGACAGCATATCAACTATCGCTATTGTTGTACACAACTACACAGACTAGAAATAACGCCATTGTTGCGCGGAAAAAGACAGCTTATCAGCTATCACCATTGTTGCACTGAACTACAAAGACTAGAAATAACGCCAATGTTGCGCGGAACAAGACAGCATATCAACTATCGCTATTGTCGCACTGAACTACAAAGACTAGAAATAACGCTAATGTTGCGCGGAAAAAGACAGCATATCAACTATCGCTATTGTTGTACTCAACTACACAGACTAGAAACTAACGTCATTGTTGCGCAGAACAAGAGAGCATATCAACTATCGCTATTGTTGTACTCAACTACACAGACTAGACACTAACGCTATTGTTGCGCGGAACAAGACAGCATATCAACTATCGCTATTGTTGCACTGAAGTACACAAACTAGAAACTAACGCCAATGTTGCGCGGAAAAAGACAGCATATCAACTATCGCTATTGTTGTACTCAACTACAAAGACTAGAAATAACGCCAATGTTGCGTGGAACAAGACAGTTTGTCAACTATCGCTATTGTTGTACTCAACTTCACAGACTAGAAACTAACGCCATTGTTGCGCGGAACAAGACAGCATATCAACTATCGCTATTGTTGTACTCAACTACACAGACTAGAAATAACGCCATTGTTGCGCGGAAAAAGACAGCTTATCAGCTATCACCATTGTTGCACTGAACTACAAAGACTAGAAATAACGCCAATTATGCGCGGAAAAAGACAGCATATCAGCTATCACCATTGTTGCACTGAACTACAATGACTTGAAATAACGCCAATGTTGCGCGGAACAAGACAGCATATCAACTATCGCTATTGTTGTACTCAACTACACAGACTAGAAACTAACGCCATTGTTGCGCGGAACAAGAGAGCATATCAACTATCGCTATTGTTGTACTCAACTACACAGACTAGACACTAACGCCATTGTTGCGCGGAACAAGACAGCATATCAACTATCGCTATTGTTGCACTGTAGTACACAGACTAGAAACTAACGCCATTGTTGCGCGGAACAAAACATCATATCAACTATCGCTATTGTTGCACTCAACTACACAGACTAGAAACTAACGCCATTGTTGCGCGGAACAAGACAGCATATCATCTATCGCTTTTGTTGTACTCAACTACACAGACTAGACACTAACGCCATTGTTGCGCGGAGCAAGACAGCATATCAACTATCGCTATTGTGGCACTGAAATACACAGACTCGAATCTAACGCCATTGTTGCGCGTAAAAAGACAGTATATCAACTATCACTTCTGTTGTACTCAACTACACAGACTAGAAATAACGCCATTGTTGCGCGGAAAAGACAGCTTATCAGCTATCACCATTGTTGCACTGAACTACAAAGACTAGAAATAACGCCAATGTTGCGCGGAACAAGACAGTATATCAACTATCGCTTCTGTTGTACTCAACTACACAGACTAGAAATAACGCCATTGTTGCGCGGAAAAGACAGCTTATCAGCTATCACCATTGTTGCACTGAACTACAAAGACTTGAAATAACGCCAATGTTGCGCGGAACAAGACAGCATATCAACTATCGCTATTGTGGCACTGAAATACACAGACTCGAATCTAACGCCATTGTTGCGCGGAACAAGACAGCATATCAACTATCGCTATTGTTGCACTGAACTACAAAGACTAGAAATAACGCCAATTATGCGCGGAAAAAGACAGCTTATCAGCTATCACCATTGTTGCACTGAACTACAAAGACTAGAAATAACGCCAATTATGCGCGGAAAAAGACAGCTTATCAGCTATCACCATTGTTGCACTGAACTACAAAGACTTGAAATAACGCCAATGTTGCGCGGAACAAGACAGCATATCAACTATCGCTATTGTTGTACTCAACTACACAGACTAGAAACTAACGCCATTGTTGCGCGGAACAAGAGAGCATATCAACTATCGCTATTGTTGTACTCAACTACACAGACTAGACCCTAACGCCATTGTTGCGCGGAACAAGACAGCATATCAACTATCGCTATTGTTGCACTGTAGTACACAGACTAGAAACTAACGCCATTGTTGCGCGGAACAAAACATCATATCAACTATCGCTATTGTTGCACTCAACTACACAGACTAGAAACTAACGCCATTGTTGCGCGGAACAAGACAGCATATCATCTATCGCTTTTGTTGTACTCAACTACACAGACTAGACACTAACGCCATTGTTGCGCGGAGCAAGACAGCATATCAACTATCGCTATTGTGGCACTGAAATACACAGACTCGAATCTAACGCCATTGTTGCGCGTAAAAAGACAGTATATCAACTATCGCTTCTGTTGTACTCAACTACACAGACTAGAAATAACGCCATTGTTGCGCGGAAAAGACAGCTTATCAGCTATCACCATTGTTGCACTGAACTACAAAGACTAGAAATAACGCCAATGTTGCGCGGAACAAGACAGTATATCAACTATCGCTTCTGTTGTACTCAACTACACAGACTAGAAATAACGCCATTGTTGCGCGGAAAAGACAGCTTATCAGCTATCACCATTGTTGCACTGAACTACAAAGACTTGAAATAACGCCAATGTTGCGCGGAACAAGACAGCATATCAACTATCGCTATTGTGGCACTGAAATACACAGACTCGAATCTAACGCCATTGTTGCGCGGAACAAGACAGCATATCAACTATCGCTATTGTTGCACTGAACTACAAAGACTAGAAATAACGCCAATTATGCGCGGAAAAAGACAGCTTATCAGCTATCACCATTGTTGCACTGAACTACAAAGACTAGAAATAACGCCAATTATGCGCGGAAAAAGACAGCTTATCAGCTATCACCATTGTTGCACTGAACTACAAAGACTTGAAATAACGCCAATGTTGCGCGGAACAAGACAGCATATCAACTATCGCTATTGTTGTACTCAACTACACAGACTAGAAACTAACGCCATTGTTGCGCGGAACAAGAGAGCATATCAACTATCGCTATTGTTGTACTCAACTACACAGACTAGACCCTAACGCCATTGTTGCGCGGAACAAGACAGCATATCAACTATCGCTATTGTTGCACTGTAGTACACAGACTAGAAGCTAACGCCATTGTTGCGCGGAACAAAACATCATATCAACTATCGCTATTGTTGCACTCAACTACACAGACTAGAAACTAACGCCATTGTTGCGCGGAACAAGACAGCATATCAACTATCGCTTTTGTTGCACTGAACTACAAAGACTATAAATAACGCCAATTATGCGCGGAAAAAGACAGCTTATCAGCTATGACCATTGTTGCACTGAACTACAAAGACTAGAAATAACGCCAATTATGCGCGGAAAAAGACAGCTTTATCAGCTATCACCATTGTTGCACTGAACTACAAAGACTTGAAATAACGCCAATGTTGCGCGGAACAAGACAGCATATCAACTATCGCTATTGTTGTACTCAACTACACAGACTAGAAACTAACGCCATTGTTGCGCGGAACAAGACAGCATATCAACTATCGCTATTGTTGCACTGAACTACAAAGACTAGAAATAACGCCAATTATGCGCGGAAAAAGACAGCTTATCAGCTATCACCATTGGTGCACTGAACTACAAAGACTTGAAATAACGCCAATGTTGCGCGGAACAAGACAGCATATCAACTATCGCTATTGTTGTACTCAACTACACAGACTAGAAACTAACGCCATTGTTGCGCGGAACAAGAGAGCATATCAACTATCGCTATTGTTGTACTCAACTACACAGACTAGACCCTAACGCCATTGTTGCGCGGAACAAGACAGCATATCAACTATCGCTATTGTTGCACTGTAGTACACAGACTAGAAGCTAACGCCATTGTTGCGCGGAACAAAACATCATATCAACTATCGCTATTGTTGCACTCAACTACACAGACTAGAAACTAACGCCATTGTTGCGCGGAACAAGACAGCATTTCAACTATCGCTTTTGTTGCACTGAACTACAAAGACTAGAAATAACGCCAATTATGCGCGGAAAAAGACAGCATATCAGCTATCACCATTGTTGCACTGAACTACAAAGATTAGAAATAACGCCAATTATGCGCGGAAAAAGACAGCTTATCAGCTATCACCATTGTTGCACTGAACTACAAAGACTTGAAATAACGCCAATGTTGCGCGGAACAAGACAGCATATCAACTATCGCTATTGTTGTACTCAACTACACAGACTAGAAACTAACGCCATTGTTGCGCGGAACAAGAGAGCATATCAACTATCGCTATTGTTGTACTCAACTACACAGACTAGACACTAACGCCATTGTTGCGCGGAACAAGACAGCATATCAACTATCGCTATTGTTGCACTGTAGTACACAGACTAGAAGCTAACGCCATTGTTGCGCGGAACAAAACATCATATCAACTATCGCTATTGTTGCACTCAACTACACAGACTAGAAACTAACGCCATTGTTGCGCGGAACAAGACAGCATATCAACTATCGCTTTTGTTGTACTCAATTACACAGACTAGAAACTAACGCCATTGTTGCGAGGAACAAGACAGCATATCAACTATCGCTTTTGTTGTACTCAACTACACAGACTAGAAATAACGCCATTGTTGCGCGGAAAAAGACAGCTTATCAGCTATCACCATTGTCGCACTGAACTACAAAGACTAGAAATAACGCCAATGTTGCGCGGAAAAGGACAGCATATCAACTATCGTTACTGTTGTACTCAACTACACAGACTAGAAACTAACGTCATTGTTGCGCGGAACAAGAGAGCATATCAACTATCGCTCTTGTTTTACTCAACTACACAGACCAGAAACTAACGCCATTGTTGCGAGGAACAAAACAGAATATCAACTATCGCTCTTGTTGTGCTCAACTACACAGACTCGAAACTAATGTCATTGTTGTGTGGATCAAGACAGCATATAAACTATCGCTATTGTTGTACTCAACTACACAGACTAGACACTAACGCCATTGTTGCGCGGAACAATACAGCATATCAACTATCGCTATTGTTGCACTGTAGTACACAGACTAGAAACTAACGCCATTGTTGCGCGGAACAAAACATCATATCAACTATCGCTATTGTTGCACTCAACTACACAGACTAGAAACTAACGCCATTGTTGCGCGGAACAAGACAGCATATCAACTATCGCTTTTGTTGTACTCAACTACACAGACTAGAAATAACGCCATTGTTGCGCGGAAAAAGACAGCTTATCAGCTATCGCTTTTGTTGTACTCAACTACACAGACTAGAAACTAACGCCATTGTTGCGAGGAACAAGACAGCATATCAACTATCGCTTTTGTTGTACTCAACTACACAGACTAGAAATAACGCCATTGTTGCGCGGAAAAAGACAGCTTATCAGCTATCACCATTGTCGCACTGAACTACAAAGACTAGAAATAACGCCAATGTTGCGCGGAAAAAGACAGCATATCAATTATCGCTATTGTTGTACTCAACTACACAGACTACACAGACTAGAAACTAACGCCATAGTTGCGAGGAACAAAACAGAATATCAACTATCGCTCTTGTTTTACTCAACTACACAGACCAGAAACTAACGCCATTGTTGCGAGGAACAAAACAGAATATCTACTATCGCTCTTGTTGTGCTCAACTACACAGACTAGAAACTAATGTCATTGTTGTGTGGATCAAGACAGCATATCAACTATCGCTATTGTTGTACTCAACTACCTAGACTAGAAACTAACGCCATTGTTGCGCGGAACAAGATAGCATATCAACTATCGCTATTGTTGTTCTCAACTACACAGACTAGAAACTAATGTTATTGTTGCGTGGATCAAGACAGCATATCAACTATCGCTATTGTTGTACTCAACTACACAGACTAGAAACTAACGCCATTGTTGCGCGGAACAAGACAGCATATCAACTATCGCTATTGTTGTACTCAACTACACAGACTAGAAACTAACGCCATTGTTGCGAGGAACAAGATAGCATATCAACTATCGCTATTGTTGTACTCAACTACACAGACTAGAAACTAACGCCATTGTTGCACGGAACATGACAGCATATCAACTATCGCTATTGTTGTACTCAACTACACAGACTAGAAACTAACGCCATTGTTGCGAGGAACAAAACAGAATATCAACTATCGCTCTTGTTGTACTCAACCACACAGACTAGAAACTAACGCCATTTTTGCGAGGAACAAGACCACATATTAACTATCGCTATTGTTACACTCAACTACACAGACTAGAAACTAAGACTGTGGAACAAGACAGCTTATCAACTTACGCCATTGTTGTACTGAACTACTAGAAATTATCGCCATTGATAGGTGGAAAAAGAAAACATATCAACGCCATTGTCGTGCGGAACAAGACGGCATACCTATATACTATCATTATTTTTTGCGGAAAAAGACAGTTCAGAAACGATTTCTTTTTACGCGGAATAAGACATCCTAGAAACTATCGTAATTGTTGTGCGGAACAACACAGCTCATAAACTATTCCGATATTGTGCTGAACAAAACATCTCAGAAACTAATTTATTTGTTGTGCGGAACAACACATCCCAGAAACCATCTTTATTGTTGTTTTTAACAAGACATCTCATAAACTATCGGCATTGTTGTGGGAAGCTATGTGTAATATAATTGAAATTATATTTAACTCACTAACACAGTTCTGCACATAGAATGTAAACAACCTACGTTATCTATCACTAACAACAACCTGTAAGTGTGTAAGTGTGTGTAAGTAAATAAATCATCTAATACTCGAACAAATATATCTTGTAATACGTTTGTTAATTATATAACGTAAACAAAGATTTTACACAATGGCATTGTTAAGTGAAAAAAAAAAACAGGAAATATTGTTGAAATATTACAGAGTAACAATGACTATAGATGAGACTGAGTTTGAAAAGGAACTTGTATGTATATAATGTTTCTGTATTGCTTTTGTAATTTTCATGTAGACATATATACCAAGATTTGTTTCATATAATTACTATTAATAATAAATAATATGCAATGTTAAATTGGTTACAGATTCATCCTTCTAATTCACTTTAATTACATAACAAATATCGCTATTTATGCGCAACAAGACAGCGAGATATGGTTTTTACGGACTACTAAGTGTATGATTTTCGAGGACAGAACAAGACAGTATGATAACATTCGCCGTTGTTATGCTAAAAAAGGCAACTCAGAACCTATCACTCTTATTGTGCAGAATAAGTACAGAAGTTTTCTCAACATTGTTGGACAAAGAAAGTGAAAACTTCCATAGATTTTCTTATAAATAATACATATAATATCAACTTAAACAACAACAACAACAACAAAAGCCTTTATTTAGGGCATTCCGCCCCATACAGGATTCGCCGGGAAGAGGAAGCATTTACAACAAAATAAAGTTGTCTCACATTCAGTTACCTATTTACAGATGGGTCATCCTCCAGTATTCCTTGCCCTGCATTCTTTCTCATGCGCCCAGCTTCTGTGCAGAACTTGAAGTACAGGGTGATCCAAAAGTCCCGCACAACTTTAAAAATTAATAACTCCGCGAATATTTGCGCTAGAGCAATGCGATAAACACCATTGTATTCAGGATGCAATGGGATTTTTTATGGCAAATAATGAAAAATTCGAAATTGATTTTAGTTACAACCTTATTCGCTAGATGGCGCTCTACCAGAATCAGCTATTCATAGGCCATATTGTTTGATAAATTCAAAAATATAACTGAACGACACGTATTTTTCCTTTTTGAATACCAGGAAAGAACCCTAATAATATCAAATGATAAATTAATAAAACACCATTTCGCCAAAAGTTAGAAGAAATGGTTAACGATTTTTAAATACAATCTGAGATATGTAAAATAGGTATATGCAAATTAAAACATGTAGCAAAAAAAAATTGATATTTTAGATGCGGTTTGCTGGAATCCTCTCAGATATTTATATTTCGAAAATAATAAATTTCTAATTTTTTTAATTCAACTCTCTCTCAGTATCGATTATATTTATTTTAATTCATTTTGAAAATATTTATCTATCTCTGATGATTTATTTTACTCTGGAATGCCGTTGTTGTTTTTGTCGTGTCCAATAAAGAGCCTCAGATGTCTCCATGCATCTCTCTATCACTGCAGCAGCATTGTCCACTATCTTGGGTGTGCAAAGCAGCTGCTCTGAGTTTATGTAAATTTTCTGCAAGGCTGCGGGCATGAGAATATGTGGGTAGGTGTTAGTTCCACACCAGGACAGTTGTTGCATGTTCTATAGGTTCTTGTGCCATCTAGATGTATTGTCATCCTTTATAATGTTTTGTTCTAAATCTTGTTATAGTTTTGTCATTTTTCTCTCGGAGTTTATTTCACATTTTGATCTTTTCTTTTTTTTTTTTGTTTAATTATCTTGTATTTTGCAAAAGCATTAGCGTCAAATAATGACATTTATTCTTTCCTTTGGCTCAACTTTCTGGCTTCCTTTGCAAATTCAACTGCCATTTCATTACCCCCGATCCCAACACGGGCAGGAATCCATTGTAGAATGCAGTTATTCTCCAATGATATCGGTTGAGTAAGTAACGAATGTATTTTCTGTGTGATTATAGTATTGCCCTTCTGAATTGCTTCTAGATCGGATATGAAGTCGTTATACGGTATATTATAATTCCTTCTGCTTGATGCAGGGATGGTTGGTTAAGGCATACATCAAGAGCTTTCCAGATAGCTGTCAGTTCACAAGTGAAGTTTGACGAAATCTTTCTTGCTCCTTCTTTGATTTTGATGTATGTTCCATCTTGCAGTATTATGTTAATTCCAGCCCCTCCATTACTTATGGTAAGGTCTGATGATCCATCTGTATATGCTGTTAAATAATTTATCTGATCGCATAAACCAATTGTGTCAAGTCCTTTCTTTTTAAGAATGTTTTTTTCTCTTTTTTTTTTTATTGCAGGGTTCATTCAGGTTAAGATTGATGATTACATTTGATGGCAATGGGGTAGGAAATATTGGTTATTCTCGAATTTGAAATTCATTATGTTTCATATTTATGCTCTTTCTAATATTGTTGTCGTACTGGAGTGTTGAAGCTCTTTTGAGCCTTTCTTTTTGTGTCCAGTTTAAATAGGTTCTATGGGATATGTGTTCGGTTTCTTTAGTTTTTAAGCTATTGGTGAATTTTATTGTTTTTAATTGTTTTCTGCTTTCAAGTAGGTCTAGACCACATTCTCTCTGAATTTTCTAATTGTTGGTATTTGAAACAGAACCAGTGATTAATTTGGCCGCTTTTGCTTAAACACTGTCTAGTCTTCTTTGTAGTGATGAACTTGAGGGAGCCCAGAAGGGTGTTGCATATTCCATTATTGGCCTTATTAAGGTGATATATGTTGTTCTGAGAATTTTGGGTTTTGCTCCCCAATTTGTTCCACATAGCCTTCTCAAAATGTTTAGGTTTCTGGTAGCTCTATTTGAGGTGCTAATTATGTGTTCTGTAAATCGCAATTCCTCATCAAGTATCACACCTAGGTAATTTGGAGAACAAATTTTATCAATTATATGGTTGTTTATGCTTATTTTGGAGTTAAATTCATGCCCTTTTTCCTGTTAGTGAAGGAGTCCTATAGGTTTGTGTTTATTGTTTGTTTTTTTTTTTGTCATTTTGAGTTTCATTGCCCACTTCTCATTGATGTGTTCAGTATTTTTCTGATATTTCTATACTGCTACTTGTGTGCCATATGGCTATATAATCTGCATAACAGGCAACCTTTGTGTCTTCAGTGAGGTAAGGATGGATGTCGTTAAGATTGTGTCGTAATTAGATGTACAACAACTCTAACTTGACCATGACTCTTTTTTTAGCTCTTATTCTTTTCGTTTGGCCAACAAAAAATGTCCAATTTATATACACATATATTCTTACATAATGAGACTTTAAAGAATGCAAATAATCTTCATCTATTTACATACACAACACATCTCCCCCCTTAATAATACTCCAGTCGGTCTGGGGGTTTCCTGGCTCTCTGAGGTCTAGGACTGCGGACGGGCACTTGCACAGCGGGAAGCTCCGGTTTAGGAGTGCAAGAGGCCACGTGCACAGCAACAGGCCCTGGTCTAGGAGTGCAAGAGGGTACGTGCACAGAAGCAGTCTCCTCCTTGTTTCCTGATGTAACCTCTGGAACCTCCTCTTCACTTTATTTCTGACTTCCACCTACAGGCTTCTCTCCTGATGTTCGAGGAAGTATCAAATTTCTTGTCTCCACTTGTTTCTTTCTCACAGGTCGCAATTGATTGATATGCCTCTTATACCCGACGCCCTCGCAACTTATAAGGTAGTGACGGTAGCTCAATAATTTCAAAATGGTACCTTTTTACCGTTTAGGTCCAGTTGCATAGTTGCGGAAATAAACCTCGCAACCTGTAGTAAACTGCTCCTGCCTTCTTACGGCCTCATGAAATACCTCTCGCAGATTTCCCATCTTGGTATTAAATTCGAGAATCTTGATCTTAAACTTCACTTCATTAGCAGTTCCGCGGGGGAATTCCTTTATTACAGTTTGGGGGAATGCTCTATGAGCAAATAGGAATCTTTGTAGATTCGTCTCTAAATCATCCTTCCCATTATTCTTTCTCAAAAGGTTTTTAAACTCTCTTACATATCTCTCTGCTAAACCATTTGTACTAGGATTATATGGACAGGTCTTAGTGTGCCGTATACCATTGATTTTGGTAAATTGCTCGAATTCACCGGAGACAAACTGTCTTCCGTTATCCGTAACCAAAAATTAGGGCAATCCAAATCTGGCAAAAATTTCTCTAAGATGATTTATAATCGTTTTGTTGGTAATATCTTTGATGATAAAAATTTATATCCACTTTGAGTATGCGTCCACGAGAACCAAAAACATTCTTCCCATGAACGGACCCGCTAGATCAAGATGAAGTCGATGCCACGGTTTTTCGGGCCAAGTCCATTCCGAGATGGTAGCCGGGGGCATGCTTGCCGATTCTTGGCATACTCTACATTCTCTAGTTAACTCTCGATGTTACTGTCTATGCCTGGCCACCAGAAAATACCGTCTGGCAATCATCTTCATTTTAACAATCCCCATGTGTATTTCATGCAAGTCATTTAAAATTAAAGATCTTAATTTTTGGAGAATTACCACTCTTTCACGCCATTGAAGACAACCAAACTCCAAACTTAATTCCTCTTTGATCTTATAATAAGGAGCTAGTGGATTTTCCCTCGGTACACCCTTGTGAATTTCCAGTTGCCTTCTCTAACATTCCTTAATACTATAGATAGTATTTTATCTCGGGACGTCTCATATGCCACCTCCCTAAAAGAGAACGGTACCTCATTCAACTTCCTGAGAAGAAGTATCTGGTCTTCATCAAGAGACTTCCTGACACTCGATTCTAAAGGAAGACGTGACAATGCGTCAACATTGGAATTATCACTAGTTTTTAGAAATTCCACAGTATAATTAAATGCAGCTAATTTAAAGGACCTACTTGTAATTCTGGATGATGCACATATGGGAATTGGTTTATGAGGTGAAAATATATGAATTAATGATCGGTTGTCTGTGACCAATTCAAATTTTCGTCCCAGTAAGTATTGTCTGAATTTCTCATAGTCTTATAGATTGGATAATTCATTCTGTTATTTTACAAAGTATGCTGGTAATAGCAATTGGCCGATAGTTCTTGCATTCCTTGGCATCTTTGTTTGGTTTCAGTATTGGCACTATAATTGATATCTTACAATTCTTTGGTAGCTTACCAGTTTGCCATGAAATGTTCAGTATTCGTAGGAGTTGATTTTTAGCTTTGTCTCCAAAGTGTTTAATCATTTGACCAAAGATTAGAGCATCTCCAGGTGACATCTTGGATTTAACTTTCCTATTGATGAGTTTAGCTCATTCAGTGTGAAGTCTCTCGAGTAAATATCTTGTTGATGGTAATTTCTTGCTTGTTTAACTAACCTGTTTACATTATTTTTTAGAGTCCTGCCTTCATTCGTATAGCTGAGTCTGGAAGTGCTTGAAAGATATTCAGCAATTATTTCAGCCATCTGTTTGTTCGTTCTCGGTATTCATATCGGTTAGAGTATTGAAAGATTAGTGTTGGTTTTGATTGTTTTATAACACTAATTAAATTCCAGTGATGGCTTTCCTTTTTTGGATCCATTTTTTTCGCAGAATTCTGCCCATTTTTCTCTCTCTCTCGTTTGAATATCCAAATTTCTTGTTCTATTTTGTGCCTAATTTCAATGAGTTCCTTTATGATTTCTTCTGTTTTATTTGTTTTAAGAAGTTGATTGATATTGTCTCTCTCTGCAATCATTGCCTCGATATTGTGGTCCTTCCAGTAAAGTATTCACAGGTCTTTACGTCTACCTCTAGGTATCGATACTTTTGCAGCTTTGGATATGTTCGAAGAGAAATTTTCCAATTTTTTGTCAATCGTTTTGTGATTTAATTCTTTGTTGCACAGTTCTTCAAGCTTTTCTGTGATTTTTTTCCAGTGTTTTTTTTATTCTGTTGGAAATTCTCAATTTTTAATTTTATGGTTGTTAAAATTGGTCTGTGGTCACTGATTGCACTTTTCAGAATTTTCCATTGTGTTGTGGGTGCGATGTTGTAATTTATCGCTGTGATGTCTATTGCGGATTCTGTGCCTGTGGACTTGGATAGATAGGTGTTCTTTTCGTTATTTAACGGTGTAAGGTCGAGGTCGGTTAGCATGTCCTCAACCTGCTGACCTTTGTTATCCTGGAAAGGTGATCCCCAAGTTAGTCTTTCGGCGTTAAAATCACCAAGTATGATTGCGATATCCGAAGACGCTTCACTTAATGTCTCTATCAGGCCTGTATTGATGCTAGTATTATCGTGGTCATAAACATTTATGATTGGAATTGTTTTATCTGTAAGATAGATTTCTATTGCCTGAGCTTCTGTCGTGCTTTCTCTAGGCTTACTCTGATTATAGGCGATTTCCTTAAATTTGATTTCTAGAGTTTTAATCAAAACGGCAAGTCCTCCTCCGAATTTTCCCGGTCTGTCCTTTCGTAGTGTTGTATAATCTTTGATATTGAATCTCAGATTTTGATTCAATTTTGTCTCCTGAGGACAAGTAATATGTACATTGTTGTCACAGAGAAGACAAGTCAGCTCTTTATTTTCCTCTGGGTACCATTTATATTGAGTTGTAGTAGATTGAATTGTGTCCTCGTAGTAGATTTCTCATCATGAGCTCGAGCTGCAGCTCCTGACGCGGCGGTTACCCCGGACGCGGTAGCATTACTGGAGATATCAGTTTTGCTCTTCATTTGAAGATGGGTGCCGTTGCAACGTTAGTCATCTTGGAAACGAACCAGAATTTGGTCAAATATTCCAAGGGTCCAGGGGGGACCGCAAGGAGGTGTGGTCGGACTTCTCCCCTTCCCCCTGGAATGGCGTCACTACAGGATAAAGCACTCTTGGTGAATTCTTTTAATTGTGATTCAGAATCTGCCACTGAAGCTTTACGAGCGTTTCGTTCCTTTAAAGGTATTCAAAGCGATAAAGGACCAATAAGTTGCTACTCTCTAAAGCGATTGATTAAAAGTTTTGAGGAAACTGGATCTCTGGAAACAAAACCTCGGAGTGGAAGACCATCGACATGCAAGTCAGTGGCTGTTACGGTTTTGCAGAATGCTGAAGCTATTGAAACGTTATCCCCGTATGGAGAAGTAAGTGCTAGACAAGTTTCTCGACAAACGGGGATTTCGTATGGAACAGTTTGGAGAGAACACACATTTAGAATTTTTCTATAAAAATACCCTAACAAAATTCAAAGTTTTCACGAGTTGAAAGTCAGCGATTTTGAGAAGCGTCAAGAATTCGCTGCATGGGTTTTCCGGCAAATTGATATTGATGAAAACTGGCTGTCAAATGTTCTAAGAACAGATGATGCTCACTGTTATCTAAAGGGAGAATTTAACATTCAAAACTGCCTCATTTTGGCAACAGAAAACCCTAGGATATTTACAGAAATACCATTTCATCAGCCCAGAGTTACAGTTTTGTGTGGGTTCACTTCTTTTATTTTTGAACAAATTTTCTTTGAAAAAATCGATGGAAGAACTTTTAAAACCGTTTTTGTAACTGGTGAACGTTATGTTCAACTTTTGAGAGAAAAGGTTATTCCCATATTGCAGGACAGACAAGCACTAAGCGAAATAACATTCATGCAAGATAGAGGACCTATTCATATCTCCCGCGGTGCCAAAGAATTGCTGAAGGATACGTTCGGTGAAATTCGTTGATAAGTCGCCACTTTATATACCAGTGGCCTCCAATATCACCAGACTTGACGCCTTAAAATTTCGGTTATGGGGGTACATTAAGTCGCGTTTTTATCGATGCCGGCCTACCACATTGGCCATGTTGAAGGCTTCTATCAGATGGCACGTTTTATAAATTTCAACTATTTAATTGTGACCATTCTGTCATCTATCGTCTTCAGGCGGTGTTTGAGAATGAAGGGCGCCACATTGAGCAAGGATTGTGACCTAATACAAGAGAGAAGGCAGTTACCTCATGTGTTATATTTTGCAGCTCTTTGATTTGGGTTATGGGAATAATAAATGCTGTCCTCACATCTTGACTCTTTTTTTTTTCTGTGAACAGTAATTTTTTTGTTTGTCATTTTCCCACATCTTATATTATGTCGTGCAGGCCAAAGTGTTATAACTTCTCGAATAACACTGGTATACACAATTTTAACCCTTATGTTTAGTTTATCGCTTTTCGCTCATTAGAAGAAATCGCATAAGGAATATTCTCTGTATCCCCCCCCAACTTTAGAAATTTTGCGCAAAAAATAATACAAAATGATTTTGCTACCACGTTTTTCAACGCAAAAGGTCGATTTAAAAATGATTTTTTTTTAGGGGATACATTTTCAAAATTATGTAGAGTATAATAAACAATGATAACATTTGACAAACCCATAGGATATTTGGAATAAAGTACGACAAATATATTTTGTCACTCCCCTCTATATTTCATCTTTGGATCATGACAAATATCCAGTTAAATAGTCAAGTGTCGCCAATTAGTCAAGAAACTATACATTCCTTATAGCACGAAATCCTATTAGTAGTGCCATCATAATTTTTGGTACTATATTAACATTTCAAAAATCGTGTATTAATATCAGTAGTTATTTTCAAACATTCAATCTATTTCTCAAAACTCCATCTAAAATATAAATATTTTTTGCTAAATGTTTTAATTTGCATATATCTATTTTACATATCTCAGATTGTATTTAAAAATCGTTAACCATTTCTTCTAACTTTTGGCGAAATGGTGTTTTATTAATTTTTCATTTGATATTATTTGGGTTCTTTCCTGGTATTCAAAAAGGAAAAATACGTGTCGTTCAGATATATTTTTCAATTTATCAAACAATTTGGCCGCTGAATAGCTGATTCTGGTAGAGCGCCATCTAGCGAATAGAGTTGTAACTAAAATCAATTTCGAATTTTTCATTATTTGCCATAAAAAATCCAATTTCATCCTGAACACAATGGTGTTTACCGCATTGCTCTAGCGCAAATATTCGCGGAGTTATTATTTTTTAAAGTTGTGCGGGACTTTTGGATCACCCTGTATCTAACAATCAGTTATTCATCATCCAGAGCTGATTGCGCTATCTACTTATATAATTGCCTTATTCTGTCTGCGTGAAGTTCACTGTGTGAAGTTCACGGATAGATTTTGGTCAGAATGGATAAAATAAAAAAAGTGTCAAGCGATGGGAATCGAACCCACGACCTTCCGCTTACCGGGCAGATGCCATGACCACTAGGCCACATGACCACAATTTATAATTGTAACAAAGAGTATTTGAATCAAAACATTCAATCGGGTAATACACGGGCGTTGCCCGGATCATTCGGCTAGTTATAAAATAAATGAAGCTTCCATGGTTAAGTTTCTTTTGCAAATTTTTATTTTTCAAGCTTTCGGACTTGTCAGTCCTTCAACAGGATTATCACGTTAAAAATTTAATCTATATATAAAAATGAATGTATGTGTGTGTGTGTGTCCTTTATGCCTGACCAAACCACTCATTGGAACGCCATGAAACTTTGGGAAGTTATTTAGTATAGTACTGGGAAGGTTTCTGAAAAATAATTTCTTGAATATCTTGAATATCCTTAGAGTTATTTGCAGATTTGTAGATTTAACTCGCAAGCAGCGCCCCCATCACGACGATGATAAGCTTTTTTTTATCTATAAGTTTTATTATCACTAAGTTTATTATCTTAAAGATTATTTATCAAAAGTAAGATTTTCTACCTATTAATTGCGCACAAGTCAAAGTTAGTTATCAAGTATTTTTCAAGGGACCGGGAAAAAATGTTCACTAGATAAAACAATGATTTTGTAATGTAGAAAATTAGGAAAGACAAAATTCAGGATGACACGGCAATTTATTTGAGACAAGAATAATGATACAATTCCAAGGCAAGATACTATTCCTTTAACTTCCAATTACCGAGGGAACCAATTAATATTGATTTTATTCAACTTATCGAGTATTTTTCAAGGAACCGGGAAAAAATGTTCATTTTATCGAGAGATTCAAATTTACGAGTTTCAAATTATCAAAATATATCTTTTTTTTTTTTTTATAAGTTTATAGGGAATTGTTTTAACAAATGTTCATTAGACAAACCTTTACTCGGGTAAAACCCGGGCGAAGCCGGGTACATCCGCTAGTAATAAATACAAAATAATATATACACATTATTATATACATAATTTAAATACTTATTATCTATTTAGAGAAAAATATATTACATTATTTCAGTTTTAAAAACATTTTTTTTTTAAATATACGTGCGTGGTGGATGATACGTGGCCGAACGAAGTCTCGATATAATGGGTAATATATGGGTTGATTTTATAATTCTTGGTAATTGTTATTTTTTACACAAAGCGCTTTTTCAACAATTTTCCGCCCAAAAATGGACGGGTTACACTTACATCGCCCTCTCACGTCCATCTGGGGACTTTTCTGGGCTCATCTGCAGAAGGTTTAGTGAAAAATGGTGGATCTGGTAAGGAGAGCTAGCCAAGAGGTGAGTCCTGAATATGTACAGGTTATATATACTAGAATGAACAGATAGTTAAAGAAAGGTTATGAAAGTATAAATTGGAAGGGTACATTAGAGTTATAATACAGTTATAAGTTCACTAGCCGAATGAACCGGGCAACGCCCGTGTTTTACCCGATTGAATGTTTTGATTCAAATACTATTTGTTACAATTATAAATTGGCGCCTTATATAAATGCATATGTTAGTTAATAACTATAGCCTATGTGCTTTATCTTTCTATGTACTGTTGGCTTCCGTAGGCGTCTCTTACTGGGAAAAAGGAAGAGAGGATTCCATTTGGTTATTAACTAATATATGCATTTATTTAAGGAGCGACCCGCTCCAACACAATGGTTACAAAAACGAAGAAGAGAGTGGGGGGGCATGATGGGGGGGGGGGGGGGGGGGCAAAGGTGGCGTGATCGTAGCCGACCAATAGGAGGGCGCCATTCCAAAAAAAAAAAAGCAAACGGTGACAGAGATGACTGATGAAGAATGACGCTCGTAACTGTATATAGAATGTACAAGGGCAGCCAGGGAAAGGCGTGTTATTTCAAACAACAATATATAACGTTTTTTTTTAATGGTTATTATTTTTTTCAATAGATATTCGAAATAATTTATTTTATTTATTTATTTTTATAGGTAATTTTATTTGAAAAATTACATATTAATTCTGTGTAATATAGCATTATTCACGCTTTTTTAAATTCTAAAAGTCACTTTAACTCTTTCATTTCTGAAAAATATTGTCAGACAGAAATCCGGGTTACATCAATTGCGAGCAAATTCACATCCAATACTATCCAAGATTTAATCAAAGTAAGTATTTTAATTTTGACCCATTAATAGAATTTATAATATCACTTTTTTTATTATTATATATCTACTATTTATATTAAAAATTATATTTCCTAAATTAAACTGGTAAATAAAAGGTGATCAGAGAGGTAAAAAATGACGTTTTTATAAACTAAGAAAATTGTATCTCCTAATATGGGGAAAGTTTATCCAGTAATATTAGATAGAGATAATATTTCTTTTATAGTGTATTATAGTTGTAATAGCTGATATATATCTTAACAGAAAAATACACCAATACCGCGCTTTGCGTCGTTTCGTTTTGCGTTTTTTTTTTCGAAGTTGCGTCGCTGCTTAATTTTTACTGATTTTCACTGTGCGTCTTTAGATTTTCGAAGTTGCGTTGTTTTGGATTCGAGTCTTTAATTTTTTTTCTTCCTAAAATATGGCAACACCTTTTTTTTTTATTGCGCCTTCACAAATTTTCACTTTGCGTCGTTTCAATTTGCGTCGTGTTTTTTAGGAACGTAACCCCGACGCAAAGCGAGGTATGGGTGTATGTCATTTTTAATAAAAATTGAAAAATGTTCGTATACATTTAAAGAAGTAATGTTATCACCGCTCTGTCATGAATATAATCAATCTTGCACACTGATACGACATGTCTTGATGACTTACATTCTGGTATGACAACCGCTATATCTTCGCACCACTGTGGTGTAATGCCAATCGTGTTGGTATGACACATTTTAAGGTCGGCAACAATCTGTGGTTGTGATAGATTCTGAGGGTCATAGGTTGGAATTTAAGGACAAAGGAACATGGGTCACCATAAAAGTTATGTCAATCAGCAAAACCGTGGTGATACAAATACCAGCACAAAGTTAGATAAACTCAACCCAGATTCCCGAAGCAAAATCTTGTTAGTTTAAATGTATTCTTGAGTAAAAATATATATATTTAACGTTTCTATGATGATCTGTACACGCCAATATGCAGATGATATTGTTTTGCATAAAGAAAAGAGAACAATCAACCGTCTGACTAACTAACTTTATTTCAATCATTTTATTTATAGTTACAAATATTTACATAATTTTTTTTCACATAAAAACCTTTATTAAGACACACAGGTCTTACAGAGGATTATCCTTGGGGTTATTTACCTAATTCCTGACAGCGTAAAAATTTACATCTATTAATAATTTATAAGAAGAATGTGACATATATATATTTATTATAAGATATAAAAGAGATAACCCTATAGTGGAATTAGAGAGATGAAAGATAGTACACTAAAAACATTAGGTGTAAAAAACGTATTTCTGGTTTAATGATATGAGAATCGTATGTTGGATAAAAGAAAATCCGCGGCTTGAACATGCCATTTAGTCTAATGAAATTGAACAGCGCTTTCCAGGCTGTTTTACTTCAGGAAAAGTGCGACAGTGAAGAGGGCACAAAACCTAAGTCCTTACCATCAGTGAAGACGAGATAATTTCTCAAGTTATCGAGGTCTTCCCATTCAAAAACAATGTGCATAATTGTTTCATCTTGCAGTCACAGTAAAGGACAGATTAAATCATCTCATTTTTTTTAGTTTTGTACGCGAAGGATCCACGTGTGTCCAGTTAGTACGATAATGTACCTGAATGTTCCTGTGGTCTTCATCGTGTTCGGGGTAAAGATCAGAATGGAAATGTAGATAGTGTAAGGATCAGAGAAGACTTTTTTTTCATTACTAATTAATATATTTTTTAATCGTTCTTAAAAATAAGAGACACTTCGGCCAAAAAAAGCTTTTTTTCTCGACATTTCGACAAAAATAAAATTCTTTATTATATTTTCCTGATAAAGACTAATAATTTTTGTCAAAACGTCAAGAAGACAAACTTTTTCCGGCCGAAGTGTCTTTTATTTCAATGTTTCCCCCTTTTCATCTGGAATTTCTCACACATAACTGTTATTGTTTATATTTTAAATATTTTTAACAATGGTTAACATGTATTTAACCTGATTGCCCGGGACATTCTGTACCCCAGGAACATGGGATATCTATATATTTATATATCTTACGTGATAAACCGCCTTGAATTTTTGTGCAACTTCGTACTGGAACCTGGAACTTGTATATACACGCGATACTGCTGATTGGAATAAGTTCTAATCAAGTTATTTACTAGTTTAACCGTGCGTATCTTCACGCACTTCACTGCGATACTGGTGATTTGCATAAGTTCTAATTAAGTTATTTGCTAGTGTAACGGCGTATCTTCACGCACTTCACTGCGATACCGCTGATTTGCATAAGTTCTAATCAAGTTATTTGTTAGTGTAACGGCGTATCTTCACGCACTTCACTGCGATACTGGTGATTTGCATAAGTTCTAATTAAGTTATTTGCTAGTGTAACGGCGTATCTTCACGCACTTCACTGCGATACTGGTGATTTGCATAAGTTCTGATCAAGTTATTTACTAGTGTACCCGCGTAACTTCACGCACTTCACTGCGATACCGCTGATTTGCATAAGTTCTAATAAAGTTTTTTACTAGTGTAACCGCGTATCTTCACGCACTTCACTGAGATACTGCTGATTTGCATAAGTTCTAATCAAGTTATTTGTTAGTGTAACGGCGTATCTTCACGCACTTCACTGCGATACTGGTGATTTGCATAAGTTCTAATCAAGTTATTTGTTAGTGTAACGGCGTATCTTCACGCACTTCACTGCGATACTGGTGATTTGCATAAGTTCTAATTAAGTTATTTGCTAGTGTAACGGCGTATCTTCACGCACTTCACTGCGATACCGCTGATTTGCATAAGTTCTAATCAAGTTATTTGTTAGTGTAACGGCGTATCTTCACGCACTTCACTGCGATACTGGTGATTTACATAAGTTCTAATTAAGTTATTTGCTAGAGTAACGGCGTATCTTCACGCACTTCACTGCGATACTGGTGATTTGCATAAGTTCTAATTAAGTTATTTGCTAATGTAACGGCGTATCTTCACGCACTTCACTGCGATACTGGTGATTTGCATAAGTTCTAATCAAGTTATTTGTTAGTGTAACGGCGTATCTTCACGCACTTCACTGCGATACTGGTGATTTGCATAAGTTCTAATCATGTTATATGCTAGTGTAACAGCGTATCTTCACGCACTTCACTGCGATACTGGTGATTTGCATAAGTTCTAATTAAGTTATTTGCTAGTGTAACGGCGTATCTTCACGCACTTCACTGCGATACTGGTGATTTGCATAAGTTCTAATTATGTTATATGCTAGTGTAACGGCGTATCTTCACGCACTTCACTGCGATACTGGTGATTTGCATAAGTTCTAATCATGTTATATGCTAGTGTAACAGCGTATCTTCGCACACTTCACTGCGATACTGGTGATTTGCATAAGTTCTAATAAAGTTTTTTACTAGTGTAACCGCGTATCTTCACGCACTTCACTGAGATACTGCTCATTTGCATAAGTTCTGATCAAGTTATTTACTAGTGTACCCGCGTAACTTCACGCACTTCACTGCGATACCGCTGATTTGCATAAGTTCTAATAAAGTCATTTGCTAGTGTAACGGAGTATCTTGACGCACTTCACTGCAATACCGCTGATTTTCATAAGTTCTAATAATGTTATTTACTAGTGTAACCGCGTATCTTCGCACACTTCACTGAGATACCGCTGATTTGCATAAGTTCTAATAAAGTTATTTGTTAGTGTAACGGCGTATCTTCACGCACTTCACTGAGATACTGCTGATTTGCATAAGTTCTAATCATGTTATATGCTAGTGTAACAGCGTATCTTCACGCACTTCACTGAGATACCGCTGATTTGCATAAGTTCTAATCAAGTTATTTGTTAGTGTAACGGCGTATCTTCACGCACTTCACTGAGATACTGCTGATTTGCATAAGTTCTAATCATGTTATATGCTAGTGTAACAGCGTATCTTCACGCACTTCACTGAGATACCGCTGATTTGCATAAGTTCTAATAAAGTTTTTTACTAGTGTAACCGCGTATCTTCACGCACTTCACTGAGATACTGCTGATTTGCATAAGTTCTAATCAAGTTATTTACTAGTGTACCCGCGTAACTTCACTGCGATACCGCTGATTTGCATAAGTTATAATCAAGTTATTTACTATTATGACCGCGAATATTCACGCACTTCACTGCGATACCGCTGATTTGCATAAGTTCTAATCAAGTTATTTACTGGAATAACCGCGTATCTTCACGCAATTCAATGAGATACCGCTGATTTGCATAAGTTCTAATCAAGTTATTTACTACTATGACCGCATCATATCTTCACGCATATTTTTCCATCTTCCCTAGCATGATGCTTGCCTTATTATAAAGACATTGTGTTTTATTTGTGTAAAGGACATTTATTCCTTTAAAATACATCAATACATTTTGTTTTCTCAGCAGAACACACAGATTCGGATCAAGGATTCCACAACACCAGCTTTGATAAGGTCTGGAGCCTCAAACCATGTTAATCATGGAGGAATGGTATTAACCGTTGGTTTTTGACAGCCACGATCTGGGATCTAATTCCGCATTGGTAATTTTTTTCTGAAGATAAAAATTGCTTCATTGGACCCCCAATTTTTGCTAAAGTCAAATCCCTCTCGTGAATGTAGGCAATCAAACGGAGCTCTGGCACATTTGTAAGTGCAAAAGTCGAACCATTTTTCTACATGTAGAAATAGGTAGTGTACTTACAGTAAAATCAGTCGCTAACTACCCACCATGATTATATAGCCTGTACACCATATGTGTCCAGGATAATAAGTTTAATGGTAACTAGTTTGTCCTTTCTTTTTTTTTTTGCAAAGCTAGTGTTGTGGTATGTTTTTTTATCTCCATAACTGTGAGAATGGCTGGTTTCCACGTAATTTCCAATGAATAGGTAATGTGTCATAACTTTTTATTATTAATACTATTATTATTACTAAAGGGGAATTAGATATGTTTTAGCACATGCCCTTTGCTTTAACTAAATCTAAGAATGCTCTTTAATTTAGATTATGAAGAGCGTGTCATAAAGTTTATTGTATTTCACTATAATAATAAAAAATGCAGAGTCACCTATTCTTTTATCTGAATCATTGTGTAGAGGTGATTAACAAGAAGTATTGTTTAGATTTTGCTTATAAACGATACACTTCTTTCTTATCTACATATATCTCTGTCTTTGCCAGTCCCAAGCCCGGATGAAAAAGGAGGAGGGGGAGCAGTAACAAGCTCACTAAAAACCTGGGCTCAGCTGGCCCGGCTGATAGTACCTTGTAAGGGCTCCTAATCCAGGGATACAGGATGAGCAGCGTAGGTACTCCATGTTAGGAGCGGCTGCACATGGCGTCTGTTCCTCATGTCAGAGGTGGCCATTTCATTTGGAGCTAAGTCGGCCTGTTACTGAGTAGTGCTCCCAGTCATAATGACAAAGGAAGGCACATTCTACTTCACCCAGTGTGGAGATAAGAATGAAGAAGAGGGATAAGCAAAAAAAAAAATTTAACATTTATCCTTATTAATTAAATGGTGTTGAACAAACACACACATTTCAAGTATATATTTATAGAAATTCATAGAGACTGTTGTCCACACAATGACGAATGTGAGTTGTTTTGGGTCCAATGAAGAATTTCAGATATCTCCATGTATCTCTATCACAGCAGTCGTAATGTTCTCAATATTGGGTGTGTGAAGCTGCTGTTCTTTGTCCATGTCAATTTTCTACAAGGCCATTGCTGGACATGAGAATATGTAGGTAGGTGTTAGTTTTACATGTGAGTAAAATTTCAGATTGACATTACAGTAGAACTTCTCTGTAAAGGACACCTAATTTGCAGAGCCAAAGTGTCCTTTAGGGAGCGGTGTCCTCTTACTGGAGAGTTGCCAAATAGTGAAAATGGTAATTTTACAAAAGAAAACTATCCTTTGTAGAAAGGTGTCCTCTAGCACGAGTGTCCTCTTATGGAGGTTCTACTGTACTTCATATTTTTTTCCTTATGTAAATTCAATGAAATAGAAACAACATTCTTTTTTTTTGTGTTTCAGAGAGAATCCTGATTAACCAGCATTATCAAGATTTTATTCAGCAATTCCTAATAAAGTTTAAATAAATATGTATAACAGAAGTCAACACTACATCAATTTCATCTTAGATTCAGAAGAAGAATTTGAAATAATATCATTACCTCACTCTGGAGGAAGAAGATCTCTGATTCCCATTCTGACACCACCAGGAACACTTGATGAATCTACCAGGTCCAATAAGAAAGAAAACACTTCTTACACACCAGTACAGAGAAGAAGAGGATCAAAGATTCCTATTTTATCTATTTCCAACAATGAAGAGCTTCAATCCAACATCCAAACATCAGAATCTGGAGACAATAAACTGAGTTCTCCAGTAATTAAATTAATTAGAAAATGGAGTTTCTGAGACAACATGTCCTTACATAGAGTAAGTCCCTAAAAATTATCATTTTTCAACACACTACTTTTTTTTAATACATATACAGTTAAACCTGTCTATAGCGCCTCCCTCTCTATAGCGCCCAATTTTAAATGCATAGTACGATGCGATTTACATTAAAAGTGACCTGTCTATAGCACCCCCTCTCTATAGCACCCTATTTTGGTGAGTCCAAGAGAGGGGGCGCTATAGACAGGTTTAACTGTATATATATAATATATGTCGTGTTTTCTATCTATTGGTTGCCTCAAATCTCAGACACCACAACAGATACACCTTTATTTTAGACAATACAGTAGAACCTCCATGAGAGGACACTCGCGCTAGAGGACACCTCTCTACAAAGTACAGTTTTCATTCGCAAAATTATCATTTTTACTATTAAGAAACTCTCCGGTAAAAGGATGCCTCTCTTTAAACTTTGGACACTTGGCTCTGCAATTAGGCGTCCTTTACAGGGAGGTTCTACTGTATAATGAAATTTAAGCACACACACCTTATATATATCCTTTTATATTTACATAACCTTTCTCTCTCTCTCTAATGCCAAATATACATATTTACATATATTTATGGATTTTTCTTCTAAAAAGAAGCAAATCCAACTCCTTTTTTTATATTCATAGATGGTAAATTTTAACAAATAAGAATTTTTTTTTGCTTATTCCTAGTACACGTGGTACAGGCCATGATAATCATGGTTAGCGACTGCATTTACTGTAAGCGCACCACATGTCTACACATGTGAAAAGCAGTTCAACTTTGCACTTATAAATGTGCCAGAGCCCAGTTTGTTTACTTGCACTCGCTGGTAGGGTTAAACTTTTGCAAGATTCGGGGGCCATTTGAGCATTTTATTTATTTTTTATTTAGAAAAAAGTGCCCAATGTGAGATTCGATCCTGGGTCGTAGCTTAGGCCACCCTTCTACCAACCCCTTTTTTTATAATATAGTGAACCGTGGCTATAGTGGACATTATGTTTCATTAGAGTTTGCTATAACAAGGTTTTACTGTACTTTGAAAGAAATTTCCATTCTTTATACCCATTTCTCTCTCTAAATATCTACATGTTGTTGTTGTTTCTTATCCCCTCGAGTAAAGATTACACAAATTCCATGAGTGCATGTTCTAAAGCTGTTTGATGATAAGCAGTGGCCTCTCCCAAAGGTCCTGTTTAGTGCATCTAATGCAAGCCAAAATGTGTTCTGGAGCTGCAGGTGCCAAGCTACATTTTGGACAAGTGGGGTAGATTTTGTTATTTTCTATCTTCAATGGCTTGAGATGGCCTGTTCTAAATTTTGTTAGTGTTGTTTGATGCAGTCTGAGGTTCAAAGTTTCTCCTGGGTTCACTCCACTATATAAGGGGGTTGGTGGAAGGATGGTCTAAACTGTTGGTTTTCAACTGCTACGGCCCGGAATCAAATATCACATTGGGCACTTTTTCCTGATTTAAACAAAAATGCCCCAATGGCCCCCGATTCTTGCAAAACTCCAACCCCACCAACGAGTGCTAGTAACCAAACGGGGCTCTGGTGCATTTGAAATGCAAAGTCGAACTGCTTTTCACATGTCTAGACATGTAGTGCACTAACAGTAAAAGCAGTCGCCTACTTCTACCTACCATGATTATCATGGCCTGTACCACGTGTACTAGGGATAAGCAAAAAAAAACTCCACTGTACCAACTGTGATTAGGTGGGATCTTCCAGTTCTTGTTTATTTTTGTTTTGGCTACTGTCTCTCTAAATACCTACATACTTGATAACTTATCCTATTGTTTCAGGTTCCCAGACCAAGTCAATAACCTCTTTACATAACAAGTGTACATATATATATATAGCATTATATTTGAATAAAACTTATTTTTATATTAGCTTTCACCCTCAAATTATTTTGTCAACTATGAATAATTTGTATCCAAACAACTTTTATTTTTTCAACATCATTTTTTATGTAGATTAACTTCTTTGTTTCAAATTTAAAAAACTTGTTTGGGCATATTTGAATACAAATATAAAAAGATATTTTAATATTCCACCAATCATAGCACCAATAATAGACAAATAATAACAAAGTCACAACACCAAGTTGACAGTGAGGTACACTAGCGAGGACAGAGGGCGTGACGTCCACCATCCACTGGCAGACTGGCACCAGTGATGAAGGATGCCTGGTCCGAGGCCAGGAAGGCAATGGTAGCCGCTACTTCCTCTGGTTTACCTGGCCGGCCAAGAGCATGGGTGAATTTGCACCTCTCCAGGAACTGACACCAGAGCAAATGTTGGCCTATGGATACAACAAAGGAAGGGGGAATGGTTACCTCTGAATACTTGGCATCATCCAATCCTGCCCGCTTCTGCAGCTCCGTCAGTACCACGCCAGGACTGCAGCATATAACCAAGTGGCAGTCATACTACTGAATAACTGGACAACAGCTTACTTTACAGAGTTGACTCTGACTTGTTTGTCTGCTAGCTCTGCAACACACCCACTGTCTTGTTAGTTACAATGGGATTACACTTAGAGATGGAAAACATTTATAACAGGAAAACTTGGCTTTAAAAACCATTTTAGATTCTAGTAGAAGAGTGCTTTTGAAATGTGAACATGGAGAAAGATACTCAGAGTGTCTTGGACAGATAAAAGGATAAATGTTTCAACCTTAAATAAAATCAATCCTATTAGATCCCTAGAATCCCAAATAGAGGTAAACAAAGACTGACCTACTTCAGACACAAAGCGAGAGCAAATGATTTGGAAAAGATGTTGATGTTTGGAAAAATTGAAGGAGAGAGAGGAAGACACAAGGTAATAAGACCAAATCCAAATAAATAGTGTGTGTAACGTTTCGGTAACAGGGTTGTTACCATCTTCAGACAAAAGTATTGAATCAAAACTGAAGATGGTAACAACGCTGTTACCGAAACGTCACACACTATTTATTTATTTGGATTTGGTCTTATTACCTTGTGTTTATAATCCAAATTTTCCCTTTCGAAGAGAGGAAGACTTTCAATGAGCTGGTTAGAAGGGGTCAAGAAAGCTACCGGAAGGTCACTATATGAGCTACGAGTGATCGCCACTAACAGATCAAATAGGAAAATTTTTGTCAATATAGTTACCAAAAGCTGTCTTGAAGGTCATTAACAACAAAAGAGTGATATATATTGCGTAGTGGTATACAATGGAACCTCATCATAATAGCCTCCTTTATAAGAACACAACTTGGCTAAACTTCATAATTCTAAAAACCCAAGTCTCAATTCAAATCTCAACTGTCATTATAACAATGACATATGGTGTTATAACAATGGAAAATCTTGGCCCCTAGTGATATTATATAGCGAGGTTCAACTATATAGGGTAAACCAAAAAAGAACACTTGGATACAAGACCAAGAAGAAAAAAAAAACGTGAAATAAGTGAGATAGCATTATAGTAAAGTTTTACTATAAAGAGTTCTGCCAATGTTACGCAAGGTAATAAGACCAAATCCAAATAAATTGTGGGATAATTTGGTAACAGCATTGTTACCATCACTGGACAAAAGTACTAAATCTGGTAATGGTAACAATGCTATTACAGTAGAACCTTCCTGTAAAGGATACCTAATTGCAGAGCAAAAGTATCCTTTAGGGAGAGGTGTCTTCCTACTGGAGAGTTGCTAAATAGTAAAAATGATAATTTTGAAAATGAAAACTCTACTTTGTAGAGAAGGGTCCTCTAACACGGGTGTTCTTTCATGGAGGTTCTACTGTACCAAAGTGTTACACACAGATTATTTTGGTCTCATTACTTCTCTTGTGTTTCTAATGTATGATCCAAATTGTACCTAATCATTTGTGTTGAATGATGGGAACTCACCAAGAGCCACACATCTGGTGAACTGGTCCACAGCACTCTTGGACATGTTGTAAGCCAGAACTCCTGCAAACTGACATCTACACTTTATACAGAGGCCTTGTTTGCACAATGGAAAAATTACAAAGTTGTTGTTGTTTCTTTTCTCCTTGTACAACGATTACACAAATCTCATGAGTCCATGCTCCACAAGCTTTTGATGATAAGCAGCTATCTCCTATACGTCCTGTTTAGTACATCAAATGCAAGCCACAATGTGTTCTGGAGCTGCAGGTGTCAAGCTACATTTTGGGCAAGTAGGGTAGATTTTGTTATTAATTTCTATCTTTAATGGCTTGAGATGGCCTGTTCTAAATCTTGTTAGTGTTGTTTGATGCTGCCTGAGGTTCAGAGCTCCTTCTGGGTCCACTCCACTGTGCCAGTTGTGCTTAGGTGGGATCCTCCAGTTCTTGTTTATTATTTTTTTGGCTACTGTCTCTATTTATTTAAAAGTAAGTTTATTATTTCGGATATTACAATGTATTGATACTAGAAATGTTTCTTAGAACCTTGTATTCCAATTATAATTAAATCTACACCGGCCCCATAACTCAACCTTTTATTTTTCTTTTCGACTTGCGTAAATAGAATCTAATTTCTTCAATTCAACAAACAATAATTCGACCATTTTTCAATGTTCTGACCTCCAGAATCTCTCTATCAGATAACCAACATTAATTCAACCAACCTTTATTCGACACCATCAATAATTTGACCATATCTTAAATTCTGATAACAATTTTAGTTATTGTAAGAAAAAAAAAACTTTAAGCACGAATGTTTCTTTTCAATAAAGGTCACAATGTATCAAATAACTTTCAGAGTTATTGTGTCTGAATCCCGATATACATGCTAAAAGGTACAACCTCCTCAAGTTTAATCCATGAGTGAAAGGTGTGTGTATTACCGAGCGAAGGCCGTTGACACTGGAGACATTGACAATGGAACCTTTAGTTTTGACGAGGTGGGGCACTGCCAGCATTGTGAGGTGGTAGATGGACCTGTGGACACACAGATCATGGTACATCTATGCCCACTCTCTATCCACACATTTTATATAAGGTAGCTAGATTTAACACATGTAGAGCTGCTTGAATCATTGGTACAGTTGTTCTGTTTTCTATAACCATCCTTCGAATCCTCCTATCCTCTCTCTGTTGTTACTCTAGGGCGACCTGAAGCTGACCACCGAGAACAAATCCTTACAACAGTACTTTGATTGCAGCCTACTTTCATAGCAATATGTCTAGTCAAAATTCCACTTTCTTGAGGCCTATGATTCTGCCTCTTGTAAAATTAGAAATTTTCCTTGTATGACGCTCTTTTTTTTCTGCCTTGGCATTCTACAGATTAAAGATGATCTTAAGAACCCAAAAATGGCAGCTTTAATTAATTATACAATAGGAGGCTATTTAAAATACCCTTTCATGAATAAACACAAGGCTATTTTTTATGCACTTCTATTCTAGTTACAGTTTCAGAAAATTTATCATTTGCATGCCTTAATATTGATAAGACACAAGTTGGATTATAGATTAGAACTACAAGATAATAATACACCAAATCCAAATAAATAAAGAGTTTGAGATGTTTCGGTGACAAGACTGTTACCGAAATGTCACACACTATTTATTTGGATTTTGTCTTATTACTTTGTAATGCCTTAATGTTCTTATTAACTATTCAAATTTTCTGAAAATTTGCTAAGTGTTTATAGGTGATGTGGGCAGTGTAGTATTGATGCTTGATCTCTTTATTCTGTAATTGTAAATTTCAGCGGTGTAAGAATAGTTTGATATCATAATATTGTGGTAAAATATTTATTTTTATGAACAGATTATTAATTTCGATAGTTATATTTTGCTAATCTCTGTATACTTTCCTTATTGCTTCTCTTGTTATTTATAAATTCCAGTTTGTGCTTGTGACTTAAATATATTGCTGTGTCATCCTGAAGTTTGTCTTTCCAAATTTTCTGTGACATTTAGTGGAGATGCTGGGTAAATTAGGGAAGATAAACTGAAGATCGCCTAGAAGACCTTGAGGTGCTGTGAACTACATTTTCAGCTACTGGCTCCAGGATTCCATCATCGTGTCAAAGCCAAGACTTCCCTCCAAGATGACGATGTCTCTATAGACAATACAACGACAAAGCCGCTCTTCACTCTGCAAGAAATAAGACGTTAAAGTACTAGGGATAAGGTTGCAAAACTCCAAGGGAATCTTTGGCAGAAACAGGTCAGATCCATGTCAGTAGCAACAAGATTTGTAAGCTGTAAATCACAGTTCCTATAGGGAAGAAGCTTTGTAGCAAAAAATGTATTTTTATGAACAGATTAATTATTATACTTATATTTTGCCACTCCTAATTGTCTCCTAATTTTCTATGTAACAATATATCAACACACTTTTGTGTTAAATCATTCTTGGATAGTGTCTTATATAAGTAATTTAGAATGTGTAATTATGATGTGTGGTGCCATAGCTAATGTATGTGTTTCCCAAAAAGGTCCAACATTGACTACAAGTTTAGGACTATGTGTTCTGGAAACCCATAGCTTTATTCTGTACTGGGTAAGAGAGGCAGATTTAAGTGTTGTAAAAGAGTTATGTAAGAAAAAAATCTTAGTTTAGCCATATCTTTAGATAAGATAAATGTAGATAGCAGAGGAAATGACAACCTTCATGAGATAAGATTACCTCACGTTGATATTGAAGATTTCGTCATACTGCTCCAGTGAGGTGTTCTCTATGGAGCCGAAGGCAATGATGCCGGCATTGTTGACCTGGAGGACAACCACTCAGTTCAACAACACATATGATAATAAATCACAATTTGGATTATAGATTATAAACACAAGGTAATAAGACCAAATAAATAAATAGTGGTATTTTAGCACATTTTAAGAGGAGAAGTACCTCTTATATATATTACTAGCCGAATGACCCGGGCAACGCCCGGGGTTTACCCAATTAAATGCTTTTATTCAAATACTATTCATTACAATTAAAATTGGCGCCGTGGATGTCATTCTTGTAATATATGAGTTTTAAAAATTGTAAAAAAAAAAAAAAAAAAATGCATCGGCCGGGAATCGAACCCTGGGCGCCCGCCACTATAATATATAAATGAGTTTTAAATATTGTAAAAAAAAAAAATGCATCGGCCGGGAATCGAACCCGGGGCGCCCGCGTGGCAGGCGAGCATTCTACCACTGAACCAAAAGCAAACAGTGACAGAATTGAGAACGCATGACACTGATAACTGTATACAGTATAACCTTGTTAATTCGACACACCCCAATTCGACACTCGGCGATAATTCGACCATGTTCCGATGTCCCGACCTCCGGCCTATCAAATAACAAACCGTAATTCGACAGTATCGATAATACGACAGTTCCGATAGTTCGACCATTTTAAAATTCGAATTTCGACAGTTGAATGTTATTTTACATGCAACTTTACCGCTAAACGGTATTACGGCGGGCGCCGATCGGCATCGGCGGGCGCCGTTCGGATCGCGCCTGCGCACTTTTGGTTTCTGGTTAGTTTAAGTTTCACTTTGCAGTGCCGTTGCGCAATTTCGCGGATGTTATTGTTGTTTTTTACGCGGGAATTTCGGCATCATGCGCTAACTAATAATAATTTTTATTTTTTTATTTTTAACATTGAAATATTTTAGCTATTTTTAAATTTATAAATAATTTCTTTTTAAATAAATAAATCTTTATAAAATGTAGCCACAATGATTATGATAACATTTTATTTCAATATTCCATTTCTGTGTTATTATAAAAGATTTAAACACAAAATCAATAATACCTGCAGCAGCAGTGGATGACTTTAATACATTAAAATTTATTTATTAAAAAAACATTTTAGAAGAAGAAAGACATGCATGTTTTTTCAAAATGACCGTCTGGAATACATCCTGAATAGGATTTCAGTGCAAAAACAGACATCTATAAAGGAATTTTTTAAAAGATCTTCATCATAATTTTTAAATAATATTTTAAAATTTTATTTTTATTTACCATATTTATTTCCTTTCAACTGCTATATTTTTCAATTAGAATAAAATATTATTTAATATATTATATTTAATATTTTAATGTATGTAGAGTTAATATTTGATTATATTACTGAAAAGAAACACATTGCCAGTAAATTTATTTGTTACAATTATTTTTGTTTCTAAAATATGTATTAATGCCATTTTATCCCTGATACTAAAAGTTAATCATGAAAATAAAATAAAAACACACAATGGTTTCAATTAATATCATTAATTTATATTACAAGGCTATTTTTAAAAAAATATTATTTTAGCGAGTTAGATGATTACCTAATCATCTCACCTTAATTCAACACTTCCTTTAATTCAACCGAAAGCTCTGATCCCTTGGGGTGTTGAATTAAAGAGGTTCGACTGTATATTAATTGTTAGTTATATTTGATCATCGTGAGGTGTAGTGAAGTATATTTTAGAAACATCACCCAAGATAAGAGGTCCGCTGGACAAAGTGCGAGGTGAAAATGTTCCAATAGACTCGACACAACAAGAAGAAAGGTTGTGTGTGAAGTCCCAATTACAGGCGTACCCAACAAGTTGTGACAATCTGGCTCATGGCCAGGTGCAACAGGCCACTCAAATACTTGGACATAAAGGAATCCAGTCCCTAAAGGGGATAGGGAAAAGAACAATGTTGTTACCGAAACATCACACACTATTTATTTGGATTTGGTCTTTTTATCTTGTGTTTAACATACATGATAGACATGGATCTGTTCCTAGCAGGCAGAATCTAACTCTCTTAGAGATAAGATTAGAATGAACCTTTCGGATGGTTGATATACATTTCCATGAGGAGAGTGACAGTCACTGAAACATTAAGAATTAAAGAAATTACTAGCCGAATGACCCAGGCAACGCCCAGGTTTTACCCGATTAAATGTTTTTATTCAAATACTATTTGTTACAATTATAAATTGGCGCCGTGGATGTCACTCTTGTGAAACATCCCGCTCCAAATTTGTGTCTGAGAAGCGATATTTTTATAAAGAGATGATCTGGCTTTGTGTCTTCTGCTCGAATGAATGTTCTTCTGTTAGAATTTTGTTCCTGCACACTAAAAATGAACTGGCTTCACCCGTGGTCTCTGCATTTTGGAATTTTTCCCGATATAATTTTGTATCTGATAATCAAACATGATACAGCAATATTGTCATCATCATTTTCTGACTAAAAAAAAAAACAACTATATTTGCCCAGAACCTGTCAATTTTCATTTTTTATTGGCTAAAAATCTAATAAATATTTTTTCCAGATTTTTTCTCTATGTCCTGTCAAAGCACGTTTTACATGTACATTAGGTCAGCTGATATTACCTCCCATCTTCACCGCTAGAGGCGCTGCTTGTGAGCGAAAAGGCAAATTTGCAACGCAATTTGCAAATAATTCGAAGAATATTCGGGATATAGACCTGAAATTTTCACTAAATGTTTTTCCAGATTCTACTCAATATACTGTTAAAATTTCAGTCAGATTAGTTACGTATTGTGGATGTGTATAGCCGACATAGATACCCACATACATAGATACACTGACTTTTATATATATATAGGGATTGGTTGAGACGTGGCTATATTTTTTCCCTATTATGAAATGTTTCATATTTAAAATGTATCTCTCCCAAGTTTACAATAGAACCTGATTATATCCATATCACTTACAACAAATTAATTTATTAAATCCAAAAGACAAAAAACCTCTCTCAATCAGTATCTTTTATTATTACAAATAACGGACGCTAGCTTTCGAACAATTAGTTCTTCAACGGGCGTTCTTACAAAACGAAATCAGATTCTTATTAATATATAGAGGTAATATAAAAAATAAATACAAATATTCGCTCAAAGATATGCTAAAAGGTAAATTAGAGAATTGAAAAATAATCAGATATGCAAAAACTTCTTTAAAACTAAATAAAGTTTAAAACTAAGTGGGGAAGGGGGGACATAGCAGAATTCGTTCTTCAAATTCTTTTAAAAAGGCAGCGGAACTGTTCCGGGACTTCTATTCTTCTGTTTATGCTGTCTTTACAACCAGAAACCAAGGATTCCAAAATTAATCTTTCCCCTTTGTATCTGATGTTGTTGTAATGGCAGATGGGGTTATCCAGATCAAAACTATGTCCTGTGTTTAACGTGTGTTGGTACAGAAGGGATCTGGGGTCTTTTGAGCTGATATTGTATTTGTGTTCTTTGATTCGGTTTTCGATTTTTCTGCCTGTTTCTCCTACATAAACGGATTCACAATCGTTGCAGGCAACCAAATAGATCGCGTTGCTTTTAAGGGGAAAGATTAATTTTGGAATCCTTAGTTTCTGGTTGTAAAGACAGCATAAACAGAAGAATAGATGTCCCGGAACAGTTCCGCTGCCTTTTTAAAAGAATTTGAAGAACGAATTCTGCTATGTCCCCCCTTCCCCACTTAGTTTTAAACTTAATTTAGTTTTAAAGAAGTTTTTGCATATCTGATTATTTTTCAATTCTCTAATTTACCTTTTAGCATATCTTTGAGCGAATATTTGTATATATTTTTTATATTACCTCTATATATTAATAAGAATCTGATTTCGTTTTGTAAGAACGCCCGTTGAAGAACTAATTGTTCGAAAGCTAGCGTCCGTTATTTGTAATAATAAAATATACTGATTGCGAGAGGTTTTTTGTCTTTTGGATTTAATTTTATGCGCAAGTTCTTTGATCTTAAATTAATTTATGTTTATTATAACCATGATTACAAAAACAATAGAGAAAAATTAGAATGTTGATGTTATAACCAGGTTTCTGTTATAACAAGATCCTGTTTTAAATGCCTCAATGTCCAAACTATATACTGGGAAGAAGTAGATTGGAAGTGTGGCTGGAAAAAAAAGAGAGAGATCACACAGGGTATAAAGGACTTACCAGGATGTCCAGTTTTTTAAGGGAGTCAATGGTGGTTTTGAGAACATTCTGGGTGTCACTCTCCTTGCTTAGGTCAGCGGCAACTATATGGGGCTGGAACAACACACATATATGGTTCCTTGTATAGATAAAATGTTAGAGCCACAGCTATAGAAGCTCCCAAAAAAACAAAGATATCTAGTAGTACCTCCGTGAGAGGACACTCCTCTCTCTCTCTCTTGAGGTAACCCGGATTCCTAGAATGTAAGAGGATACTCCAGTTAGAGGATACCTCAATAAAAAGGACAGTTTTCATCACAAAAATTATCAATTTTTACTAATAAGCTGCTCTCCATTAAGAAGACACCTCTCTCTAAAGGACAGTTTAGGTTTACAATTAGGTCTCCTTTACAGAAAGACCTCTTAAAAACATGGCTACACCAAGTATCTCTCTGAGAGGTAATCTCTCATCAGAGATTTTGGTTGAAAGACTTCACAAAATGTTTCTGATAAGAGACCACCTCTAAGAGGCTGATGTTAATGTGGAAAGAGAAAGCAGGATTCCAGTCATCTGCTTCTTGAGTGCCCAATCTTCCAGAACTACAGAAACTGGGAAAACATCGAATACAAGGATCTTTTTATGTTTGTAAATAGTAAGGACTCGTATTTTAAATTTAGAAAATTCTGTAAATATATCTATGATTTTCTCTCTTGGTTAAAAAAACCTTAATTATTACCTATTTGTATATATATATCTATTTTTTTGGTTTGTTTATTTTGTTGTGGTTGTGATGTAAAATCAAGAATGATTTTAATGTCCTCTTTTTTATCTTTTCAAATCTTGTAATTATTTAATTTTTTGTAATATAGTATCTGAATTTAGTGTTGTTATTGACGCAAGCATCCCTTGTAGGGATAGCGCGTCTAATTTGATAAATAAATATATAAGAGAGACCTAGTTTAGTCTTTATATGATCTCTCGTGGGAACTTCTACTCTATGAGGTTATTTGCATAAGGCATTATTTACCCCAAGAAAAAACCCTCCATGAATGCACTAACTGAACCAAGGCAATGTTGTACCACCAGACTAGGTCTATAGATGATTACCTATGTCTGATTTACTTACTAGATGATTGCCTAACTTCCTTTTTTAATAAATAAAGTTAACTTGTATTTCAGTCATTTCAAAAACCATTTTCTGGTAGGAATTTGTTTTAAAAAAAAAAGGATATACAATAGCTACATATCAACTGTTCTTGACTTATTAACATCCCGAGTGTGATGACAGTAAATATCACAGAAACATCGGAAAGTAAATAAAAATCAAGAATATTCAATGTATCTATATTCGTTTTTAAATAACTCAAAATATAATTGGCCTATTTGAAATTTATTTTCTGAAAAAAAAGTACTCTTTATTCTATATACAGTCAAACTTCTTTGAACTTCAACACTTCAAGAGATCAAAATTTTCAGTTGAATAAAATTTGGTTTTGAATTATAGTCGGTTATTAAAGAAAATAGCCTGCGATTGGGATTTGAAAAAAAAAAGATTGAATTAAAGTAAGAGAGTGTTGAATTACAGCTGGTTGAATTAAAGAGAAGTTATTAACAACAGTCTTTGATTTCCAGACTAAAGTCTGGTCATCTACGAACAATGACTTTCCAGAATGGTTGCAAGGTTTTCTCACTATATACTAAGTGCAATTCTCAACCTACAACCCCAAACCACATTATTGACTGTATTGACTCATCCATTGATGGGCCCTATTCATCGCCAGCAGATACCATCAACATGCTCTACAAGCTTGATACCCTAATACGATTGGGTAGAGATTTTCTTCTTCTTTCTTATCTTCACTCAATCATATTAGGGTATCAAGCTTGTCTGTGTGAAGATAAGGGTGGATCTTGGGTGGAGATAAGAAAGAAGAAGAAGAAAAAAAGAGAAGTTATACTCAGGTTTAAAATGCTCTCTAGAAAAACCCGGCCATTGCCCTGGTCCATATGTATATAGGATACTAGGAGAGTTGAGGTAAATACCTGAAGTTTCTCAGGGGAAGCTTGTTTACAGGCCTGAGCTGTAGCCTCCAAGTTGGCTTGGTTGCGTCCAGTCAGTACCAGATTGGCTCCCAACTTGGAAAACAAAATGGCCGTAGCAGCTCCAATCCCAGAACTTGCACCTAGTGACCCAGAAGTAATAACAATCAGAAATTAAAACATATATATTCATACAACAGTTGAACCTCATGTTGTTGTTATAAACATGCCATTGATAAGGCACAATTTGGATTATAGATTATAAACACAAGGTAATAAGACCAAATCCAAATAAGTAAATAACACATTATTTATTTATTTGGATTTGGTCTTATTACCTTGGGTTTAAAACATGCCATTGTTAGAACCATGGTTAAAATAATTGGAAGATAAAAACTTTGGACCATAGAATTAGGATGTTATAACGAGGTGTTCAGCTGTATGCAATAATTACACTGTGAATTCATAGTATTCATTTGGTAAATGTATAGGTTTCTGGAGTTTCTTTATCTTTATTAAATGTAATCTCGGGCATCTCTGCCCTTCTATAAGTTGATATGTTTCTATTATAGGTTGAAGATTAATAGTGAAAGTTATTTTATACTAGCCGAATGACCCGGGCAATGCCCGTGTTTTACCCGATTGAATGTTTTGATTAAAATACTATTTGTTACAATTATAAATTGGCGCCTTAAATAATTGCATATGTTAGTTAATAACTATAGCCTATGTGCTTTATCTGTCTATGTACTGTTGGCTTCCGTAGGCGTCCCTTACTGGGAAAAAGAAAGAGAGGATTCCATTTGGTTATTATCTAATATATGCATTTATTTAGGGAGCGACCCGCTCCAACACAATAGTTACAAAGACGAAATAGCGAGTGGGGGGGGGCAAAGGTGGCGTGACCGTAGCCAACCAATAGGAGGGCGCCATTCCAAAGAAAAAGCAAATGGTGACAGAGATGAAAACTGACTGATTGATTAGGAGATGAGGAATGACACTCGTAACTGTATATAGAATTGTCAAGTAGCTCCATCCAGATAGGACACCTGTCAATCATCCCTGGACCCGGGGGGGGACCACAGGTGTGAGGGTTCTTGGAAGCTGATCTGTAAATAAGGAAAACGGGACGGTGGCTGACGCCATTCTTTTAGGATTATCTTTAACTTGGGGTAAGTTGTACTTTCTCTCTCTTTCTATAAATACCCCTTATAATAAAATTAATAAATACTTTGTTACAATATTTTATAATAAATTGCACTTTATATATTTAGATATCTTTAAAGATAAATGAAAGATACGCCATTTTTATGTTACTATAATTATTTTATTCTTTTACAATTCTTGCACACATGCACATTATATGACAAGCCTTTTTATATCAAAGATGATGATAAAAATGTTCGATTTGTTTCGAATCAAAACAGAGTAAAGTAATAATATATCACTGATATATTATCTTTAAACAAAACAGATCAGATCACAAGTGTACATAGAAATATATAACAGCGTTTATATGTTTCTATGTACTGCTGTAGAAAGACAGAGATGCCAGAAAGTTTGAGATTATGTTTAATAAAGAAACATCATCAGAAACCTGTAGCATTTGCTTGATTAATATCCAGAAGATTTAAATCAATTGTTATAGATCTAGTCCCAATACAGGCTAGCCAACCACTCTGTTGACGGCCGTTGGTCTGGGATTGTTTATTAGATATTCACAGCTGACCACCAAATTTTATGGCTGTTCCCTTATCCACCACCCTCCTGCTAGAATTCAGATTTCTACCAGTGATGACAGTTTTTTTAAATCTAGGGCTCAACAATTAGAAAAATTGTACATAAGTTTAGCTTTTAGTAGAGTATAACTACCTCTTTCTAAAGGACAAAACCAGGTTACAAAACCAAAGTGTCTTTTAGACAGATGTGTCCTCTTACTGGAGAGTTGCTATGGAATAAAAATGATCATTTTGGCAATGAAGACTGTTCTTTGTATAGAGGTTCCCTCTAGCAGGAGTATCTGCTCATGTTCTACTGTACAACTTTTTGAATTTTTTAAGTTGAAGGACAATACAAAGCAAAGATGTTCAGATAGAATTGTTAAACAGAACCAATGGCCTAGATAATTTATATAAGATGAATTTAGAAATTTGTAACAGGTCACACAAGGAAAATATTCTTTGAAGGCAAAACCAAACACTTCCCAAACTGCACAAAATGGCTTGTGAGACATCCCCTGTAACGGCAGCTAGCATGCCTATATAGTAAATTATCAGTGAGCACATCACTGATGGTACTCTGTGCAGTTGCCTTTTGACTTATTGTAATATATATCACATGTAAACTTATGTCTGATATAATTTATATTATGTCTAATGTTAGCCAAAAAAGAAATAAAGACTTTCTTTTTTAACTTCCAAATACTTCTTGCTGATTAACGTCAACCAACAAACACAAGGACGTTACATCCCCGGAGCACAGTACTGTGGCCTAAACAACAAGATATCTACAACAGCAAGTCATCAATATACTTGGAGGTCTGTGTGAGTTGGTTTAAGCAATCAACTGATGGATTAGAAAAAAAAAGTAATTTGTAGATATTAAAAGGACTCTCACTTTTAACAAATACATTGTATTTTGTAAAACGACACTTGAAGTTACACTGCATGAGTTTCTTTTCAACGAAATATAAAATTTTTATTTCAAGGTGAAATATCGACTATTTCTAACCTTTATTTTTCCGTTCATCATTACTTTTCATAATTCATCCTTTCATACCTCATCCAAAAAGGTTAGAAATAGTCGATATTTCACCTTGAAATAAAATTTTGATATTTTGTTGAAAAGAAACTCATGCGGTGTAACTTCAAGTGTCGTTTTACAATCACAGGCCGCAGTGTATTACATTGTATTTTAATGCATTCATATGAACAGCCTATATATAGTAGTGAAAAGAGTTTAGTAATTTTTGTTCTAATAAGAAGTGAAGTTTCTATGATTTTAGTGTTTGTTATCAAATTAACAGAATACATAATGATACTACCTATTTTAAATTACAGTAAAATCTCTCTGTAAAGGACAATGTATGGTTGCAGAGCAAAACAGTCCTTTGTAGAGAGGTATCCTCTGATGGGAGTATCCTCTCATGGAGTTTTGGGTTGTTAATAAATTTAGAGAGTCCACTGCAATGTTTACTGAACACAAGCCACATGCATGTACTCTGTATCTTATAATGAAAGGTTATATCTCAGGTCAAAATGGACATAAAAACTATGCAACATCCTTTTTTTAAATAAAAATATATGCTCCTGGCAAAATTTCCATATATAATTCTGCCATTGAATTTGCCTGGAAACTACTGTTAAACACCTCTTTGGCAATTTCTGAAATTTTCAGGAATCCCTTATTGATCTCATTAGATCATATTTTCAAGATAAATAACCCCATCTCCCCAATTTATTTATTTATTTATTATTTTTATTATATGTTCAATTTTTAAAATGTATATATAATTATTAAGATGCCCCTAAGTATTTTTAAAAATATATATAAGATAATATTGTTTGTATCAATGAGCAGCCGAAAATTCAAATTAATCATCATTAATGAAAAAAAAAATCGGGTGGAGGATGGAGTTTTATCTTGAAGGTAAAGGGGAAAAAAATCAAAAGATGATTACTATTAAAATATACTATAATCCTTACCTGTAATAAGGGCACTTTTGCCAGTAAGATTAAGCAAGCCAGACATTTTATATATGGGTAAAAACTATGTTTTTAATACGGAAATCCGTGTGAATTAATCAAATATAGCCAAAGGCAATCTGGCCGGGACAAAATATTTATGTTTATATTTTCAGCGTTACCATATTAATTTTTTAATTGCATCAATCACATCATAGATAAATGTAACTTCTAAAGGCAGATATATAATTTAGAGCCATTTAAAATGAGAGCTACAAATAAATGGACCAATTTTATACATTTTATCCTTTATCGCTCGACTTAAACATAATATAATTACAAAATTTACTGTTACATGTCATAATTAGTGTTTTGAAATACCTAGGCAAAAAAAAAAGAATTTTCATCAGGACGAGATATCCCTCACACTAAATTTTTGAAGAGATATTCCTTTCTCAGAAAGTTTTTATGTTAAATATAACGCTCTGCGCGAGCTCTGGGTTTCTGAAGTTGCAAAGATTAAACTAAAAGTGGACAAGGTAGGGAGATTGAAAACCCGATTTATTACAAAATACGTTTAGTTTAAGACTATATAGGTTATAAAAAATATATTTTAAAATAATATTTCTTCTCAATTTATACGTGCTACATCCAAGCATAGATCACGAATCACCCTGTCCTGGCTATTTACACATGACAGTTATTGAGTAGAATCCCCCCAGACCTCTCAGAAGGGCTAATTAAAATATGAATAAATAATTATATATACATTATAGTGATAATAAATAAAATTCGGATATTAATATGTTCATATTTCAAAATTTTACAAATGCATGGTTTTTGTTGGAAAAAAGAAGAATAGTAAATCAATGATCTTGAAATACTTTTAGACTGACAACACTGTAATGTGAAAAACGAGAACAAAGGAGTGTTGGTTTTGTTTACAAAATTAGTAATTGTAATGTAAATTGTTAAATGTTCTTTTCTCTCTCTCTCTCTCTCTTTGAAAATAATAAATTAAAAATACTTTCTTAAAAGGTAAAATTGCCTAATTCTTTAAAACAACTTCAGCTGTAAGTAAACTTGTTATTTGTTGTTTCATTATCTGAACCATAAGAGATTCCCAACAGTTTTCACCAAAAAAAGCTCTGCAACTGGTGAACTTTAAGAGTTTTTTCTCATAGTGTGGGCAAGTTGATTTGAGGTCTGATATTTCCCAACTCAAGCTCAAGATGATTCCCGAAAATGGTAACCTTCGCCACACCTATTATATGTACTGCTTTGAGGCTGATGCTGAAAACCAGATTTAAAAGTCCAGGGTTATCTTTCAAGAGGCTAACACCACTTGGAGCAGAAGTGAACCGCTAGGCAACTTCAGTACATGCAGGTCAACTTTCTGCCGCTTGAACCACTAGTGGCATGCTTCCAAGCAGGATGGATGAGTTTTTTTTTGCTTATCCCTAGTACACTTGGTACAGGCCATGATAATCATGGTGGGTAGAAGTAGGCGACTGCTTTTACTGTAAGTGCACCACATGTCTACATGTGTGAAAAGCAGTTCGACTTTGCACTTACAAATGTGCCAGTGTTAGGACACCTCATGACCATAGTATGCCAAAATCACCCAGAACCCCACCTAACCTAACCATGTCCCATCTTTGTCCATCTAAGCCGCAAACCTCAGTGATTTTGAGGTGTAGAGATGGAGCCTGAGGCCACCTTCGGCCTTGACAACAACAAGCCAGAGTCCAAGATAAGACTCAGACACCCCTTCCCTGTGGTCAAGCCACCTGACCTGTGGTGGATGACCTGGCCCTACCAAGCTGGTCTGAGATGGACTCAGACACCCCTTCCTGGTGGTCGAGCCACATGTCCCATTGTAGCTGACTTGCACCCAAGCAAGAGTCCAAGATGGACTCAGACACCCCTTCCCTGTAAGTCAAACCACTGACCTATGGTGCTTGACTTGACTCCACCAGTACCAAGACAGACTCCAGCATGCCAATGGGCAAGCCACAAGCCCATGGTGGGTGTTGAAGTCACCATCTTCAGCCAGAACACCAGCTCCACCACGAGCCCTGAACCTTTCCCAAGCTGACCACAAGATGCTCAGATCCTACAATATTAATTATATATTTTTTATTTAATATTTTCTAATCATTATTTTTTTGTGAATTTTATTTTAATAATTTCTATATTTAATTATTTTTTTTTAAAGTGGGGGGGGGGGGGGGTGAGTCCAGCAACATTGGGGCAAGGAAGCGGGATATTTACAAACAGTTAGATTTTTTTTCTGGAGAAGCTGAGGACTGGGAGTTGCTGAAGGCTCAGGCCGCTGACTGCGGCCTTAGCCGCCCTTTTTCGAATCCTGGACTTGAGTGGCTGGATGTCGAGGTAGGTGGGGATAATATGGGATTTTGGCATGATAGGCCTTTTGTATAAAGTTTATATGTATATTAAACTCCTTCCTTTTAACCTTATATATAGTTATATATATATATTTTTTAAATCTTATATATGTGCGTGATTCTATTAAGTATTTTTCTTTGTGTTTAATAAATAACTCTGATGTACACATTGAAAGATAGTTTTATTGGTCTAAAAATAAAAATACGTTTAACCAAAAAGGATTGGTTAATTTCCCCATAATTTATTGCTAGCTGGCACAGCTTTAGGTCTCTACATGTGCCATAGATGAATAAATTTGTGGTCTGCTTTTCTGCAGCCACTGGCGCCCAATATTTGGACATGTAGAGATTTGGAAATAGTTTTATTTAAAGTTTACCGCAAGTAAAAACCTATAAAAGCATCTCGATTTTAACACCAGGGCCTGGTTGGTTACTTGCATTCGCTGGTGGGGTTGGACTTTTGCAAGAATCGTTGGCCATTGGAGTTTTTTTTTAAATCATAAAAAGTGCCCAATGCGGGTCATAGCAGACCGCGGGTTAGACGACCATCCTTCCACCTACTCGAGTGTATAAGTCATGTGGGCCAGTTGGAGAGCAAAGTGTCTGGTCTGCATCGTTCCCCAATGGAGAGGGGCACATCCAAGGGGTGGCCCTTGCGTGCCACCAGATCTTTAATAGAATGCGCTCGCAGCTATATCGAGTTCAGTGCCATGAGCGCGCTCTGGCTGGTGATGTAAAAGAGTAGGCGATCTCTAAAAAATATTCTTTTATAATTCCTGTAGCAGCTGGAATTAATTCTGGTTACTGGATCCCTGATAACACTTACACGCCCTTTAAACATTTTCTTTAACACTATAACGGGATCAAATATATTTATATTTTTTAATAAATCTCTCCATAAATAATTTATATATTTAACTATCGGATGTACCGGTACCTGGGCTTCGCCCTGAGTAAAGGTTTGTCTAACTAAAACAATTCTCCATAAACTTATAAAAAAAATAATAGATATATTTTGATAATTTGAAACTCGTAAATTTGAATCTCTCGATAAAGTGAACATTTTTTCTGGTCCCTGTGTGCCGTGTCATCCTTAATTTTGTCTTTCCTAATTTTCTACATTACAAAATCATCGTTTATCTAGTGAACATTTTTTCCCCGGTCCCTTGAAAAATACTCGATAAGTTGAATAAAATCAATATTAATTGGTTCCCTCGGTAATTGGAAGTTAAAGGAATAGTGTTGGGGCACGTTTTTGTAACCATACCCCAACAGAAGGCGTATGTATAATCAAATCAAATGGATACATGGCTTCCCTCCCACATAGACTTACAGACCACCTTTTTGCCCAGAAACCTAGACAATTGATGACACCAGACTTCCATGCCGAAAGCTGATGCCTGGTGAAGAAGACACCAGTGACATCCAGAGACATCCGCGCTAGAAGCTGTTGTTCCATATGTACATATATTCCCCTCACCAAAAATTTAGGTAAAGGTGACCAGAAAAAAATGGAGAAGGAAGATTTCTAAAAGACTAAGCCTTATAAATATCCTTCCCGAAAAAAGGAAGCATCACATTACAGTCCAGGTAAAAGGGGCCTGGGTCGATTTTTAGCCAAGACGGGGGGGGGGGGGGCGATATATATACCGTCCCGAGAAAAGGGAGGATCGTATTACAGCCCATGTGGAGGGGGGCCTGGGGTCTGAAATTTTACACTAGTGCCGTGGCTGTTTCTCTCTTTAGATTTTTTTGTTTTGGTAATACTATATGTTCTATTTTGATGGGAGAGGCCTGGGGCGTCTATGAAATTGTATACTGGAGCCGTTGGCCATTTTGATTGGTGTTTCTTTCGGCGAATGAAAATGCCAGCCAATAGAAACTTTAGCGCGGCCAGCGAATGAAAACGGAGAGAGACAAGAATAAAAGAGGGTTACTTTGCCAAAAGGCAGTTTTTCAATCTGGGTCGCTCAGTGAGAGGACAGTCTTCAGTCGGGAGACCAGACCTTTGCCGGCACTTTCGAGAAAAGGTAAGCCATTTGTCATTATGACTTAGCGCCCCCCCCTTTTTGTGTAGTAACCAACCTAGATTTCGCATGGGCCCTAAAGGGCTATAAAGTAACTTCAGGTCACCTCTATCTAAATTTTACTATGTAAATAGCATATCTCGTCAGTATAGACATGTTCCCAAATTTTAATTTATTTAAATAAATATCTAGAGAAATTTTCTTGTTTCCTCTCATACATATTTCATTCCTTTTGCTTTATGGTACTACCCCCCACACCTTAATTTCACAAATTGTACTAAATATAGAACTACCGACTCTGTTGGAATAGAGTTGTTTACTATATCTTTGCTGTGATATATTGACACAGCGACAGTTGCAAATTACGACTTTATTAGGGCTACTTTGAGGGTATCTATCTGTCAGGTTTTAGTAATGTTTGTACTTTTATGTGTTTCAGTGCGTTATTCCATCATATTTACCATTATACCATAATTTCTGATTTTTCGGGCTATTGTTACGCTGTTAGGAGGGTACGGCATGATGCAAACAGATTTGTATGTTTGACTATTGTTTGTGTTATTTGGGCTATAAAAATGCCTTAATATGAATCTATTTACAGTTGATCTGTAGAAATTATAGAGATCTGTTGCTATAATTTTCCTCTATGAAATAGCTCCCAGCGTCTTCAGTGGGTTGCTAAACCTCCAGAAGGAGTCTTTTATAGATTGTCCAATTTAATAACGATTTCATGGGTTGTCTGATGAAATTGTATACTAGTGTCGTGGCTGTTTCCATCTTTAGACCTTTGTTCTGACAATATTATATGCTCGATCCCTGCTTTAACTCAACTCTTAATCAATTACAGAGTTTTCCCCCCTTTTTTTTATTTTATTTATCCTGTTTGAACAAATTGCATTACATGTGATGATGTAAAGACATATGTCGATAGTGCATCATTGACAGCTGTGCTTCTATTATACAACATTAAGGTCTTGCTGCGGGTTATATACATGGGGTTGTTGGCCTAAATTGCTATATATATATATACTTAAGTAAGGAAACTTTAATAAGTCACATCGTGTATCCTCCCTTTTCATCTATCCAAACCGGGAACGCAACAATGTCGCCCGCCGCGGGGCTCGAATTTAGTATATGTTTCATCCCCTATACATTAGAAATATATACCTAATGAAAAGCCATACTATTTTAAGTATTGGTGAAGTAGTCCACGCATCCTGAGATTAACAGTCTATTATAAATCGTGAATTTTAATTTATGCTTTCCGTTTCACTGGCATTTTATCAGGCAATGAAAGTTATGTTGAGGCGGTGTATACCACATCTCTCGCCGCTGTCTTTTACGATTCACATTGTTTGTGGCAAAACCTTAATATTATCATTGATTTCTGATATCAAAGTAAAACGTTTATGGGGATGAGTATCTTTTATTCTGGTCTTCTCAAGCTTTCGAGCTTGTCCGCCCTTCTACAGGAGAAACATATACAATATATCAAGAAAATATAACGTCGCCTGATGCTAAAACTATTATGATTCTATGTACATATATATATATACATTAGGAAGTTTTGCATATTATTTGTTTTCTTAAGACATATTTTTTTTTGGTTTTTATACATATTCTACTATTGTTTGCTATATTCTATGAATTATCTTATAGGTTAGAAATTCTATTATTTAAGTAGTTTTATAATAGTTATTGGCTATTACATATAAGTTACTTATATTATTGTTGATATTATTAGCTGGTACTAGGATATATTGTGTTATATGTTTCGGGCAAATCTATTTTCTATTAATGCTATTGTGTTTTCTGAATAATAGAGAATCAATTATAAGCCTTTGATATTTGCTGTTTATGTTATTGTAATGTATTCTAGGTTCTCCTAATGCGAAAGTGTGACCTGTTCCTTTGCAGTATTGGAAAATTAGAGACCTATTGTCTTGATTAATAACGTTGCGTCTATGTTCATATATTCTATTGCTGACTCTCCTTCCTGTCTCCCCTGCGTATTTGGCTTGGCAGCTGTTACACTCTACGGAATATATTGCCTTTTATTCTCTGTTTTGGTTAGTGGGTTTTATGATAGTAGGATTATTTTTAGATAGTGGACTTTTATGGTGGTGCCTATGTTAGGGGAATTACAGTAATATGTTTGGATGCCAGAGTTTCTTAAGTAGTTGGCTATTGTTATAGATGTTTGTGAGTATGGAATGTAACATATCGCCCTATAGATATTTTGTGGTTTTGTTTATTGGGTTATTGATAGTTATACTTTTGTGGAAATGTTGTAATATAAAGGTGGTTTGGTATCCTGCTTGCTGGACATTATTTATAATGTTCTGTGTCTCAATCATTTTGAATTCTGTTGCGAGCACCATTGATTACAATTTCTTTATTTTACTTTCTCAAATTATTATATACAGTATGAGAAATGAGGTTGGATTCCCATGGTTCAAATTTAGAACGGTGATCAGTGTTTTACAGTAGTCTACTGAAATGACTTAGCATTTTTTTTCATCATAGCTCTGATATAATTTTCTCACAGCAGAGGTGAGTTCTGATAATTATTGCTGGATACAAATATCTTAACTTCATTTCAATAGCGCTTTCTATCAAATCATACTAGCCTGTGCATCCAGATTAGGGCTAACATGCTGAATGATAGTTAATCGATTTTATTTTTTTTAACGCATAGTGGATTGGGAGAGTGGCAAATATATGAGCCTTAAGGTGAAAATAGAATTGAAGATCCAGTTAGCGTACCCGTGAAGAGAGAAGTTTGATCACCATAGAAAGACGCCTTTTTTTTTCTCTTCGTAAAACCTTTTTTATTTGAAATCAATAATGGATAGAAATCTGGTTTTAACATTCCAATGGCAGAATCTCAAGGAGTGGATCTGGTGACCAATTTGCGCGAGTACCTTTTAATCACTGTGGAACTATTCATTAACTTATGACAACTACCTGGGATAATCTTTTAAAATATTCAAAGGAAAGGAGATGACTGGAGCTTGTGTCTACAAGACAGCAGAGATATCCCGAGGTGTGCTTGGACAGCTTTAAGCTAATGACAAGGCAGCAAAAGCCACCTGTGTTAGAGACAGGATCTATCTAATAATGGGGGTATAGGAGACAGGAGAGTTTATCGAGGCTCGATTTAACACTTGTATATAATGAGGAAGTTAGCGGAATGCGAGCCTCCAGTGCGGAGTAAAATCACCTAAAGGCTGTGAATAAAGATTGATAAAGTCGGGACACCCGAGCAAATATATTACATTGAATATAATTCGGAACCTATAGGCGTGAGGCGGTATCGTGATTGGATTAGATGGCTAGACACGCAAGGAGGGAGGCCCCCTTTGACGACGTTTTCTGCCAAGTATGATCACTGGATACCGATAGACCGCCAAAAGGGTGTGTTCCCCACATTGGAAATGTCATTGAAGATGTACCAGCATGCAGAAAAGAAAGGTCTAGGACGAGATGACGTTTCCTAAAATTGACATTTAAGGTGATATGCCTGGACTATAGATGAGGCAGTGAAGTCCATCTAGAATATGACGCTAATTCCAGAACAAAATGTGGATGGATCGAGCTGAGGTGACGACTCCATATTAAATATACCTCTATAAATTCTTAAATGTCCACATATATTTCCACAGTGAATTATACAAGTTGCACACCTATCTCATGAGCCAGGAATGTAATTATCAGACTGACAGTAAGGAATAATATAAAATTTCTAACCCAGGAACAAACAAGACCCCTGATATGCAACAAAGTCTACAAAATAATTTCCCTATCAAATTCTCAGTATATCATCATAACTCAACAGAAAACCCGGTTACAATTGGTATCATAAAGGGCGAAATAACTTAGTCCTTTCCCAATCCAATGTGCACCTGTTACCACATAGATAGTGATCTTATAACCACATTTGATTTCGTTTCAGCATGTTGTGAGAGAATTGAACTCATGGAAATGCAGCCTTTTAATTACTATACCTCATACTGTATAAATACATGAAGGAAATTTCTAATAACAGCCGCTAAGTGACAACCAGAGCGAACTCAGAAGTAATGGGACGAGGGGAAGTTGACAGAGTTAGTGTGAACAGTTTAACTTTACGCAGGTCTACAAGGTTCACACAGTGTAAATTCTGCTTAGACTGTCGCCACTAACTAGGATTTTGGAGTGTGTACGGAGAATCAGCTCGATAGAATGAGAAGTTTAGAGATTTCAACCTTCTTTTTTTTTTTATTTAAAAACCTTTTTTTTTTAAAGTAGAACTTCATTAGGATTCCTTTTTTTTTCTATACAAACTATTTCTTGTTAAAACCCGAGTTTCAAAGACCAATGAGAATAATGTATACTATTGTGAATTAACTATTTAGTGTAAATCTGAAATTTTAGTTATTATCAGGAGTAATAGGTGAAGGAAGGTGTAGGAAATCACAACTTAGAGGGGGGCTATGTCTAAAACAACAAACCTAATAGGCATACTATGGCTTGTGTTGGGTAATTTAGAAAAGAAACCCTATAATCCCTGGCTTTCAGGTGGTAGCTTTGAAATAGGTGTCTAATGAGGACATAAAAGTTCAATCTCTCAGAGTGAAGTTGTGAAGTATAGGGACCCTAGGTCAGGGGTAGAAGTTAAGTAGGCCCAGACTGTAGTCGATCCTTGGAAAGCACTTGAGAATGTTAGTGTTGGGTAGTGAATCGTAAACCCTATAAATCCATCTTTCAATAGAGTGCAAAGGGGGCAGACGCACGAGGAAGTAAGAAGAAAGTGACTTCACCCACGGTGGCTAGGGGAGAGACTCAATCCGCTTTTATGAGGTGTCACGCTTAATGGTCCTTTATTCGCCATTATAATTTGTGTATGTCTTTATATAGAATTGTCGTGAAAAGTCGCTTGGTGTCAAGGCAAGGGCAGTTTTTGAAGTTACACTGATTTTTTTTAGTAGGTTAGCTTCCAGATTATTTAGAATTGTTAACAATTATTGTTAACAATCATTTATCGAGTATAAAGTATTAGTATATATAGAGCTTGTACAGAGGCATTTTCTTTTGAGTAACCTAGGGCTTTAGTTCCCAATTTGTTTTAATTTTATTATTTTATTTGATTTCACATTGTGTCCTGAAAGATGTTATCATTTGTTAGGATCTATTGATATAGATAAATGAGTATTTTGGCCTTTGTAGCAGCTTTCAACCTTAGTTTGTATGCATACCGCGAATGATAGGGGGGAGGGTGTATGAATGAATTGGTGCAATGAATGTAGAAAAAGGTTAAAAACTATTATATTGTGAGCCCAAATTACATTAGAATAGGGTTAAGGACTTTAATAGGATCGATTTTTATTTTATTTTATTTTTTTTTATTTCGAATTTTGTTAGGACCGAGAAGCCTCAAACAGGACAACTACAACTCTATCTAGTTAGAAAATATTCGCTCCCTTTTGTTAGGTCCCTCGTTAGGGGGTATAATTTTCCTTTGATTTTCTTTTATCTTAGTTTAGCTTGAATTCTAAGGATTGTGGATAAATGATCCCTATCCCGACCCTCAGACTTGGAGATAGTGGAAGGCAAGGATCAAGCCGAATTTCCCACTCAACTCCTCCTCGCAAGAGGAAACGAAGAGGTATAGATTGAATTTTATGCAGGATGGGGGATTTGTTTTAGCCATGCCGTATAGCCTGGGGTATAACGGCGCGACCTTGGGTGACCGATCTGACACCTAGTTTCGACGCTTTTAGCGTGGCTGGAGCGAGGGTGTTCCAGACGGGAGGTCCTGTAAGATTGGCAAGTAGGCAGAGATTGCCCAGTTATTCTAGACGAAGTGTTTCCGTCTATTGAATTTTTTGGTACCAGTTTGATCCCCCATAGCTAGCGGAAGTTTCTTCTAATAAAGGATTCGCCCTGCCATACGTTTTGTTGGAATGAATTCGAGCATAAGACCGATTCGAGAGGCAGAATAAGTAATTATTAGGACCTTCAACGAGTTTAGACTCGTTCCATGTTAGGATAAGATTTTAAAGTATTAGTTAACTATAATGACCGCGAACGAGACGCCAGAACAAGCCAGTGAGTCAAAGTTTTAGAAGTGTTGTATTGAGGACAGTAGAATTAAGAGCAGTTATACAGGGAGTAGAATTCTGAAGGAATTTGTAAAAGGAACCAAAATTTCAGATTTATAAAATTCAAACTTATAAGATGTAGATTTATAGGATTCAGGTCAATGAATAGAGGGTATATTAGTAGATGAAAGTAATGTGAATTTCTTGGAAGGGGGAGGTAGCTGAACTGTACAAATTGTATATGTATAACTATACCACACGAATGTCTTGATTGGTACTTAAATAAAGATGCTGGCATGTTTTAGGAGTTGGACTAGTCAGTTATTTCTAAACGACTTCTTGGCGCCCAATTTTTTATATATAATATGTAATAGGGAAATGTTCTAACTGTATTGTTAGCAGAAAGAAGGTAGCAATGAATCCAGCACCCCAAGAGGCAAGGATGGGGTTGAGAGGACTTACCACAAGGAAGGCCTACTCCTCAAGGCCAAAGAAGAAAGTGGAAGGGTGGTATATATACCCATGAATGGTAAGACAGATGACCTTGCTTACTTCCATACATATGATATGACTGTCCCCCATAACCTATGTTGATAACAGTGTGCTGACAGAATAATAACACATAAAAACCCCTTTGCCAGGATGCGCAATGCCCACTAATGTTCGGAATAATAAACATCTAGAATGGCATACCATCATCTTGACTAGCCTTATCTTCCCTATAGGTTTCGGTACATCTGGCTTCACCTAGTAATGGAAAATGCATTTTGCTAGAAATGGGCCTGCTTTCATAGTAACTGATGAAAGGCAGATGAATAATGAGTAGCACAAACGCATTTGTCCATTACTTGGCAGGGGGAGGATTGTTGGGGCACGTTTTTGTAACCATACCCCAACAGAAGGCGTATGTATAATCAAATCAAATGGATACATGGCTTCCCTCCCACATAGACTTACAGACCACCTTTTTGCCCAGAAACCTAGACAATTGATGACACCAGACTTCCATGCCGAAAGCTGATGCCTGGTGAAGAAGACACCAGTGACATCCAGAGACATCCGCGCTAGAAGCTGTTGTTCCATATGTACATATATTCCCCTCACCAAAAATTTAGGTAAAGGTAACCAGAAAAAAATGGAGAAGGAAGATTTCTAAAAGACTAAGCCTTATAAATATCCTTCCCGAAAAAAGGAAGCATCACATTACAGTCCAGGTAAAAGGGGCCTGGGTCGATTTTTAGCCAAGACGGGGGGCGATATATATACCGTCCCGAGAAAAGGGAGGATCGTATTACAGCCCATGTGGAGGGGGGCCTGGGGTCTGAAATTTTACACTAGTGCCGTGGCTGTTTCTCTCTTTAGATTTTTTTTGTTTTGGTAATACTATATGTTCTATTTTGATGGGAGAGGCCTGGGGCGTCTATGAAATTGTATACTGGAGCCGTTGGCCATTTTGATTGGTGTTTCTTTCGGCGAATGAAAATGCCAGCCAATAGAAACTTTAGCGCGGCCAGCGAATGAAAACGGAGAGAGACAAGAATAAAAGAGGGTTACTTTGCCAAAAGGCAGTTTTTCAATCTGGGTCGCTCAGTGAGAGGACAGTCTTCAGTCGGGAGACCAGACCTTTGCCGGCACTTTCGAGAAAAGGTAAGCCATTTGTCATTATGACTTAGCGCCCCCCCCCTTTTTGTGTAGTAACCAACCTAGATTTCGCATGGGCCCTAAAGGGCTATAAAGTAACTTCAGGTCACCTCTATCTAAATTTTACTATGTAAATAGCATATCTCGTCAGTATAGACATGTTCCCAAATTTTAATTTATTTAAATAAATATCTAGAGAAATTTTCTTGTTTCCTCTCATACATATTTCATTCCTTTTGCTTTATGGTACTACCCCCGACACCTTAATTTCACAAATTGTACTAAATATAGAACTACCGACTCTGTTGGAATAGAGTTGTGTACTATATCTTTGCTGTGATATATTGACACAGCGACAGTTGCAAATTACGACTTTATTAGGGCTACTTTGAGGGTATCTATCTGTCAGGTTTTAGTAATGTTTGTACTTTTATGTGTTTCAGTGCGTTATTCCATCATATTTACCATTATACCATAATTTCTGATTTTTCGGGCTATTGTTACGCTGTTAGGAGGGTACGGCATGATGCAAACAGATTTGTATGTTTGACTATTGTTTGTGTTATTTGGGCTATAAAAATGCCTTAATATGAATCTATTTACAGTTGATCTGTAGAAATTATAGAGATCTGTTGCTATAATTTTCCTCTATGAAATAGCTCCCAGCGTCTTCAGTGGGTTGCTAAACCTCCAGAAGGAGTCTTTTATAGATTGTCCAATTTAATAACGATTTCATGGGTTGTCTGATGAAATTGTATACTAGTGTCGTGGCTGTTTCCATCTTTAGACCTTTGTTCTGACAATATTATATGCTCGATCCCTGCTTTAACTCAACTCTTAATCAATTACAGAGTTTTCCCCCCCTTTTTTTATTTTATTTATCCTGTTTGCACAAATTGCATTACATGTGATGATGTAAAGACATATGTCGATAGTGCATCATTGACAGCTGTGCTTCTATTATACAACATTAAGGTCTTGCTGCGGGTTATATACATGGGGTTGTTGGCCTAAATTGCTATATATATATATACTTAAGTAAGGAAACTTTAATAAGTCACGTCGTGTATCCTCCCTTTTCATCTATCCAAACCGGGAACGCAACAATAGTATCTTTGCCTTGGAATTGTATCATTATTCTTGTCTCAAATAAATTGCCGTGTCATCCTGAGATAATCTTACTTTTGATAAATCTCTCTATATATAAAAATGAATGTTTGTATGTCTGTATGTCCAGTATACAAATTCGCAGTAGTTCACTAATTCAAACCAAAATTTCCATACATAGGTAAAAAAATACGGGGAAGACGACAGGCTATTTTAAAAAATATATAAATCAATTATTAAAACTATATATTTTTATTCAGAAAATGATGATGACGATATTGCTGTATCATGTTTGATTATCAGCTACAAAATTATATCGGGAACCTGGTTCAAATTCACATAAATAGGTACCGCTCAGCAAGAGCAACCTAGTTCATGATAATTGAACATTGAATAATATGTGAAGGTTATTCACATATATTAAACAAATTTTAACGAGGGATTCAATCCCGGTTCATGACTGTCGGGAATCGAGGGGGTTACCCACTCGTCCTACGACTTGACTTTGTTTTTTATATCGGGAAAATATTAATATCTCTATATATATAAAAATGAATGTTTGTATGTTTGTTTGTCTGTCTGTATGTCCGGTATACAAATTCGCAGTAGTTCACTAATTCAAACCAAAATTTCCATACATAGGTAAAAAAATATGGGGAAGACGATAGGCTATTTTAAAAAATATATAAATCAATTATTAAAACTATATATTTTTATTCAGAAAATGATGATGACGATATTGCTGTATCATGTTTGATTATCAGATACAAAATTATATCGGGAAAAATTCCAAAAAGCAGAGACCACGGGTGAAACCAGTTCATTATTTTGTACGCAGGAACAAAATTCTAACAGAAAAACATTCATTCGAGCAGAAAACAAAAGCTAGATCATCTTTCTAGAAAAATATCGCTTCTCAGACACAAAGTTTGGAGCGGGACGTTTCACAAGAGTGACATCCACGGCGCCAATTTATAATTGTAACGAATAGTATTTGAATAAAAACATTTAATCGGGTAAAACCCGGCGTTCTGTTAGTTATTAGGCTAGTAATCTATAAGATAATAAAATTAGTGATAATAAAACTTATAGATAAAAAAACTTGTTATCATCGTCGCAATGGTGGCGTTGCTTGCGAGTTAAATCTACAAATCTGCAAATAACTCTAAGGATATTCAAGATATTCAAGAAATTATTTTTCAAAAACCTTCCCGGGATATACCTAATAATATCCCAGAATTTCACGGCGATTGGATGTATGTTTTTTGAAACTATAGAGTACAGACAGACATTCAATTATATATATATATATATAGTAATTTTGTTTGCAAAAAAAAATCCTATTTTAACCAATTATTTTTTAAATATATGATCCTTGTGTATAAATGCGGCAAGTTATAAGGCTAAGGTAAAACGCTGGGGTAAGCAACAAAACTAGTGGTTAGATTTCCCCTTAATACTTTTGAATTATCTTTTACAAAAAATAATAATAATAATAATATACTTAATATGCTAATAAACTATAATTTAAATATTTTTGCAGGACTTTTGAGTACTGATGAGAATTTTTTTTTTCTAACCTGGAACATGTATATTGGATATATTGCAAATCAACAGGGGAAATTGAAATTACTACCACTTGTGATACTTTTGTATCAAAGAGGAAGGAAAACTCAATTTAAAAAATTTAATTTTGATAAAGTAGGTTTTGTGAAGTGAGTATAAATACACTTTAAAAGAGAAAGATGTACCATGTACCATGGGAGATGGGATATACATGTTTAGAAAAGAAATGAGTAAATTCGTATAGGAATCACATGTTTTAATCAGGAGATTCACATAGGAATGCAACCATTTAGAGGTTGGCTCATAGGTGATACTCAGGTAAGCTTTTATTCAGCTTGGTATTGATTAATAGAGTTTGTCAATATCCTCCCTCAGGTTACCATACCAAATTGTCGCATTATATAGGTGCTCAGGTATACAAGTGTTCTAATGAAGTTTTCAATAAAATTTGCCTTTATATTATTTTGATGGTTCTAATCAGGAAAGTTTATAACAATAGTAAAAGTTGTGGATGTACCAAGAAGCAGAATATGCAGAAGGTAAAAAGAAACAAAGGATAAAAACGTCTCCATCACACCAACATCGACACCACAAAGTATAGTTTTTTGATCAATTGGAACAGAAGCACCCATGGCGTCATCATTAAGGACATATAGGTTTAGGTTTTCTACAGCCTAACTCATCTACAAAGGTTCTGTCTGGAGTATTGATGATGGGGTTACTATTTCTTAAGATATCCCTATTGGAGGCTATGTATGTAAGTGGTTGTGCGCAGAAGAAAAACAGTTCACTAAAAACTAAACGGACAAAAAAAAAACTCGCAAAAAGTTAGCTTTCGAGTTCTAGCTCTTCTGACATTTTTTTGAGACCCATTGTTTCCTTATTTATAAACCCAACCTTCAAAATATTGTTTTCATTGTAGACAATACCTATGACTTGTTCATATTCTAGCTGCTCTTTAAGAATGAAAAGAGAACAATTTCCATTACAGATGATAAGCGTTAAAGGCCATATCTAAACAAGAAAATTATGCATTGCTTTCAAGATTTTATGGTTAGAATCTTAAAAAAAGTAAAAGGTAGATAAAATATATTCAAAACGAGTTGCTTCATTAGTTGTTGAGATGGCAAGCTTCGAGCACACACTATTCAATGAAGTTGTGAGGAATTGAAAGGAATCTTTAGTAAAAATAGAATAATTTTGCATTTGGTACCTCGCAATTGCAGATGTTGTGCAACCTAATAAAAGAAAGTTATTGCTAATATTTTATCCCTTTGCATTTTTACCATTTATAAACTTTACATGCAGCCCAACCTCACCTGGGACCAATATTATTGTTTTGACCATTAAGCAAGGTTCAACTTTTGCATATTTTGAACCATATATTTATAAATTTATTTCAAAAATGAAAGGCCACCTTGGTGCAATATGCAAAAACTATACCATTTATTGTGTCTGCAATCTAAAAGACTTGGGTTAGTGACAAATTCAGAATGCCCTCTTGAAGACCATGGTTTCAGGATCCATCCTTGACTGACAAGGGTCATAGCCAGAAACTATGGTCTCCAGGAAGGTACTTGGAATTTCCTGGAGTTTGTTTTGTGTCTTTGCCACCTATTTAAATTTTCTAGATTGCAGAGATGATCAAAAGTGGTGGGGTGCTTTTTTAAAAATAGAAATCAAACTAACCTCACATGTAAATCCATGGCCTCATATTTTCAATACCAATTCTTCTTTAGAGAATTCAGTTCCTTGAGTGGTTGAAACCTTTGATGTAGATATTCCAAATTTTTATCTTTTGCAGTCCTTTTCAGGTCTCATTGGTCCAAATTTCTTGGTTCTTTCTAGTAATTTACCTATATATGTATGCTTTTTTTTCATTGAACCTTTGCCACACAACATGGCTTATCTATCCTAAGTTTGTGCATAGTCATTCTATCTTTCATTAGAACTGTCCTTACAAGACCACTCTTCTGCCAATATGAAGTTTTCCTAAAATACACCACCATCTGCAGGACCATAGAGGCTTCAGACTACCTTCTGGAATGTATGAGCCTCAAGACAATCTACACCCAAACCCTACCAAGATTTTAAACCACAGTATATGAATTTGGTCTTGTTCCTGGGTGAATCCTGTGTAGGGCATAGGTCCTCAATAAAAGGCTTGTTGAATTTAGTCTTGTTATACCTTGTATTCTTATTTATAATCCAAATTGTACCTTATCAAAATAAAATGATTATCATTAAACTAGTGTAGTGAGTGAGTGTGATATTCTCTAATACAAATAAGGCAAGGTATTGTCAAAAAGAAAACAGGTATAAGTGACAAACAAAATATTTATTTCTATGTACAAATGAGACAACAAATGAGGCGCACAAAACATCAAGGGGTGGACAAATAAATATTTGACAAATCATGAAAAAGGGAGCCAGCGTTATCTACTAAAATACAAAGTCAGGTACTATTTATGGTGACAGGTCATGTTAGTTTTTATATTATTATTTTTAATAACTCTGTGTATATATGTTTATATTATATTTGACCAGGAGTGTCTGGTCACATCTGAAGGACAGTCTGGTGCAGACCTCGGCTGGAGGGCTCCGAAGACCTTTGGTGAAGCTGGTGATGCTTCCGGTGGCCCCTCCATCAACTCGGGGAGGAATGTTAAGAGATTTTTTATTATTATTTTTAATAACTGTATATATATTTTTATATTATATTTGACCAGGAGTGTCTGGTCACATGTGTGAATTTATTGTAATATATATGGGGGTCATATATATATATGGTGAAATAAGAGTTGAGTTTTTGTGAGACCAGTGTTTTGAAACTAGTTAGGAATTGGAAAGCCCGCTACATTTTAAGAGAAGACTTTTACGTTAACTATACCTCTAGTTTGAGAGTGAATTGAAGAAAACCAGCGAAAAGAAGTTATTGAACAGATCAATATCAAATAGTTGTTTTCAATTTTTTTTTTAAAGATTAAAACTAATTTTTAATATTTATACATTTACTTACGAAAATTAGTTTATAGGGAGCTCTGTAAAATCAAAAGGGAGTGGACCTGACCTAGTATTTTTTTGTTGTTCTAATGCTATGCTGTTGTTTTTTCATACTCTACAAGTGTATTTTATATATCTTAAATATTCAATGTATTAAAAAAAATTAAATATAGTTTATAATATTAAATAAAATGTATATTGTCTTAGCTGGCATAGCTTCATGTCAATATTTTCATTACCAATTCATTTTAAAGTTTTCAACAAATTGATTTTATATTATTAAGTATGATAATTTTTGAATGATCAATTGTTTCTATATCACTATTCAATAATCTTCCTTGTTACTTGGAATAATAGAGCCATATCCTTCAATGCAAACTTGTTATGGACTGTTCTACGGTAACATGGACACCAGTGAACAAAAGTTATCTACATTGCAAGGTCTAACAAGTGGTGGAGATGCCAGTCTGGATCGAATGTTCATAAATTCAAATTTGAAAATGAAAACTATGACAGGAATCAGATCCTCGTAAATAAATCGAGTCTCTGGAAGAAATAAGATTTTTATACCAACAGGCAGACTACATCATAGCCCGCTACACCACCATGAACCTGGTAGGAAGTGTGAGAGAACCTAGTACAATCTGCATAAAGTTAACCATACCCACTGGGAAACGGTGTAAAGGTTGACTGATTCACAACTTCGCTAGAGACGAGAATAAAGATGAACATATGCTCGAACTATGCAAAAATTGAACAAGCTGACAGTGAGATTCACCGAAGAAATCCTACTTTTATGCAGCTAAAGCAAATTCAACTATGGAAGATAAAAGTAAAAATAAAGTTTGTCATTGGTGGACAGAGGAAAGAATCCACTTTACCTTAATCCTCTGAGAAATCTATCCACAAACTGTTGGATTAATGTAAAAAGATTGTTAATTTTAAAAAAGAATATCAATTGCGATCTGATAAAAATAAAGTTCTTTTGAGCAGAAATTTTGAGAAGGAAAGATCCCCAAATACATGGAATGACGCCCTAAAAGAAAACTGAGCATATCGATATGAAAATTATTCCAAAGAGCGTAACATCATAAAAGAACAAATTACAGACTTCATTTTAAGTTTTAGCTTTGCATAGTTTGGTTTGAATTGTCATTGCTATATAAATGTGTGTATCTTTAATTTTAGAAGTATACCTTTCAGTGTTAATAAAGTTCCTTTCTATTTATCTCTCCTGGCAACTATTCTTTCAGTGTGACAATATTTATAATATCTCACTAGTTTAAAATAATGGTCAAATATATTTAAACACACAGACATTCTTGATTCAGAAACTCAACTAAACCTCTTCTTTTAATAGGAATTATTGTTGCAGTTTTCCAGTCTTGAGGCAATTTTCCAGTTTTCCAGGAGTTATTGAAAATATCAAGAAGTCTTTCTTTGCCATTTTTGCCCAAGTTTGATATCATTTGGCCATGGATTCCATCTGGCCCAGGAGTCTTGTTTAGGTCAATGTTTTCTAATGCATAATCTAGCTCTTTCATATTGATTTTTTCATGGAAAATATTATGAGTGCTGGTGACATTTTTACAGTCATGAATAATCTTTCGGTCCTTTTTTCGACTTTCTTATCTTTTATTTCAAATTTGATTTTACTACTTATTTGATATGAATTACCTAAAAGATTAGCAGCATTTTTATCATTAGTTGCTGGGGTACCATCTGTATTCTTAATCATATTTGTGTTTTCAGTTTGTGGCTGGGCTCTGTCAGTTTGTTTTGCCAAATGCCAAAGTTTTGTATTTGGGTTTCTTGGGTTCAGGTTTTCACAAGTTTGCTTCCATTTTTCCCTTTTCATATTTACGTATAATCTTTTTATTTTTGCATTCACAATGTTCAGTTCAGTTCTACAATTTGTTTGGTTTTGGGTGCACTTTTTTTGTAGTTCATTTCTTTTAGTTATAAGTGTTTGAATATCTTTTGCCTGGTGTGTATAATTTGGAATCCATTTCTTAATATTACCCCTTGGTATTGAAACGTTGGCTGTTTTAATAATGATGTTTTTGAAAGATATCCAATTTAGTTCCAGATCTTTTATTCTAGTGGGTGCTTTTCCAAAGTCTTGATTCGTGTGTTGCTGGTAAAGATTCCAATTAGCCTTTTTGAAGTTCCAGAATTTTTCTTTAATTGAGCTGGTTTTGGTCTTGGTGCTAATTTCTATCAAAATAGGCAAATGATCACTTCCAATACTCTTTAATATTTGCCATTTGCATTTGTGAAAAATGTCTAATTGTAGATTTTAGGGTTGTCAGCTACAGTGTAAAGTCCCAACATACTCTTCCCATCTTCCTCTGAGTTTGCCATTTTCAAAATACAAAAGCTATTGTGCCTTTTTTTCACCACTGAAGTCTTAAAAGTTTCAGAGAGACTTTTTATTTTGCTACAGTTATCTTACTTGTTCATGATCACTGAGGTACTTTATCAAATTTACACATAATCGAGTTCACATAATCACACTAATTAGGTCCCCTGTCATTGGCTCTTCATGGAGCTTCATTTCCTCCCGCTCCCTCGGGTCCTTTTCCAGAGCCTGACATTCTTGTTCCTCTTCGAGGCAGAACTTTTTCTTCCCTTTTTTTCATTTGGGCTTTCTCATAGTCAGTAGCCAATGATAGCCTCATAAACATGGTTACTTTCCCTGATGGCCTGTCTTTTTGCCACACTGGTTCGTTCCTGTGGAACCTCCTTAGGGGAAGACAGCGACCTTCGGGTAATCTGACCTTCACACTAATTAGGTCTCCTGTCATTGGCTCTTCATGGAGCTTCATTTCCTATCGCTCCCTCGGGTCCTTTTCCAGATCCTGACATTCTTGTTCCTCTTCAAGGCAGCACTTTTTCTTACCTTTTTTTTTTTTTTTTCGTAAAATTATCTTTTTTTATCTTGTACGAGTTTCTAAAATTTCTTGAAAGGATGCTTGTCTGTTTGTGAATATGACGGTTGATGGTGAACTTAGCATGTTGACATTAATCTACCATTTGTATAAGCTATACTATAAGTATATAACTACAATATCCTCAGAAAAGACAGAAATAAAGAAGGGGGTGGCCTTGTATTTTTAATCAAGAATTTGTACTATGAAGACATAGCCATTAATATTCCAAACACATCAGACCTCGAAGCCCAAGGTATCAAAGTCTACCTAAATCAAAACAAAACCATCAACATATTCAATATGTATCACCCACCAAACAATAAACTTATTGACGATGGAACAATGGCTCAATTTCTTACAGACAACGCTATTATTGTAGGTGACCTTAATGCCAAACATCAACTATGAAGATATTCCACGCCAAACTCAAGAGGCAAAATATTATCAAACATATTTAACGACAATGTCTTCATGTGCTTAAATGATGGAAATCCTACCCATCATTCCTACAGCTATAATACTGCACAAGCACTTGATATAAGTTTTTACTATCCTGACATTTTCCATAAATGCAAATGGCATATATTAAAAAGTATTGGAAGTGATCATTAGCCTATTTTGATAGAAATTAGCACCAAGACCAAAACCAGCTCAATTAAAGAAAAATTCTGGAACTTCAAAAAGGCTAATTGGAATCTTTACCAGCAACACACGAATGAAGACTTTGGAAAAGCACCCACTAGAATAAAAGATCTGGAACTAAATTGGATATCTTTCAAAAACACCATTATTAAAACAGCCAACGTTTCAATACCAAGAGGTAATATTAAGAAATGGATTCCAAATTATACACACCAGGCAAAAGATATTCAAACACTTATAACTAAAAGAAATGAACTACAAAAAAAGTGCACCCAAAACCAAACAAATTGTAGAACTGAACTGAACATTGTGAATGCAAAAATAAAAAGATTATACGTAAATATGAAAAGGGAAAAATGGAAACAAACTTGTGAAAACCTGAACCCAAGAAACCCAAATACAAAACTTTGGCATTTGGCAAAACAAATTGACAGAGCCCAGCCACAAATTGAAAACACAAATATGATTAAGAATACAGATGGTACCCCAGCAACTAATGACAAAAATGCTGCTAATCTTTTAGGTAATTCATATCAAATAAGTAGTAAAATCAAATTTGAAATAAAAGATAAGAAAGTTGAAAAAAAAGCCCGAAAGATTATCCATGACTGTAAAAACGTCACTAGCACTCATAATATTTTCCATGAAAAAATCAATATGAAAGAGCTAGATTATGCATTAGAAAACACTGAACTGAACAAGACTCCTGGGCCAGATGGAATCCATGGCCAAATGATATCAAACTTGGGGAAAAAATGGAAAAGAAAGACTTCTTGATATTTTCAATAAATTCTGGGAAACTGGAAAATTGCCTCAAGACTGGAAAACTGCAACAATAATTCCTATTAAAAACTTGACAAATCTGCTGATGACCCAAAAAACTACCGACCTATCTCCCTCACAAGTATTTGCTGCAAATTAATGGAAAAAATTATACTCAGACGACTCACCTACCACCTCGACACAAGAAATCTCTTACCAGAAGAACATGGGACAATAGACCAACTCTTATTTTTCACACAAAAGGTAAAAGATGCACAAAACAGAAACCAACTAACCACACAATAGCTGCTTTTTTAGACCTTAAACAAGCTTTTGATAAGGTATGGAAAAACAAGTTAATTACAAAATTATACAAACATTTCAAAATCGATGGAAAAGCTATCACTTGGATAAATGATTTCCTTAAAAATAGATACATCTGGGTCAAATATAATGGAACTCTATCTAAAACCTTCAAATTGTACCAAGGATTACCACAAGGATCAGTCCTTAGCCCAACTCTCTTCACCCTATTTATTGCAGGCATAGAAGAAAAAATTTCACATAAAACCAATATTGGACTTTTCGCTGATGACATTATTCTATGGAGCAGCAATACTAACTGGAAAAAAGCTGAAAGAGATTTGAACAAGACTCTTTTCCACCTAGAAAAATTTGCTAATAAACAAAAATTAGAATTTAACCCTCAAAAATCTGAAACCTGTCTTTTTACTACCGATAAGAAACTATACAAAATAAGACCAAAAATTATTCTGAAAGAACAACAATTGCAATATAATAAACATCCCAAATATCTTGGCTACACCCTGGATCCAGAAATTAACTCCAGTAAATATATTGAAGAAGTTATTAGAAAAGGAAGAGACCGACTAAAAATCCTGAAATATATTTCAGGAAGAGAGTGGGGAGCCGATGCAACCACACTAAAATTAACTTACACATCTCTAATTAGACCTATCCTGGAATATGGATATCAAATCTATGGTACAGCATCTGAAACAAATCTAAAATCACTGGAAAGGATACAACTAAGTGCAGCTAGAATTATTACAGGTCTTCGAAATACCTGCCCTAATGATATTGTACTTTACGAGGCACACATTATGCCCTTAAAGGATAGAATGAGCTACAATCTGCCAAAATATATAAACAAAATCAAGAGTTATGGAAACAAACACAGAACTTCCAAGTACATACTTAATTGGGAATCCAATTTAAGACTCAAAAAAGAAGGCCCTCTACACCTGGCCAAAAGAAATGGATTTTTAAAATTTAAAGTGGAAAAAAATTATTTAGCAGAAAAAATTTCTCCATGCAAACCACTACAAAATGTTATTTTTAGTGACACTTTAAATGAACCCACCAACAAACAATACCAAAATCCAGAATACTTAAAACAATTATCATTAGAAATAATTAATAACATTCCTAAAAATGCAATAACTATCTATATAAAAGAAATTGCTCCCTGCCCATATTTAGGTCAATAGAATTCTCCAACATCAAAAAACAGCTTGCCCTCTCCCAATACCCTCGCCATTTCATACACAAATACCAATACAACCCTGCTACTTTGAAACCACTTATACCTCATAGAAACACCTGCATTTTGCCTTATTCACCACAATCCGCTACCATAGCCCGCATGCTTAAATCCCATGGCATCAATACCTATTTTAAAAATAATAAAAGCCTGGCCACCATTCTTAGACACCCCATTACCCGCATACAGAGACCTACCAGTGTTCGATCGTCTGGTGGCTCGGTCTACTCGGTCTCATGCAACGATTGTAGTGCAACCTACGTGGGTGAGACTGGTAGGTCCGTGGCCATCAGGATGATCGAACACAGTAGATGTATCAATAATAAAGACAGCAGATCCCTCATATACGACCACACACTTAATACTGGCCATTCTTTCAATCTAGCTTCTCCCACCACCCTATACACTAACATTCCCAGTAAACACCAAAGATTAATCATAGAGGCCATTTTATCCATTTCCAAAAACAGTATTAATCGTCATATTGATTTACCTGACCAATATCATGATATATGTAGTAACTTAAAAAACGGATAACCCCCCCCCCCCCCGTCTATTGGTCTTGTGTGGCCGCTGATGGCGGGTTGAACAGTTGATATCTGGTAATATGACTCCGTTAATAGTAGCATATGGCCATGAATACGCGTTTTGAGAACTCTATCGTAGATTTTAGTTTTTTGGCGCAGATTCATGTTACTTTCCCGAATTCATGTTTTACCATAGCCATTCTGCAATTTGTATCGTTTTTAATTCTTTAACATTACACGATTAGCATGCTTACGTAGTTGTCATATATCGGTAATTTAGATATGCAAATTTTAACCTGAATTGTATTTTCGCCGTACTATATACATCACATATGCAAATTTACCTCAAATAGATTCCTATATAAAGCCTTTGTTACCTTAGTTTGCTACCTGTTGAAGGGCGTGACTGCCCGAAAGCTTGTCACACGTTTATCTGAATAAAAATCTTTTCTCCTTAATTTTCATTACTATTTTAAATACTCAATGGAGAAAGTTTTCATGTATTTCTGTTCTTATCTATACCAATGGTAGCAGAGATGAGTTGGGACACACTGGCAGTGGCTGTCTCATTAAAACCACAAATGGCAATGAGAAAATAAACAGAAGAAACCCAAATTATTGTTCAGTCTTCAGATCAGAACTTATAGCCATCTATGAAGCCTTAAAATCCATCAGAAATACTAATTATCAAGATATTTGGATTCTTACTGATAGTAGAAGTGCCATACAACACTTGAGTCACACAGGGGAACTTGAGACAAAATAAGCAGGAACATGATTGGCTATCTCCAAAAACTCTCAAAAACCTCAAAAATTCACCTTCAATGGATACCCTCACATGTTGGCATTGAAGGCACTGAAGCTGCTGATATGCTAGCGAAAAAAGGCACAAAAGAACCCTTGCCACAGAAAAACAAACTTACTTTTAAAGAAATAGAAACAGTAGCCAAAACAAAAATAAACAAGAACTGGAGGATCCCACCTAAGCACAGTTGGTACATTCTAGGATCAGATTACTACCCAGGCCTGGGAGGCCCATAAGTATTAACCTTCCTTCTTATAACGAAACCTCTACAGCCCTCTGGTTGGCAGGAGGGTATGTTTTACTTCATCTTCTTTCAACCACACCAGAGGGAACAGGCAAGGAACCCCCCCCCCTGATTCTACCAGCATGTAGACAACCAAGTATTCTTGGCTTCCTTAAGATGGTCCACACTAGGACTAGGTACTCTCCTGTACCCAAGAACCTGCCATCTCTTCGGAAGTTAGAACCTCGAGTTCTCTCCACTGCCTAGAGTCAGAGGGTTTTGTATACAGATTGCGTTTAGCCATAACAAGGTAAGTGCAGAATTTACCTTGTCATGCCCACAGGGGCTGCGGGGAAGCAACAACCGGTAGACCCTGGTTCACCATCCACCTTGCGATCCACTCGATCGTCAGTCTTCCTTCCAGCCTTACTAGCACTCTACTAGATCATCGGCAAGCTATCCTCTGTGGTCAACTGTGGCACCTAACAGTTGAGGAAGAGCTCACTAGCGACATCGTGAGCTCTTTCCAATAACCTCCAGTGGGATTTCAGGAGCTCCAGTTCAGTTGCTCCTCTAATCCTACTACTTTCTTCCACCCCTCTGGAGACCCTCGGGCATTCCACTATAAAGTGTTTGGCACCTGCCCCAGGGCTCCCACATACACATTTGTCGTCCGCCTTAATACCAAATTGCGCCAAACTGAGAGGAAACGGGCCGTGCCCCGTAATCATTCTGTTCGGTTTGTGTGAGAGGATTCGACCGTTCCTTTTTAGAGTTCTTATCCATTTGAAAGCCTCTCGACCGTTTATTGATTCTGCCCATCGATTTTTCCACAACCCATATATATGCGCCCGGATACACGCTTATATGTCTCTTTCTTTGGAATTGGGGTCACCACATCCCTTCCAGACCAGCATCCCTCTTTTGCCAGTTTATCAGCTAATTCGTTACCCTCAATTAGAGAGTGCCCCTTGTGACCCAGTATAACTCGGGGGGTTTATCCATATCTTTTAGCAGATCCACAATTTCGTGCGCCATCTGTCCTTTCTCCAAGGAGATGGAGATGAGGGCAGACATACAATCTGAGTAAATTGCCTTGGGAGACAGACATTCTCTCCTGCACCAGATCAGAGCTTCTCTGATCGCGACCAGTTCTGCTGAATACACCAGCTCATCGTGCTAAGTTTCAGTGTTTGTCGGCCCACTACCGAGCCATTACTGAAAATGGCGATGCCAGCCCCAGTCTTCTTACCATATTTGCTCCCGTCTGTGAATATTTCCAGTTCTCTGCCAGACGGTGAGCCCTCAGTCCACTTCCATCTTGGTTCCCATTCCACATCCTTATCTGGATCCTTCGCCCACTCAAGCTCCTCGGACGAAATGCCCAATTCATTTTGTGTCCTGTCGACCCAGATAAGCTGCCTCAGTTTCTCTTCCTCCAGCCTTAGAGAAACAGGAGTCAGACCCGAAATCACCAGCAAGGCCTCTGTACTGGTAGTACAGTACCCCCCAGTGATCCTCAGAGCCGCTACTCTCTGTACTGACTCCAAAGTTGCACCGACCTTCCTGTCACGGTTCCTCTTCCACCAAGCTCTTGAACCATACAGTGGAATCGGCTCAACACAGCTGAGGTAGAGACTCCTGTAGATCTCCCCTTCTCTGCCCCCTTTAAGGAGCGCTAGCCTGCATAGTCTCGATAGTGCAGACCTAGCCCTCAACCCTATGTCCTTGGCGTGGTCCATCCAGCTCAAATTATTATTTACTACCACGCCAAGGATTTTCATCTGTTTTACTATCCGTATCCTTTCACCCCCTAACCGCAGAATGGGATTGTGTTCATATTCAACGCCAGTCCGTTTGACTCGAACGTCTCGCGATTTAAAACTCAGAGCCTGTGTTTTGCTCGCGTTAAATTCGAGCTTCACCAGTTCAGCCCAAACCTTTAACCTCCTGATGCTTTCATTGGCCAGAGCCTCGGCTTTTCTTCGGGATTTCTCACTTATAATAAGGTAGTTGTCATCAGCATAGGCTACCATACAGGAGCCTACTGGAAGTTCCTTGCGGATAATAGTATCAGCAACTATATTCCACAGTATGGGACCGCGCAGGAACCCTGAGGGCAGCCCTTTGACAGTATCCGGTGTATCTCTACCGCACCAACCTTGATTGAGACCCGCCTGTCTCGTAAGAAATCCCTTACTAAATTCAGCAGGTTAACGGGACATCCTCTTTCATCGAGGGCATGTACAACCATATTCCAATTTAGGTTGTCAAATGCGCCAGAGATGTCGAGGGAGATTGCGATCACCCAGTCCCCTCTTGCAGCACCCTTTTCAATCTTGCCCAAAATCTCCTCAAGACAAGTGGTTGTAGATCGTCCCCTCCTAAAGCCGTGTTGGGAACTGGAAAGGTGTCCGCCAGATTCTAGCCACCTTATCAGTCTTTGTGCCAGAAGACTGTCCAGCACTTTCCCAAACATGAAAGGAGAGACACAGGCCTATAATCCTTTGCTGTAGCGTCTGTCCTACCACTCTTGTCAAGCAACTCAATCCTCGCTGCCTTCCACGCCCTCAGAAACCTACCCAATTCCATGCAGCGATTGTATAACCTGGTAAGAAGTGGCCCATAACTTCTTACCAGAGCCTTCACAATGGTGTTGTCAATACCATGGGGACCAGGGGATTTTCTGGCCCCAAACTTGAAGGGTGTCCTTTTCACCTCTCTCTCAGTGAAAAGTGGATCCATGCACCCCCTACTCGTCGACACCTCACACTCCAGGTGCCCCACCCCGAAGTGCACATCCAGAATGTGAGACAGCGTATCCGAGAGGTCAAGTGTGTGAGAACCATCACCCTTCCTTAACAATTTCAAGGCCGTGGGATTTCGAAACTTCTCCGATGCCAATTTATATGGTAAACCATACTTATCGTCCGTCAGTGTCCTGCTACACTGAGCTCTCCAATGACCTCTGTGTGCTTTCCGCGTTCTCTTCTTGTACCTGGCCAATTACGCCCCGTACCGTATCCATTTCTCCACTCTTTCGCTTTCACTACATCTCTGCGCTCTCCTCCTTAGTGCTCGTATCCGCTTTCGCTCCATCTCGAGATCATCACTCCACCAGGGCTGCTTTTTCCTCTTAAAGGAAATAACAGATCCAGTTCCAGGTCCAAGACCTCTGCTCGTAGTAATGATGTCAAGGTGAAGTCCGTCTACAGCTCTGTCCAGACCATCACCATCCACTGCCAGTTCTAGGTCATTTTCAAGTTCAGTGTTGAACTTTTTGAGAAACCTCTCGATGTTCGCTCCCCTGACACTGTACCTGGGAGTCCTCTTTACAGAGGCCCGGTTTTCTGAACTCTTTGCTGTGAAGCTAATTAGCTTGTGATCACTAGCATCAGTAAACTCAGCTTTCCAAGAGTCTTTAATGAGTCCACTTCCCTTATCTAGAGTAAGGTCAATCACGCTTTCACCAATTCGCGTGCTAAAAGTCGGAGTGCCCCAATTATTCCATACCTCCAGACCATGAGATATTATTAGGTCCTCTAGATTTCTGCCCCTGATGCTGTCTTCTCTATCGCCTAGGAAGAGCGAGCGAGCATTAAAATCGCCAGTTATTAGCACGTTTTCAATCCCAACATTTCTAATCATTTGACTCAATAGTTCGAGCACACCTTGCTCCGGTTCACTGGGTGAAATGTATACAGAAATGCATAGCAGCTTGAGATCCGCCGTCTCAACCATAACTGCTACTACGCCCCTCCAGGAGCCATATTCAACACAAAGAACGTCGCCCCTAACCAAGATACAAGCCTTCCTACACCCGCTATAGAAAGTCTTGTACCTTGTGTCGACCCACAATTTGTTCCTCGAGATGTATGGCTCCTGCACCGAAACCACATGAAATCCTCTGCTTTCATGTGTCGGTCCAATTCTTCATTTCCCCTTCTTGCCCTAGCCGCGTTTAGCTGGGCGAAGCTCCACCGATATGGTGCCGGTGTCACCATGTTCGGTTTTGGAGGTGCCAGTTCCTGACTCCACAGGATTTGGATCTGGGCGTGTGATCCACCCTGTACTTCTTCTTTGACCTCTCATTAGCCTCCTTACAGAGCCAGTATCCCAATGACTCGAGGCAAGGTCCATCCACTTCATGCGGTGTTTCACATTTGTGGCATCGCCATGGGTTTCCACACTGTGTCGCCAGGTGGCCCATGCCCTTACAATGTTGACAGAAAGGTATTCTCTTATTCACCTTTACTGTCACGCTTCTAAACCCTATGGCCAGTTTCTTCAAGCCTTTAAGCTTCTGCCCGATCTCCCCATTAGTTACTAAAACCCACGTCTGGGTTCCAGTCCCCCTAGTGTAGACCTTTATGAGCCGGTCCTTCTCCCCCAGTTTGACACCGTTCTGGTATCTGAGGAAATCCCGTATTTCCTCACTGGAGTGTTTGGGGTCTGCTCCCAATAGAACCAGCTCAAAAGGCTGTTCTTTTAAATCCCTGCATTCAACGATAGCACTTTCCCTCAACAGTGTGATCGCTTTGGCCTTATCCTCCGCTTTCAGGAAGGTCAGGGCCACCCCCATCCCTCTTTTAATCTGAGTCATCTTGTATTTTAGGCACCCAGATTCAGCACCCAGTCTCTTAATAACCTCCATCCGGAGGTAACCCTCGGTGTCTCGCTTCTTTTCGACAACGAGCGTCCTCGTTGTATCCCACCTGCTGGATCTCCCTTCCGTCGCCTTTGTTGGTCCTTTGGGGGGGGGCCTTCCTAGGGTCCTGAGTCTCTTTCCCAGGTCCCTTAATCGGTTGGTCTTTCCCTTTGGGCAACTCGCTCCTTGGCTTTGGAGGTATGGGAGGAGCAACAAGCGGGGCCTTATTCGAGGGACCCTTACTCTCCGTGTAAGGACGTCCTTCCGGCTTATTTTGTGCAGTCTTCGTCGCTTGTGTCTTTGCAGGGGCCGCTGGGGGTGCCTTCGCTGCAGTCACCCCTGGAGAGTTATTATCCATAACCGAGCCCGCCTTCTGTTGGCTGGTGTCGGTTGTCATCGCGGTTTCCCTTTTTTTGGCTAGCTCGTCTTTGTCTCCTTTGTTCTTCTTATTCTTTCCGCTTGAGGGAACCTCAACTTCTTGTTCCCTTGGAGTGGGCTCCTCCATGACCTTGCTCATCTCCCTCTCATGAGCCAGGGCCGTCATAGTGGACCTTACGCTGTCTCTGACCATATCGTCGAAGGTTCCCTTATCTGGAATCAGGGCAATCAAAGCTCTGTTGAGTTCCCTCACCTCAGCGATGGACCCCTCCAGGCTCTTGCACCTGTTCAGTAAGGTGGCGAAGCAGGTTTCCAGAAGGCCCATCTGCTTTACCGCCACCCTCTTGCCCTTTTTCAAGGTTTCGAAGATGGAGTCAAGGATCAGAGGTACTTCCTCCACCTTGCTCGGGTTTAGCCCCTCCACCTGGCTAGACCCCGCCTTCTCCAGTGGCGTCTGGAGTCCCTTCAAGACAGCCTCCTCCACCGTCAGAGGAGCATCACCCGGGTCATCTAACGCACGCGTCCATTCGCGTGGGTTCTTCAAGGGTCTTAGCTCCTTGGAGGGCCCTTGGTCCCGGGTATCTGGGGCATCAGATCCCTGGGGACCTTTTAGGGTAGCAACGTCACTAGTATCTCGGACCTCAGTCCTAGCATGGCGTGCGTGCTGACCCAGAGAGGCGATCTCATTGGTGCCGGCCGTTAGCTCGACTTCGCGGGTTTTGTTGGCCGTTAGCTCAACTTCATTTGGGGTACTGGCCATTAGCTCAGCTTCGCTTGTCAACTTACTTGAATTTACTTTGTGATTCATTGTAAGATGGTGTTCCAGTTCATTAATGCCATAATTACCACCGGTCCCCAAGGTAACCATGACATAACCGTCTCTCCAGTCTGTCCGACAAGCTGTCAACGTTAGCCGTACTCTGGTTAAGAGACACCCAGGGCGTACCGCGTGGAGGTGTTGATCAGCACATGTAGGTAGCCGACAAGCCTCCCTACTTTACGCAATCTGCAACTGGACGTCACTCCTGTCACAGACCCCTATTAGCACCGCTAACTCTTCCACTAATACAATTATCTGTTGTGATCAGTTAGCCCTATGCTCCAGGGTACAGACCACTGCTACCCGCGAGTCGGGAGCCGAAGGCTGCAAATGCCAGGTCAGGTCCTACCCACTCTCCATGTGGTCAGAACCTAGGCCCCGGGCCTGCACAGTTGGTACAGTGGAGTGAACCCAGGAGGAGCACTGAACATCAGAAATAGACAGCATCAAACAACACTAACAAGATTTAGAATAGGCCATCTCAAGCCATTGAATATAGAAAATAATAACAAAATCTACCCCACTTGCCCAAAATGTAGCTTGGCACCTGCAGCTCAGAACACATTTTGGCTTGCATTAGATACACTAAACAGGACCTTTGGGAGAGGCCGCTGCTCATCATAAAACAGCTCGAGGAGCATGAACTCATGGAATTCGTGTAATCTTTACACAAGGGGATAAGAAACAACAACAACAATTAGACTTTGAAACAGAGAAAGAACAGGGATATCAAAATGTTTAATTTGCATTCAAGTTAAAGAAGACTTACAGATGAAAACCCTGTCAAAATTGGTCTCTATACACAGTCCAACAGTGATGCATCCATATTCTTGAAATGGTCGAACATAAGCCCCTAATTTGAAGGGGAAAAAATGCCACAAATCAAGAACAATTTCATAGCACACAATTTAATTTTTAAATATGAACAATTGATAAGCTGACAGCAGAAGGGAATATGAAATCAAACAAGACTAGCCATTGATTCATGTAAGATCAAAACCAAATAGAAAATGTGAGGATATAAAAGCCACGCTCGATAACTGGAAGTAGACATACCATCTCCAGGTATGAAGAACTTTTCTATAAATTTCAGAATGGACGGCAGTTTTCCCAAAATTTTTCAAATGTCTACTTGCAAATGGAATTGGATAAAGAGTCGAAAGATGACCATGGTAGTAAAAACACCACATGGCTTATTTGAATACCAGATTGCTATTGAGATTTTGCCAGCTTCTTTTCCAAAATACATCCAACAAGTGACCATACCTGTTTACTGTGCAAATATTAAATAGATGATATAATATTGACTGGGGAACAGATATTTTACAAATTTGTACCTCTTATTTACAATTTTTCAAGAAATGGGGGTTACATTGTAAAGATAAATCTGAAAATATTTAAAGATAAATAGCTGGGGGATACACAATTTATAAGGATGACATCCAATATTTAGTCAGGCTTATCAGTTAAAAAAAAAAAATCTTCCTCGTACAAAAAATTACAAGAAAATCACAATCCCTACTTTATAAGTAAATTACTACCATAAAATCACCGTTATATTTTCTCCGATATCTAGGGTACCAAATGATATTGAGAAATTCTGGATTCAAATGGATGAAAGATCAAGAAATATCCTTTCAAGGAATCCATAAACATTAAGTCCAACCCCACCAGCGAGTGCAAGTAACCAAACGGGGCTCTGGCACATTTGTAAGTGCAAAGTCGAACTGCTTTCACATGTGTAGACATGTGGTGCGCTTACAGTAAAAAGCAGTCGCTAACTACCCACCATGATTATCATGGCCTGTACCACGTGTACTAGGGATAAGCAAAAAATAATAATAATAAAATAAAATAAACATTAAGTCCATAATACCTTGATCCTTAGTGCATAATCACTTTAGCTACTGAAGCCTCATGTCATTGGAGCAGTTATATCTCATCCAGATGGTTCAGAAAAGGGAATAGCTTCAAAAAAACATTGAACAACAAATATAGTCAAGTTGAAAAATAGGCTTTAGCAATTATAGTTAGGCCTGCAACTCCAATCTATACTAAGAGTATAAAATCACATTTTTAACATATAATTTTTAATTATAAAAAGGGGGCTTAAAAGGAATAATGGTTCAATAGAGTTCAAGGGTCATACCAAATGATTAGTTCTAAAGGTTGTGCTATAAACCAAGTAACTGATGGGTCAGGAGAGCACTCCCTGGGCCGGTGTGAACTCCTGCTGGCAGAGGTTGGAGATGAGGGATTCTGAGAAAGTTTGGATTTCATGGGCCACAGAGTGGAGTTCCGACTCCAGTAGCAGGTCTGTCATCCTGGTACCACAACCAACCCACATTGGAACTTGTTGTGTCTAAACAATATATTTGTCATTTTAAAAAGGAATATACCTAGAATAAAACCTCGCTAAAATGAACCAGGACTATAGCGAACCTTTTCTTATAACAAACTTTTAATCTCTATTTAAATGTTATAATAGGGTGAATAATGGCTATAGAGAGAGTCCCATTGGAGTTTGCTATAGTGAGGTTTTACTGTATTTTGCTTTTGTTGTCTTGTCTTAAATTTGAAAAAAAAAAGAACAATACAAGGTCCCGATGGCTTAACCTGAACTAAAAGCTCCTAGCTTTACAGTAATGCTGGAAACTGACTTGAAAAATTATAAATTGATAAATCAATATCTTTGTTGCAGTGATCAGAAGAATTGAGTCACAACGCTGGATGGCGAGGCCTAAAGTAGAAAAACAGTGATGAATAATTTAATACTTATTGAAAGAAATATTTTATTTAAAAATCACACAAATTAATATTAATACAAATATTATTCAAAACCAATTATTAAAATTTATGAGAGATAGTTCTTTTTCAGGCCTGTCAAAAACCAAACATTGGCGTCGAGACAGCTTTGTTTACCGGAGATGCGGGGTATTCTTTTTTTTGCTCGCGCATGCGCGGGGGGCAGCAGGTGCAGTGTTGCCAGCGCTCGGTTGGCCCAAAAGTACCTATGGTCGCGTCAGCTTTAATGGAACATTTTCTTGCATAAGTTCAGTACCACCAGTCAGGGCAAGTAACTAAAAGGAGCTCTGTAATTTCATATATAGGTAGATGCCAAACTTTCTATATGGAAACTACACATATAATATAAAAAAAAATTGCTTGTCGACTTCACTGTGATAAAGTGCTTTGTCCTGAGAATCCTCGGGAGTGGATGGGGTTTTGTATGTTTGGGCAGTCGTTATCGATGGCGGTGGATGAAAAATCGGCACACTATATCGATTAATGAATCACAAAACACCTCGGAATATTAATCATTGGCGGCTCGGGAGAGGAGATGGAAGGATTTTCGCGATTAAATTGGATTGAGATGACTCACATCTTGGACCTCGAGGCACTACTTTTAGAAGATGCACACACACGTCTTGACACACACGTTACACCGACCGAACTGCGGTTGCCCCACCCCCCGGCTTGGGTCATGTGGGACCCTGCTTGACCTTTGATTGGTCCCTGTCTCTGTCGGCCATGATGGTTGGTCGGGAAGGAGCTTTGCCTAACATCCCAATCTCTCAGGACATTCAACTCTGGAATATGAGGGCCTCTTTGTTCTAAGTGACCTAGATACACGACTTGGATCTGTCGTTCTTTTCTCTTCTACTTCTTCCATCTCCACGTCCTTTGACTGCCATCTTTATTTGAATCCATACAGAATACATTATATCCAACATGGTACATAATTATTTATTAGACAATATTCTTTATAATATTACAGATGCGCCCCCTATGAATAAGAATTTTAAAAGGGATCTGTATTAAATTCTGAAAAAAAGAAAAATAATTTTTTGGGAAAGAAAAAAAAATAAAATTTTTTTAAAATAGTGAGTGGTTAGATACAATTGGGGAGAAAGTAAATGATGGAAATAAGTAAAAAAAAGAAATTTGAGTAGATAGGGGTGCTTGCTAAACTAGGAAAAAATATGATAATTTTTTGGAGAAAAAAAAAATCTTGCCTGCATAGGTGTTCAATCTTGCTTTGTGGAAACCCACAGCAAGGGAAACTCTATGAGGTGCAATCCAAACAAAACATATAAGACATTAACAGAAATAAAAAGAAAACTATAGACAATAAATTTTGGTGATGGAGGGAAAAAAAAAGAAAAAAGAAATCTGATTAGCCTTTGGGGCGGTGAAAAAATATAAACAAAACATAAAAAAAGAAATCAAAGCTCCTGTATGATAACTGAAGGCTGATACATGAGAAGTATTGCGTCAGGTCAGTTGTTCATTCAGTTAGGACAAAACAAGGTTTAAACAATAAAAGGAAAAAATAAACTTGAGGTGATTAAGAAATTGAAAGGGTGATAGACATGGATGGTGGGAATAAAAAAAATAAAAATAATAAAAAAAAATAAAAGTGCTGGTTGTGTACAAGTCCTTTAAAATTGGTTAACAAAAATATACACAAAAGAAGAATATTTTTTTACATAACAATGTCCAATCTTTGTTTATTATAGGGTCGTAGGTCATAAGGTTGCCAAAACTATATAGGTGCGTGAATGTATGCGAGTGTGTGTGAGTGTATGTTCCAGAAAGTAACTTTAAGTGTGGTGACACGCGAAAAGTGACGGCGGGTTTGTTTACATTCCGCAGGGAGGATGTGACGTCGGTCACGTGATCGGAAAGGACGTGACGTCGGCGCGGCGGAAGGTTTCTGTAAAGTGGACGCCAGCTGACAGCGGGGTGATCGACGAGTGTTTGCAAAGGTGGGGAGATTGCTATTCGACTTGGCGCGCTCTAAAGAGGGTTTGGAAAATCTCTCCTATGATTTCACCTATTAGAGCGACCAAGGCATGACTGTGGACAAGGATGGTCCATAACTCCGGGAGAATTATTCCTATGGTTCGATGGATTAGTTCCACTACGGCGATGGTTATTTCGAATAGGGCTTCCTGTAGTTGGAAGAGACGGTTGGGCTGCAGTGTATAGACACTGACATACAGTAGGGTGGCCATGGGTAATAGTACAGTGGGTAGGATGAAAAGGTTGATGAGGTATAGGAGGTGGAACAAGGGGAAGGTTTTCACGTTACGAAAAAACCTTGCCTGTAAGGGAATTGGTTTGGGATCAGCCCTAACTGTAGGGATTGGGGTTTTAACTTTGGTTATATGGGTTGGACGGGATATTGCAGGTTGGGGAATATCGCGTTGGGCGATAATGTTACATTGTGGGTCAACAGGGGTGGTAGTGGTACAATTGCCTATTGTAGGAGCAAAGCGCTCAACTGTAAAGAGGTCTGGGGTGAGGTGCTCGAACAGTGGTGGTAGCGTCCTAGATTGGGGTTTAGCAGGGTGTGGTATCAGAGTGGGAGGTGCGATATAACGAATATTTTCGTTATAGTACTGTAATTTATTTACATGGACTGTGTCGGTATTCCGATTTAGAGGTTGGTTGGGTCGGTTTATTCTCACCACGTTGGGAGAGATGATCTCTAAGATCTCGTAGGGACCCGTGAAATACGGAGCCAGTTTGCCTGTATTGGGGTGATGGTAAACTTTTACCAACACGAGATCTCCGGGTTCAAAATGGGGTGTCTTATGTTGTTGGTCGTAGGCATGTTTGTCCTTGAGGTGCTTGGCCTGGGTACGTTCATGGGCTATCCGTCGGGCTGTGGTTAAAACGGGGTAGGGGTTTACATGCTCAGTGAGCTCGGGAGGTAGAACGCCGAACATCAGGTAGCCAGGTGGGAACCCGGTAACTGAGTGGGGCGTGTTGTTATACACCACAGTAACGCGCTTCGCCAGCTTAGTCCATGCGGCTTTGGGGTTTTCCAAATGGAGTAACCTTAGTTTGCCTGTTAAGGTAGCGTTCAGGCGCTCGCATAGACCATTAGCTTGGGGGTTGTTACTGGTGGTGAGCAGGGGATGGATGTTCCTGTTAATCAGGAACTTCCTGAACTTTGGTGAGGTGAACGCAGGCGCTCTATCCGTGAGTAGGCGTTTCGGAGAGCCGTCCTGCAACACTCGCTTTATCACCTGTTGATAGGTGGTGAGGCTGGTAGATTTTGAGGGGAAGGTCCACGTGTAGCGCGAAAAGTGATCCACCACAACGTGGAGGTAAGCTTTGGCGTTACCATATTTGGCAAGTCCAGCTATGGTGTCGAGGGCGACCAGATCAAAAGGCTGAGTGGCCACAGGAAGTTGTCCTAGTTCCCCAAACGTGGGACCTCGAGGGGGTTTTGTTGACTGACAGATGGCGCAGGCTTTGGTGGTTTTGGAGATGTCTTCTGACATCCCCTTCCAGTAGTACTGGGGAGAGATGAGCCTGGTCATCTGGGATATGCCCGGGTGGTTGTACCGACTGTGCACCTTTGTTAGTAGGTCGGGAACGAGGGCGTCAGGGACGACAATTTTGGTTACACCTCTACGCTTTAGGGTTTGCAGTCCGTTTCGATCAATGGTCAGTTTAGATTCTCCCGAAGGAGTGAGTTGGTGGTTCTTAATGATGGTGGCGTCTAAGAATCCACAAAACGGGTTACGGGATAGGAGGTCCGCTTCATGTTGTAGTGATCCTTTTATGTAGCGGACTTCGTATTCGTAACACGATAACCTCAAACTCCATCGGAATAATCTGCCTGACGGGTTTTTGATCGTCTTCAGCCACTGCAGTGCGTGATGGTCAGAAAATATGGTGAATTTTCTGCCCATTAGATACACACGGAACTTCTCCACGCTCTCGACAATGGCGAGGCATTCTAGTTCGGAGATGGTGTAGTTCCGCTCGTGTACACGCAGAGCGCGGCTGAAATATTGGACTGGGTAGGCCTTCCCAGCGGAGTGGACTTGTTTGAGGACGCCTGCAATGCCAAGTGTTGATGCATCGCAATATACCTGGCATGGTAGTTCATCCTTGTAGAGGTGCAATACGGGGTGTTGTGTGAGGCTTTCCTTCAGGCTGGTGAACGCCTTTTGGCATTTGTCATCCCAGTCCCACGTCACATCCTTCTTGAGAAGGTTGTTGAGTGGGGTCCGCAAACGGGCATAGTCCGGGATGAACTTATTATAGACGTTCACGGCGCCTAAGAAGGATTGCAGCGTTTTGCGATTGTTCGGGGGTGGGATAGCGTGGATTACGTCGGTATTGCGGATAAGTGGGGTGGTGGTACCAGCGGTGATTGTGTACCCCAGAAATTCGATGGTCTGCCTAAAAAACTCGCATTTGGTGAGGTTGAGTTGCAAGTTCTCCGCGTCGCAGAACGCGAAAAACCTGCGCAGGTGTTCTTGGTGTTCCTCCAGTGTCTCCGAATATATGACAAAGTCGTCAAAATAGTGCGCCACACAATCAAGTCCGTGCCCCTGCAGGACCTGATTGATTGCCCTTTCATAGATCTGTGGACTGGTCTTAAGTCCGAAAGGCAATCGGGTGGGCTGATACAACCCGTCTATCGTGGCGAAGGCCAACAGTGGTCGAGAATCAGGGTGTATCGGCACTTGCCAATATGCGGAGGAGACGTCGGCAGTCGAGAAATACTTGGCCCGCGCGAGACGGTCCAGTATATCTTCGATCCTCGGGAGTGGATGGACATCGGAGCTTATGACCTCGTTCACCTTCCTATAGTCGATACAAAACCTTTTGGTCTTGTCTCGCTTGGTCACTAGGGTGACCGGGCTAGAGAAAGGGGAGTAGGACGGCTCAATGATGTCATTATCCAACATCTGTCGGATCTGACTGCGTATTTCCCGTTGGTCGCATATCGGTACCCTATATGGGCGGATGGTGACGACTTTGTCGGAGTTGGTGGCGATTCTTACTGGGGGAACCTTTAGGCATGGGACCGCGAATTTGTTCCGGGAGAACACGTGTTGGTATTGGCGCAATAGCGCCGGGAATTGAGGTGGATACGGTGGCTGCGGTTGATTGTCTATGGGGATCCCTGGGAGGTGTTCTGGTGATGATGGGTGGTGTGTGTGGTACATGGAATGGTGTGTGGAATGGGGATGTTTGGGTGTATGGTGAAGGTGGTCCGTTTGGACCTTGGTGGGGTGTGAGAGGTTGGCATTGGGTGGTTGTTCTGGTACCTTGACCCTATAATAAGAGCAGTTGGCTCTAAAAAAGTTCTTTGATTGGACATGGTGCGGTGGTTGGGTGAGTCCCTGGGTTGTGGACGTGTTGTCCGAAAAATGCGCATATTGGGTATTGTTGGCGGAAGGCGGAAAAATAGTGTGGGCCTTGCATAGGTCCGCCTGGCATTCCCAATATGTGCACCTTTCGGGCAACACAGCAAAGTGGTAGGTCAGGGGCGACAAAGGTGCGTCGAGTTGGTACATAGTGCCATGTGCAAAATCGATTTTTAATTTGAATTTACGGAGGGTATTAATACCAAGTATTCCAAATGGTAGAGGGGCGTCCACCACGTGGAATACTTCGTTTTGGGTTATGTCATGAATGGATAGGGGGAAGGTAATCTGGCCTATTGTTGGCACGTGGCCATCTATTGTCTGTAAATTTATTATTTTTTTAGTTATTAAATTTAGGTCAGGGAAATTATTCTTTAAATTTTTATATATGGCACATGACACTAGGTTAACGGACGCACCCGTGTCTATCAGGAATGGTAGGGACAGTCCATGGGAGATTGGCAGTCTAATTGTCAGATTGACGAAAGGCCTGGTCAGTAGGCCTACCTGCTGGCTGCTGGTCTGGGGCTCCCTTGGTTATCCCAGTGGCTTGTGCGCGTGACGCTGGGTGATGGGGCTGGGCTCGCGGCCGTTGTTCCGCTAGTTGCGCGGAGCGCGCTGCTCGTGCGTCTCCGGAGGCACGGGGCAACTGCGGGGCTTGTCTGAGACGACACTCAGAGTGCCAGTGTAGTCCACCACAAAAACGGCAGTCTGTTGGCGGGGTCGACCTGGTTGGCACTGTTCTTGGACTAGGTCGCACCGGTGCGTAGGGGCCCAGTAGGGGTGGTGCGTGCTCGTCTGGGTGCCTTGGAGATGGTGCGCCGCTGCCGCGGATCCGCTGCACCAGCCGGAACCATGCACCTAGGTTCTCTGGCGGCACAATGCGGACGAGGCGCTGGTCGGAGGGTGGCAGCCCCTCGGTGAGCGTCTCCAAGATGACCTCTTGTGGAAGGCCCAGTTGTAGACCCAGCGCGGTCTTATTCCGATAGTATTCTTCCAGGTTGGGCTGTCCGGCCAGCTTCATGGAGAAGTATTGGGCATACGTGGCCTCATTGGTCTCCGGATAGAGATCCAGGAAGGTCTGTCTCACCTGGATGTAATGTTGGGTCTCCATCCGAAGCCTCCTGAAGTGTTCTAGCGGTTTGTTGTTCAGGTAACGGGGTAGGCGGAGCACTTTTTCCGTGTTGGTGAGACCATCCCAGTCTGTTTTCTGGTCATATGTCCGAAAGAACTGGGCGGCTGGGTAGGTCCCGTCGAAGCTCTGGACTTCTATCTCCGTCCGATGGGTCACGCGGTCGCTGGTGGTCTGAAGGGCAGATAAACACGCCGCGAGGCGTGCCAAGACGGCCGGCAACTCTGCCGACGGAGGAGGTGGTTCTATTTTGGGAGTACTTACGGCGGGGTTGTTTTCTCCCTCTGCGGTGTCTTCCTCCGCGTCTTGCGTTTCGTTTTTCTCGTCCATCCTGTCGGCTCTCTATAATATAAAAAAAAAATTGCTTGTCGACTTCACTGTGATAAAGTGCTTTGTCCTGAGAATCCTCGGGAGTGGATGGGGTTTTGTATGTTTGGGCAGTCGTTATCGATGGCGGTGGATGAAAAATCGGCACACTATATCGATTAATGAATCACAAAACACCTCGGAATATTAATCATTGGCGGCTCGGGAGAGGAGATGGAAGGATTTTCGCGATTAAATTGGATTGAGATGACTCACATCTTGGACCTCGAGGCACTACTTTTAGAAGATGCACACACACGTCTTGACACACACGTTACACCGACCGAACTGCGGTTGCCCCACCCCCCGGCTTGGGTCATGTGGGACCCTGCTTGACCTTTGATTGGTCCCTGTCTCTGTCGGCCATGATGGTTGGTCGGGAAGGAGCTTTGCCTAACATCCCAATCTCTCAGGACATTCAACTCTGGAATATGAGGGCCTCTTTGTTCTAAGTGACCTAGATACACGAATTGGATCTGTCGTTCTTTTCTCTTCTACTTCTTCCATCTCCACGTCCTTTGACTGCCATCTTTATTTGAATCCATACAGAATACATTATATCCAACATGGTACATAATTATTTATTAGACAATATTCTTTATAATATTACACACATGTATTTGGGATAAATTACTACGCTTACAGTACAATTGAATCTGTATACAGCATTTTTTTTTCTTCACTACATAACTCCTTTAAAAGAGTTATTGACAGGTCAAATTTTGTCAGTATTTTTATAGACGTGTGGTGTGCAAACACAAACAAACACACACACACAGTACAAATGAATTTGTGTCTGTCAAATTTCTTTACAACAAGCTCTTTTCTTGACAAAAAAAAAAAAAAGAGTGATCATTCCTGAATGTCAAAAAAATGTCATATATAATATACTTTTCAGCCATCATCAATCTGTCTGTGTGTATGCAAAATTTCTTTTCCCACCATGATTATCATGGCCTCTGTACCATGTGCAATAAAAAGTAAAGAGTCAACAAATCACCCCTATTCTCTGTTGCTATTAACACTTTGAAGACCAACGCCGTTTTTATACGTCATAAGCTATTAAGCCTAGCGGACCAACCCCGTTTTTATACGTCGCGGCACTTTAAAAATCAATAGAAAATCATAGAACGCAGTACGTCAAGAAATCTCTTCGGCAAATCATCGGCCTATCATGAATAGTTACAAAAATGATCACTAGATGTCAGGACGATACTGTTGGCAGGCAAAAAAATTAGTCATCTGTTGCTCAATCTCATTGGCTAGCTTGCTGACAAACTGATAACAGGCAAGTTTGTTTTTGTTATCTCTAATCTCTTTTCGCTTGTTTTTTTCTAAGTTATTTTGCCTCTAATTTCATAACGTTATTGAAATGAATCCTTTGGATCAACCTAGCACTTCAAAAGGTTTGGGATCAGAAGTTCATTTAGATGAAGACATTCAAGATATTCTTGAATATCTTTACGATTCTGGCTCAGAAATTGATGATGAAGTGAAGGATCCTGATTACGAAAATTCAGCCTCCGATGAATTAGAATTTGAGGAGGAAGAAAGGGAAGAAATTCCTGCTAAACGGCCGCGATTAGAAGTAGCTCCAGTTCGCATGCTGACGACATGTCGGGACACGTCCACTGCCGCCGCTGGCTCCAATGTTGCCGCCGGCACCTGGAGGAAAGATGATCCCTCGCCCCCAACTCCTCCCCCTTTCACCGCCCGCCCTGGACTAAATTTAGTGGGGGATGTTTCCTCACCATTTGATGCGTTCAGTCTCTTCTTTACAGAGAATATTTTCAAAAGCATCAAAGAGGAAACAAACCGATATGCCAGGAGTATTATTGATCGGGAGTCCAAGAAGGGTCCTCTCAAGCCTCATGGCATGCTGGCTAAGTGGAAGGCTGTGTCAGTGGCACAGATAAAGCTCTTTTTCTGTGTCATCATACACATGTCTTTGGTGAAGAAGCCTGGGATGAAAGACTACTGGTCTACTCACGGATTCCTGAAGAATGCCTTTTGCCAGTCCATAAATATGCCAAGGACACTATTTATGAGAATTTTGTCAATGCTACATTTGAATGACAATTCAAAATACATTGAATATGGAAAACCAGGGCATGACAGACTCTTCAAAATAAGACCAGTTTTGGAATCCCTCATATATTCTTTTGGGAATGCCTACACTCCTCAGCAAAATCTCACTATTGATGAGGCGATGTGTCCATTCAGAGGACGTGTGGGTTTTCGAGTGTATATAAAAGGAAAACCTCATAAATATGGCATCAAGATATTCCAGATTTGTGAAGCTGTATCTGGATACGCTTACAATCTTGATATCTACACTGGCAAGGATCCTGAGCAGCCAGAGCACAACTCCATTCCGAACCTCGTGGACAGGCTGGCAAAGAGGTTTTATGGACAAGGCTATCATATCTATTTTGATAGGTGGTTTTCCTCTCCCGAGTTATTTGATAAACTTTGGGAAAAAAAGACCCTAGCTGTTGGCACAGTTATGCCTTCCAGGAAAACGATGCCAAAAACCGAATTTTCCCAAAAACTAAAGAGAGGAGAGATTATAAAGATGAGAAGAAAGCATCTTTTAGCCATCAAATGGAAAGATGTTAGAGATGTTTTCATGCTCTCCACTGTCCATGAAGGTAAAATGATGCCAGTCAAGCCCAAAACCCCAACCAGAGAAGAGTTGTTCAAGCCTGATGCTGTCATCGATTACAACAAGGGGAAGGTAGGAGTGGACCGGAGCGATCAGATGATGGCATATTATTCTTTTAGCAGGAAAACATTGAAATGGTGGAAAAAAATATTCTTCCATCTTTTTTCACTTTGTTTTGTAAATGGCAACATCATTTACAATAAAGCAAATCCTGATAAAAAAATAAGTCTGAAGGACTTCTATCTGGCTGTCGGTGGGGAGTTGCTCAATCAGGCAAGCATTGAACACTCTGAAAAAGAAACAACTTCGAAAACTGATGTTGCCAGGCTACTTGGAAAGCACTACTGCTATAAAATAGCCCCAGAAAGTGGAAAAGCAGTGCAAAGAAGGTGCAAAGTTTGTGCAGATAGTGCAAAGCACAAGACTGGGAAGGCAGCCCGGAAGGACACCAGATTTGAGTGCAAACAATGCAAGATTCCACTTTGCGTTGGAGAGTGCTTCGAAAAGTACCATGCAGAAATGAAGTACTGGGAATAACAATGTATATAAATGTAAAAATTTTAATAATTTCCTCTGATTATTTTTTTTACAAACAGTGGCGTTTTTTTTGGCAGTTTGCATTTTTTTAGTTTTTTTTTTATTTTTTTATTTTGAAAAAGTGCCAATAAACATATATTTTTTTATTGCATTTTTGTGTTTTATAGACATATTTTGATACAAGCATCAAATTTCACTGTTCAAGGTAATATATTTTTATAAATATGATTTTTTAAAAAAATCAAGTTTTATCCTGGTTCACAGGGCTATTTGGGTTGTGAAACCAATGTTCCTCAAAGTGTTAAAAGCACCAAGTAAACTTACTCCTCCGCCAATCTCCAATACTGGGCCCTTTCACCAACATGCTGATCATATGCTTGTTTCTGCTTCAGAATGGCTTCTTGCTGTTTGCCTGGCAGGGAGAGGGTTGGCAAGGTTTCCTTCCTAGACATATCCATTCAGAATTATTTTGAAAATACTCACAAATACACACAACTATAAATAATATATTTTTAAAAAAGAAAAGGTGTAATCTGTTAAAAATATAAAGACTGTTTGATAGCTCTACATTTCCACAACATTTGGCTTCTATCTCAATGAAACTTATGATACAATATAGAAATTACTTCCCCAGAAGATGCAGATGAGTTCACTAAAATGCTATTTAGTGTTCAGAAATTATAATGGTTCGTTAACAAATTACTACCTTCATTACTACTAATAACCCCGCCTTTGCCGGTACCAAGCCCGGATGAAAAAGGAGGAGGGGGAGCAGTAACAAGCTCACTAAAAAACCTGGATTCAGCTGGCCTTGCTGATAGTACCCTGTAAGGGCTCCTGATCCAGGGCTACAGGATGAACAGCGTTTGTACTCCATGTTAGGAGTGGCTGTACATGGCGTCTGTTCCTCATGTCAGAGGTGGCCATTTCTTTTGGAGCAAAGTCAGCCTGCCACTGAATAGTGATTCCAGTCTTAATGACAAAGGCAGACACATCCTACTTCACCCAATCATGATGGTTGGTGCTTGATATCTTTTTTTTTTTTTTTTGCTTATCCCTAGTACACGTGGTACAGGCCATGATAATCATGGTGGGTAGAAGTAGGCGACTTCTTTTACTGTAAGTGCACCACATGTCTACACATGTGAAAAGCAGTTCGACTTTGCACTTACAAATGTGCCAGAGCCCCGTTTGGTTACTTGCACTCGCTGGTGGGGTTAGACTTTTGCAAGAATCGGGGGCCATTGGAGCATTTTTTTTTTAAACATAAAAAAGTGCCCAATGCAGGAATCGAACCCGGGTCGTAGCGGTCGAAAACCAACGGTTTAGACCATCCTTCCACCGACCCCCGCTTGATATCTTGATTTAATTGAGTGGATATAAGAAAGAAGAAGATTACTACTAATAAAGAACCTCTGTGAAAATAATTCAGATTGTACAAGGCCAACAAAATAAACTACCTGTGTCATCTTTTCAAACCACTTAGTTTATCTTTTTGGATTTGATATATTTATCCTTTACAGAAATTGGGAAGGTGTGGCAACAAAAGACCACCAAGTAATAATGAAACAAAAAAAAAAGGATGAAGGCTCACTCAGGAAGATGTATGCTGTCCAGGGACTCGGCGAGTGAATCAGCGTCAGTAGTCCACCTGGATGTCCCAGAATGGCGGGGGGTGGACTGTACCATGTGTTAGACATGCACAGAGGAGCTGTGATGAGAGGAGAAACTCACCCTTCCACCTGAGGCCTGTTTCCCCACCAACTGTTCCCTTTCTCTGGTGGTCAAAGTTTGAGCTACTTCTTGGAGCAGCTCATCTAGGAGAGACTCCACCAGATGGTCTTGGTCCATTACATCTGGGGTGGAAGTACGGTGCTTGTTTACCTGAAGTATAGAACTGCATGTTTAATATAGTGATGGACATGAGACCAGCATAGACCTCATAAATACCCAGGAATTATTATTATTTTTTTAATTATTATTAATTCGTTTTGAGCATATACAGTAAAACTTCTAAAAGAACTGAGGGATATAGCGGCCCTTCACTTAAGGAAACTGAAATAATTCTCATTTTTGTTATATAATGAACCATTTAATGAAATCAATAAAGCATCCAGGGTTAAAGTTTCTTGTACAATTTTATTTATCTAGCTTTTGGGCTAATAAAAGGAGCTCTGGAATTTCATATATAGGTAGATGCCAAACTCTTTCTACATGGCAACTACTCATGTATTTGGGATAAATTACTACACCAATATGCTTACAGTACAATTGAATCCATTATATTACTACACCAATCCTCCTAATCCCTGTTGCTAAGGGCCATGTATAAATTTACTTTTCAGCCATCTTCAATCTGTCTGTGTGTATGCAAAATACCCTTCAACATTTTAATTCCTAGTTGCTCCTGTTGAAGGACATATTAGCTTGAACCCTAGAAAAATAAAATTGAACATGAAACTTAGTCCTGGATGCTTTATTGATTTTATTAAATTACAAGTCAGGGTAAAAACTATTATTATAGTGAACCATGGCTAAAATGAAGTATGGACAGAATGAAGAAAAAGCCGAGTTCTATTGGGATTTTCTATATTGAGTTTTTACTGCATTATCTCTCTGCCGCCAAGATAAGTCATATTTGACTGCAGACAAGCTCTTCAAGCCTTAGATGGTAAATTGGTGCCAACAATTTTAAGCAGACTGTGATGAGTAGGAATTTCAGGCACTACATCACAAACTGGTGAGACCAGACATCCCCAGTCCCTTTGGAGTGAACCCAGCCAGAATCACTCCCCTTTATGGAAATCAGTTTCCTTCTTTAGTAAGTAACACTAGACAACTCTCTACCACCATATCTGTATAATGACTAAATGTGTAAAACCAATTAATGACCCATTTTGATGAGCACCCAACACCTTTGTGAAATCTCAACCATGATCTGACCTCAATGAGGGACCAGCTCCTGGAAAGAGTCTAGTTTTAGGCCATTTCTCCTGGGAACAATCAACTCTCTTTTTACTCTACACACATGGACAAAACTTAAGGGAAAAGTTTCCGATGTCGCCGGTCATCTATTTTTTTAAGGAGACAGAGGCAATTTTGTTCACACTCATTATCTCTTGTGTCTTCAATAAATGCTACTGTGTATTAAATATCTTTCAGAGTTATTGACTGAATCCTGATATTTTGTCCATGAGTTTTTATGTGTATGATTCTTTTTGAAGTGAAATAATTTGTACATCATGTTAATATTATTCTATCTTTAAAAGCAGTTAAGAGGTAATAATAAAAATTAGAGTTGATAATATACTTAAAAGGAGAACACTTACCACACGTTGGAATGGAATGGGTTTCTTTATCCTGAACAACAAAAAAAACTATATCAAACAACTTTATAAAAGTTGGGGGTGAGGAAAAAAAGATTTAAATAGATTAAATTCCAATTAAAAAAATATATATATATGATAATTTAAACCAACAACCCTATATATTATAATATTTATAACAAGATTGTCATGTTGTATATAGAACTAATTGCAAATCTATAAATAATTATACGCATAATTGACATGTCTCCTTGCAGCACCATATGTAATGTACTGAGGATGAATAAATAAAACTATATAATAGATTAAAAGTTGAGTTAAAAGCAAGATTAAGAGTAAATCACAAAGTGACTTCTAAAGATAGATTGGAAGCCGACAGCCAGGCGCCGGTGTCCTGTAGCGCCACGTGCATGACCCAATTCTCTTTGTCAGAGCTGTCGTATAAATGAGACCGGCCTTAGCGACAGTTAGTTCAGTTCCAGTGAGTCTTCCGGTCAGCGTCACCCCTTATCGTCTCCAGGGACCAACTCATCGACCATGTAAAACAGTAAGGAATCTTCTATCTCCATCTTGCTTTTGGCTCGACTTTTTATCTATTCAAGGAATTTTCCTTCGACAACTGTGTCGCTTCGTTTTGTGTGTGTGGACATTCCCAAGCTTTTCCACTCTGCCTCGACCACGACTGCCTGTACTTTGTGAGAACTGTTAAAGGTCCTACAAGGTGCAGAGAGGTACTGGAAAACTCTCCACCCCCTGACTGTCCCTCTCGGTTACTACAGGTTTGACCCTCGGTTGCCACAACTTATAGCGAGAGTCGACGAGGTTCTACAAGAGTCTACCAGAACTTCAACATTATTATTACAGAGAGTCGACAGGATAACCACAACGAAGAAGGTAAAAAGACTGTCCAGATAGATAGAAGAGCCAAGAAGCAAAGATGGAGGAACAAGCACGCCATTCCAGCGAAACGACCAAGCAATCTCCCCTCAACGACACAGCCGAACATCCCGCAAATTAAGCCGGTGAGAAGTTACCCACCTTCGGCCTTACAACGCAACCATCCAGACGACATGCCACCATCGCCAAACAGAATCCACAAGCTTCTACAAGCTCTACATGGGACGCCTTCCACGTCATCAGGACAACAACCAAAGACCAAGTCTCCTGACTGAACAATCATAAAAACTGTGAGTTTTTAAAAAAATCTACTTAACTCTCTCCTCATGTTCACAACTTGATTCTCCATAAGTTTAATGTTTATTTTCAATGTAATCATTTTAAATCAAATTTTACCATTTTTATAGCATTTCAATTCAAATTTTAAATCTTGTACACCATCATTTATCAATTTTTACTTTATTTTAAGCAACTTTAAATTTTAATTCGTTACTTGCAATCTTACAGTTTTAAAAACTCATATTATATTTTAATTACTCGAATCCTATTTTCTAAACTTATTTGTGTGTTTTTTTTAATACCTTATTTTTATATCAAAAAACACCAATGTCTTACTTAAATACACAAAACTTTGCAAAAATCATTGTTATGTTCACTATTTTATGTACACGCCCCATTCAAATTATAAGTCACTATCACGTCATTGCCCTTTTACAAGTATAATTTTTGCACTACCATAAGCAACGATTTAAAAAATATATTCAAATTTTAATAAACATAGGTGAAACGCATTTTTTTAAAAATACAAAAATCGAAAGACAATATCTTCAAAAGCACAACTAAAAATGTAACTGTCCTTCCCCAAAACAAGTTAAAAATTCCAACATAGCTACACTCCCTCGTCCTTTTCTTTTTACATGCATAATTATTAATAATTCACACATCTCTCGGAACGAACTTCAACACACTCCCACATCACTTTATCCAATTGGCCACCATCTATTAACGCGCGATTTAACAACATCCAATTTCGAGCCACACGAGCTCCATATCGGCGCGAACAAAAGATTTCGCAATAAACATGCCACCTCTATAACAATCTGAAAATTCTCGATGTGTTTTGTACAACCACCACCCATGACTAATAAATTTGTTATTTTTCGGAAACAAGTTAGATGCTGTACCAAGAACAGACTTCACGTGACACCTTTCTATTCAATCCACTCACTAGTGTCACACAGCGCACCACAACAATTTTCTCACTTAATAGGCCACAAAGACGCCTTCATGCCTGTGACACCTCACCAAAACGTGTCCACGTCGGAAAGTCGCACTTTTACGCACATCTAACCTGACATCATTGAATAACATTTTTTATAAGTCCGCAACAACGTCGAGACACAACGCTTACGAACACCAAGAAAACTATATATTTCAAATAACCAATTAAATAACCTAATACGTCCTATTACTTTGTGTAAGCAACATAAATCAGGAGATGACGACCACTGCGCCGGAAAGAAAAACAAAGGGCCGGCAACAAAGCACATGACACATGTTGACATTGACACCTCCAGTTTCAGCCGCCATGTTGACCCCAGTTTCAGCTTACCACCGCCGATAATTCCAGTACGCCTGTACCTGACACGTGTTCCAACTCGCAGGACGGATAGATTGCAGCACTTATAACTAATTGACTTACCAATCATTACCCAATTTACTTATTAATTTGAACTTTTTAATATTGAAATATTATAACACTTTATATCTTTAATTAACATTGTGTGTAAATATGTTTCCTTTTTTCAGGAACGAATATTTTTGTTTTCTTTTAACTTTTCTTCCAAAGAGACAATTTTTGTTCCATTTTTCACTACTTAACATTTATCTAATCATTAATAACCTTTAATTATATTATAACTTTGTATAAAATCTTGAATAATTATTTTTATTTTTTACTTTTCAATTATATAATCAAATTTTTATTCCAACATTATTTTAACAACTTTATTTTATCAAATAATCCCTTGAATTATAATTAAAATAAAATAAAAATTGACTTTATTTAATTTTAAATCATATTTCATTGGCGTGTTAATCATATGAAGCATTTTCTCCCGTAGAAGGGCGTACTTGCCCGAAAGCTCGAGATTTTTTAAATAAAAAATATTTTTAAAAGAAACTTTTCCCTGGAGGCTTTATGTTTTTATTTTAACTTTATTTTAACAATTTTATTTTTCATGATATTATTTTAGTGTGACAAAACATTTAATTCTTTCAATAATCATTTTTAATTCATTATTATATCTTTTATATTTTACTAATTCATTATTATATCTTTTTTATATTACATGTTTGATCTTATCCACTTATACTTTTTTTTTATCCGCACTCATATTTTTATCTTTTTATTCACTATATTTTTGTTTAAATAACTTTATTATATGACAATGTTTTTCAGCAACTATCGGGCATACAACAATCGTTTTCAATAATCCTACTTACTAATCACTTCCCTATACTTTTTTCACTACCTATTTCAGCCATTGCTTCAAACCATCGTAGAAACGACAGCACTGCTTGACAATTTATTTTTTGATTTCGTAATTCAACAAACTCTTTGAACACAGTTCCCCAGAAGTACAAGTCTCGACTTTTGGTCTGAACACGTTTCAAAAGTTTATTTCAATCATCCGCAGAGCACATCACCAACGCATGCACAAAGCGTTCACTTTTTTCAACTTTCAATTTTTTCAGCTCTAGCGGACCACAATCAACCTTTGATTTCAAGTCAAGTCAGACCACCTACTGTCGATACAACAATTCTACTTATCGCATGGCTCTACCACCCCTTTCAAGCATATTAATTCTTTTCTTCAACAACTTTTCAACCCAATAACCCTACAATTGTGACAAAGCACTGTAACCTTATACAGGATCACAGGTGAAACATTGCCTAGGAAGACGCACAAGTCTATATCCTCGCTTTGCACCTGGATCTCAGTATTTGATTGTCTGTGCAACACTTACAATTGCATATTCTTCAACTCCTAACCCTTTCCAACGCCCGCCAACAATCTCTTAGAACATCATCATTAATTTTTATCAAACAAAGTTTTAATCTACAGTTCTCTTTTATAATGAATATCATAACTTTTAAATTAAACATAAGTTTTATTTTTATAATTTCAGATATAGCCAAATAAACATCTTGTTATAGCCCTTTACCCTCACAGTTTTAATTAATTAAAAGAAATTTTAATTACTTACCTGTGTTAGAGAGGCTTTACCCGCTTAAACCCGGATAAACCCTTTCACTCACGGGGCCCATCTATGATAATTTAAACCAACAACCCTATATATTATAATATTTATAACAAGATTGTCATGTTGTATATAGAACTAATTGCAAATCTATAAATAATTATACGCATAATTGACATGTCTCCTTGCAGCACCATATGTAATGTACTGAGGATGAATAAATAAAACTATATAATAGATTAAAAGTTGAGTTAAAAGCAAGATTAAGAGTAAATCACAAAGTGACTTCTAAAGATAGATTGGAAGCCGACAGCCAGGCGCCGGTGTCCTGTAGCGCCACGTGCATGACCCAATTCTCTTTGTCAGAGCTGTCGTATAAATAAGACCGGCCTTAGCGACAGTTAGTTCAGTTCCAGTGAGTCTTCCGGTCAGCGTCACCCCTTATCGTCTCCAGGGACCAACTCATCGACCATGTAAAACAGTAAGGAATCTTCTATCTCCATCTTGCTTTTGGCTCGACTTTTTATCTATTCAAGGAATTTTCCTTCGACAACTGTGTCGCTTCGTTTTGTGTGTGGACATTCCCAAGCTTTTCCACTCTGCCTCGACCACGACTGCCTGTACTTTGTGAGAACTGTTAAAGGTCCTACAAGGTGCAGAGAGGTACTGGAAACCTCTCCACCCCCTGACTGTCCCTCTCGGTTACTACAGGTTTGACCCTCGGTTGCCACAACTTATAGCGAGAGTCGACGAGGTTCTACAAGAGTCTACCAGAACTTCAACGTATTATTACATATATCTAAAGATAAAAGCCACAGAGATCTTACCAATCCTGTAATTAAAAAAAAAAAAAACCAAGACAATTTTACAAATGCAAAAAGAAAAAAATAAAGCAACAATAAATAAGGGGAAAAAATACCTTAATGTTTAAAATGATAAGGCACAATTTAGATTATAGATTATAAACACAAGGTAATAAGACCAAATCCAAATAAATAGTATGTGACACTATTTATTTGGATTTGGTCTTATTACCTTGTGTTTAATGTTTTAAAACTAGTAATTTTTTTTTTAAATAAAAAAAGGAGAGAAATCACATAATTTCAGTACTATCCTTAGAACAATTTTGCAAAATCACATTTAGCATGGCACATAATACCCTTATGATGCCCAACCAGCCAAAAAAAAAAAAGAGGTTATGTGACAAAAATATGTTACAAGAATTAACCTTTTCAAGCATTTTGAATTGTAATAAGAGGTAGATAAATATGGAATAAGTAAGATAAAATACAAGTGACAAGAGTTAAAAACAGAGAATGTAAGAAGTAGACAAAAGGTAAAATAATATATTTTTTTAAATCCAGAGGACCAAGGTTAAGAGAGTCTACCAGGTTTAACACGTTCAAACAGAGTATGTAAATAGAAGATCTGACTCCCATTCTACTGAATGTTATTTATAAAATTGCTGTCCTTCCAGTTACCAGTAGGAGCTCTAACCTGGTTGTGTCTTTACTGAGGTGATGCCTGGACAAGGGTCTGTTTCTTGGCTGAGGTGAGTGGGCCATCTTGGGCTAGACATACAATACACACAAGCTATAAAATACAAACTACATGAACTTTGTACAAATACAGTAGAAACTCCCTGTAAAGGACACCTAGTTGCAGATTCAAAGTGCCTTTAGGGAGAGGTTCCCACTTACTGGAGAGCAGCTAATTAATTATTTTTTTCTTATCCTTAGTACACGTGGTACAGGCCATGATAATCATGGTGGGTAGAAGTTGACGACTGCTTTTTACTGTAAGTGCAACACATGTCTACACATGTGAAAAGCAGTTTGACTTTGCACTTACAAATGTGCCAGAGCCCCATTGGTTACTTGCATTCACTGGTGGGGTTGGATTAGCCAATTAGTAAAAATTGTAATTTGTAGAGAGGTGTCTTCTAGCAAGAGTGTACTTTCATGGAGGTTATACACTGTAAATATATATACAAGGTATGTCCCATAAGTTCCCGGACTGGGTCCATAAAAAAATAAATAAATGGAAAATGTAAATAAATTTGACTGTTTATTATAGAAAAAATATCTGGCAACACGGTGGTACCAATATCGAGTCGGTAGGAGCGCGCGCGCCAAGGTAATTCTAATTTATTTAAAGGTCACACCTAGCACTGCGGCGATTTTACGATGGAAAAAAATTGAAGCAGAGGATTTGCATAGAATTTTGTGTGAAACTTCAAATATCAGCAACCGAAACTTTTGAAATGCCTAATAAAGCATTCCCCAATGACCCCCCAAAGAAAACAACTGTTTTTGAATGGCATTCTAGATTTAAAGCTGGCCGAATTTCCATTGAAGATGCTCCTCGTCAAGGACGCCCAAAATTTCAAAGTACTGATAAAATGTGCAAAAAATCACCGATTTGATAAAAGAAAATCCTCGAACCACTTTGTTGGAGCTAGAGCAAGACACAGGCATCTCTAAAACAACGATTGGAAAGATCGTAACCGAAGATTTGAAGCTCAAAAAGACTCCTGCAAAATGCATCCCAAGATTCCTCACTAATGAGCAAAATCTGTGTCGTCTTGCAACCTGTGAAGACATGTTTAAAATGACAAGAACGGATCCGGAATGGAAAGACAAGATAATCACAGGCGATGAGACATGGGTCTATGGCTATGACCCTGAAACCAAGCGTCAATCTGCCGAGTGGAGAGGTCAGGGTGAGCCTAGACCCAAAAAATCCAGGATATTGAAATCCAGAAACAAGGTGTTGCTGGTCGCTCTTTTGGATAACAAGGGCATTGTTCATCACGAGTATCTTCCTGCAGGCCAAACAGTTATTAAGGAAATGTATTTGAGCATTCTTCGCCGTCTAAGGGAAGCGATTCGAAAAAAAAGGCCAGAAAAATGGACTAATGGTGACTGGATCCTACACCATGACAATGCCCGCCCTCACACAGCGCACTTGGTGACGAGTTTTTTGGCGAAAACCGGGACACAAATCCTACCTCAACCACCCTATTCCCCAGACATCGCATCAAATGACTTTTTCCTGTTCCCCAAACTCAAAGCAGTTCTAAAAGGAAGACATTTTGACACCAGGGAAGACATAATAGAAAAATCGCTGCTGGCATTGAAGAGCATTCCAAAAGAGGCCTATAAAAACTGTTTCGACAATTGGGAGAAACGATGGCGCTGGTGCGTTGAAGCAAGGGGGGATTACTTTGAAAAGTTTTAATAAAAAAATCTTACCTTTTTTTTTTATGGACCCAGTCCGGGAACTTATGGGACATACCTTGTATATATAAAATCTATATTTTGTTAAATTGTAGGATGACACAACAAACCTTTGGGACATTCTTGTGGGGCGTAGAGGTCATTTGACGAACTGTCTCCTTGGATCTACAGGTCTGCTCTGTCACTCAAACACACACAAATCTGGCTATTGTGAATATTGGTCATAAAAAGTTTAGTTGTTGAGGCAAGAATATTCTCTAACCATTTGACTTCAAATTTACTCTTTTCATTAGTGAATTTAATGGCAACATCAAGATTCTCACTAAGTTACTGTAACATTTCTTGATTAATAAATAATAAAGAAATTAATAACAAATATCTATTATGAGTATACAATAAACTTGCAATGAGTATCTTATTTTACATATAAAAGGAGCTAGATCCCAAGCTAAAAGCCCTTCAACTGCCTACAAGCTGGAAAATCTGGGCTATAAAGATCTTAATGGTCCTGAAAACATATTACATACTGAGAGGAGATATATTTATAACCTTATTTGGGGCAAGCTTGTTAAAGAGAAAGAGGCCCATTGAAGAGCTAACTTGAAAGCTAGCCTGTTTTAAAATGTAAATAAAATCTACTAAATGCAAGTTTTTATATACAGTAAAACCCCGCTAATACGAACCCTGGATATAGCGAACCTTCCCTTATAACGAACCCACGGCGATTCCCAATTCCATTCCATTGAAAATACCATCGTTATAACGAACTTTGCGATTTTTAAAATAACAAACTACCCCTATAACGAACTTATTTTTGGTCCCAAAATGATAAAATCTATTAAAAATACTAGGCTTATAACGAACTTAAAATAGTGATTTAAAAATTTTTTAAAACAACAAAATTTTGAGCATGCTTCAGCTTACGGATTGCGATTTCAAAACAAAAAATTAGCGGCATTGTTTGTTTTCATTTCCATTCTATTTTTGCTGTATGTTGTATAAATTTTTACACATTATACTTTTATTTAATAGAATATCTTTGCATTCAACAATTTTGAAATAGAAGAAAAATACAAATGGCTTCCAAAATAAAGAAAAGAAACAAAGAATGGTGCTCTAAAAAAAAAAAAAACAGTGGCAGCATGCCCTTTTAGAAGCGTTCTATATCAAGTTTAACCTAGGCTAAAAAATAATTCCAAATAATTTTAAAGCCAGAAATGGTTTGAATAACAGGTTAAAAACAAAATTTAATATACACTTCATAAGAATATGTGGAAACTGGAATTGGAAGAAGAAAAAAATAGTTCCCCCGTGTCTCATGGGCTACAAACAAATCGACTTATAAATTCTCAAAACTACCACTACAGTTCTATTTTTAGAATGGAATTTTTGTTAGGTATATGATTCATTCAGGGTTCGCGGATATTCCCCCTGGCCGGCCGTTTTACCACCGATTTTGTGTTTGCAAATTGGCGTTTTTATTCGCAATTTTACCGATCGCACTATCGTATCAACATGTTTCGCGTCCGATTTTTCTGAATTGGATACTTTTGATTCATTCCCAATTGATTCAGAATACACAGAGCTTTATCCCTTTGATGGAAATAACGATATTTTAAGACAATTCTTATTTTCAAATTTCACTTTTCACTTTCAAACAAGGTATTAGGGGCATTTTTTTCAAATAAATATAGTATTATATTATTTGAGAAAGATGTTCTAAAATACTCTTATACCTTTCAAATATATAATTAATAATGTTTTGCCTAGGGGATTTGGCATAATTTTTAAATTATACATAGGTTTATATATAAACATGTATGCGAATGATAAGAAGAACCTATTATCAAATGACTTCTTTTGATATTCAGCATTACTGTAAAGAAATAGGTCAATTTAGAGAATTAAAACAAAGTGACCATTATTAAGTGGCTGCCTTTTCCTGTTTGTATGGCTGTTTTTTAATTATACGGTCTAAAAATTTAGAAAAGTTAAAAAAAAATGGCCAAACAGTGGCTATAGTAAACCAAAAGCTCTGTCCCATTGGGGTTCACTATAGAGGGGTTTTACTGTATATATACTCTTAAAAGATATATCTTGCAACTATATAGAAAGCTTTGAAATATATTAACAAGCTATTTAGCTTGTAAAATTTCTAACCACAACCACATCTCACCTACATAGGTTGAATGCTAAAGGCCTTCATTCATTGATATCTAAAAGAATTCTGACTAATTTACATACATAAATTGAACATGTATATTTAGAGCTACTTTACATATACAACAATTTAAATTTGATATAGATTTCAAATCATTTTACATAACCCAAAGGTAAAATTGGGGAGCTTTTAGAGTTAGAATAGGATTCAATGATGATATGAAATTGGAAGTTGAAAACCATTTGGTTTTTACTGTTGGAAATTTTAAGTAGAATAAGGTAATTTGAGTCATGAAAATTTCTCTTAAAGAATTGTAAAAAGATTATAAAAACGAAGAGAAAAATTATTTATTTTTTCTATACATGGACTACGAGCTTTCGGGCAGCCTCGCCCTTCTACAGGTAAAGATACACGGTGGCAAAAGGCTTTATATAAGATTCCATTTTTAAAACAAATTTACATATAAGAAGAGTATAGGACGGCTAAAATATAATATAAGATAAGAGATATTTTGCAAATTTGAAACTATTGTATATGATATTTACAAACATGCTAATGATGTAACGTCATATGACAATCAATTGGCAAATTAGCAGATGACCGTACTATGAAATTATACAAAGAGACCGGACAACGAATGTTCAACCCGCCATCAGCGGCCACATTGGTTTAACGGATATTTAGGTTATTACAAATGTCTTGGTATTGTGTAGGCAGATCTATGTGTCGGTTAATGCTGTTTGTTGCTATGGATACTATGGCTTCTATGATCAGTCTTTGATATTTATTGGGGATGTTATTGTATATGGTGGTGGGAGAGGTCAGATTGAATGAGTGGCCGGTGGTGTTAACATGATTGAAGATAAGCGACCTATTGTCTCTGTTGGTAATGCATCTACCGTGTTCGGTCATCCTGATGGCCACGGACCTACCAGTCTCGCCTATGTAAGTTGCACTGCAATCGTTACATGAGACTGAGTAGACCGAGCCACCAGAGGACCGAGCAACGGTAGATCTAGGTAGTTTGGTGATTGGGTGTCTGAGGATGGCGCCGATGCTATTGCTGTTAGTAAAGTGGGTGTTAATACCGTGGGTATCTGACTGGCCTACTCACACCTTGGGTGAAGGCCATTCCGCAATCCTCTGCCATCAGGGATATCCCCTCATTCATACAGTCCATTAACTCTCTCCGCCCTATCCCCGACACCGTTATGGTGTCTTATGATGTGGTTGCCATGTATCTTTCCCTCCCCCACCAGCTTATCATTAGGCACTTGACTAGTTTCTTACAGGATAACCAGATAGATCGCCGTACCGCAGAGTCCATAGTCGCACTGTCCTCACTGTGTTTAGACTTTACTACTTTTACATTTAACAACCAGTTGTTTAAACAAATCAGAGGCTCGCCCATGGGCAGCCCACTATCCTCCCCACTTGCAGAAATAGTCATGGCCAACATAGACCACTGGGTCCAACAGCAAATTGCACCGGGCATTCACATATGGCGGAGATACATTGATGATATCTTCTGCATATGTGATACCGGACAAGAAACCAATATCTTAAACTCCCTAAACTCCTATCATCCCGAGATCTCTTTTACCCTAGAATTAGAAAACAGATCCGTATTGCCGTATCTTGATATACTGGTCATCCGTACTGCCTCTCATTACCACACCACCGTGTACCACAAGGTTAACAATCCCACATTTTATACAGACTACAAATCTTCTTGTCCCCTATCGCACAAAATAAATACTGTCCGTACTCTTACCAAGAGATTGTCCACCCACTGCTCCCTTCCACTGTTTAGAACCATTGAGTTTTCCCTAATCATTAAACAGTTGGCCCGGTCCCAATACCCCCCCCATTTCATACATAGGTATAAATTTGACCCTTCTTCTGTTAGACCCCCTGCAATCACCAGACACAGTTGTACACTTCCCTTTTCCATCCAATCAGTCTCCATCTCCCGCATCCTCAGAACCCACGGTATTAACACCCACTTTACTAACAGCAATAGCATCGGCGCCATCCTCAGACACCCAATCACCAAACTACCTAGATCTACCGTTGCTCGGTCCTCTGGTGGCTCGGTCTACTCAGTCTCATGTAACGATTGCAGTGCAACTTACATAGGCGAGACTGGTAGGTCCGTGGCCATCAGGATGACCGAACACGGTAGATGCATTACCAACAGAGACAATAGGTCGCTTATCTTCAATCATGTTAACACCACCGGCCACTCATTCAATCTGACCTCTCCCACCACCATATACAATAACATCCCCAATAAATATCAAAGACTGATCATAGAAGCCATAGTATCCATAGCAACAAACAGCATTAACCGACACATAGATCTGCCTACACAATACCAAGACATTTGTAATAACCTAAATATCCGTTAAACCAATGTGGCCGCTGATGGCGGGTTGAACATTCGTTGTCCGGTCTCTTTGTATAATTTCATAGTACGGTCATCTGCTAATTTGCCAATTGATTGTCATATGACGTTACATCATTAGCATGTTTGTAAATATCATATACAATAGTTTCAAATTTGCAAAATATCTCTTATCTTATATTATATTTTAGCCGTCCTATACTCTTCTTATATGTAAATTTGTTTTAAAAATGGAATCTTATATAAAGCCTTTTGCCACCGTGTATCTTTACCTGTAGAAGGGCGAGGCTGCCCGAAAGCTCGTAGTCCATGTATAGAAAAAATAAATAATTTTTCTCTTCGTTTTTATAATCTTTTTAGAATAAGGTAATGCCACACAAAAGGCAGATAGCCTATAACAAATTTTAAGTAGAATAAGGTAATGCCACACAAAAGGCAGATAGCCTATAACAAATATTTAAAATCAAAATCCCCCTGGATTTAGCCAGTGTTGACACTTTCTTGAAGTAAAAGGAATGTTAAGTTAAGAAAGGAAAGTAAATGGAAGTTTGCAGGATATGTCCTCCACGGATAATCTGTTGATTCCTATTGACCACATAGTGGAAGGTAGACCAAGAAAGGATTTTAGATCAAAATTATGAATCAAATGTAAAGGGGAGTTGAAAGATTTGCTGGAAATGTGAGGTGTGGATTCAGCAGGAGACACTGCTGGCTGTTCTGGAGAGAAAGATCCACAGGAAGAGAACGTAAGGACAAAGAAAGTAAATGGACAAGCTGAAACAATTAACTGGAGATAAGTGGATGACGGGAGATGTGGCCCACCCTCAGTAGAAGGAGGCACTGAAGGAGAAAGAGATATGAAGGGACAGACCAGGGTGAAATAGCATTCTATGATGGCCATCCTCAGATATGATACATTATGGATTAACTATTGTAATCAGCCACTCTGGGAAATGAGGCTAAATGTAGAACATGCCGCTGAACAGTTTTAACTGCATACTTAACAGGTTAAGTTTTTATTGCAATGGCATTTGTTGGTTATAAAGTGTGGAGGATCTCAAGTTTCAATGTAACATGTCTTACCTTTCCTGTCTAGCCTTTCAATGGTAATTGGGGTAGCTGGTGACAGAATGGTCTTCTTTAGACAGATCTAAACACACATCCCAGCACTCAGTATCACAATTTCAACACAAATGAAAATCTCTTACACAAGTCTCCCTATCTTGACAAATTTCTTATATTCCCCAAAACCAGGTCTTATTGAGATTGTACTCTTACTTCTGTCAGGGCTTCTATCTTCTCTTTCACATCTTGTAGCTCCACCTCAAGTTTGGCAAAAGTCTCCCGAGTGATAGAACCTATTTGGTTCCCTGCAATCATACATGGAGATGGATTAGAAAACCATCCAGAGTTTCCATAGAATAAAAATACTCTAAATGATAAGGCACAATTTGGATTATAGATTATAAACAAGGTAATAAGACCAAATCCAAGTAAATAAATAATGTGTTTGTTTTGCGTGTTTGTTCACACACTATTTATTTGGATTTGGTCTTATCACCTTGTGTTTACTCTATTTAAACTAAAGAAATTCACAAAACTTTGATTTAAATAGATGTATACTGTACCATAATCAAATTCCACATTTACCAAAAGATAAAAACATAGGTAATTAAGCCCAAAATAAAAATAAGAGACATTTTAACTAATTTGTTTAGGAACGAATGGCTAAAATTTTCTTAATTACATTTAACATTTTAAAAAGTAATACTCAAAATTTTGAATGTTCAGAAATTACTGACTAGCAAATATTATTAAAAACAACAAAATAAATTCTCAATATATATATATATATATATATATATCTTTAAATGATTTTAATTAAAGAGAGAGAATAAGAAATTATTTGCATGAAAAGATTGAATATAGGCCATTTTGGCTTGAATTTTAACACTAAAACTTACTGTAAATAACTACCTTGTGATTTCTTCTATCTGCTTATGTTCTTGCTTATTTGTTTAATGTATATGTTTATTCAATGCTCTTTTTCTTAATTGTTTATTTTCTTTTTGATAATTCTGTTACCTACTCTACTACAATTATTGTAAATAGTTTCACGCGCAATTATCCAGATCGGATATAGCGTCTTATTTGCAACTGGTAATAAATAAATAAGATTATATATTTTGTCTGATAACACAATGCTGTTATCATCACAAACATTTCATTAATTTACATTTAGTCTTGTTAGCTTATGTTTTGAATTTTAAATATTTATGACTGATTTATATATAGACTAGCGGATGTACCCGGCTTCGCCCAGGTTTTTCTCGAGGGAATGTTTGTAGTCTAGTAATAAGAAAATATACTACACCTAAAAACTATCAGAGAAAAGAGAAACCACGGAAGGTGAACAGAAAAATGCTTACAATGGATGTTATGTTTACGATATCAAGTTAAATAAAAACAGAGATAAAATTTGCATATGTTGGTCACTATAAATTTGTATATTTGTTAGGCGAAATTAGAAACATGATAAAACAATTGGGTATTTAAAAACAAATGTAGAAATAAAAGTTGAAGTATAATAAACAATGTTAAAGATTAGTTTTAATTATTAATCAAGATTGTGTGTGAATATGTGAGAAAGATGTAATATCGTTGTTGTTTTCTTGGCCGACTGTTTTACATATGGTGTTATCTTAAAATTGCTTGTTTTGAATATTTTTTAGATTGAGATTATTAGCTAGTATGTAAAAAAAATTAACTCTGTTGAAATTTAATTTTGTATTTATATATAAATAAAATTAACTCTGTTGATTTTTTTTGTATTTAATCGATAACAGCGAAGTTACGCATGTTAATGTTAGGAAATATATTTTGATGTTAAGCAAAACCTGCTCCATCTCGTTTTACATAAATGTTGGAAATTTGGTTGAAATTGATGCATTGTAACGAAAGTTTTTAGTGATGTCCACTTATGAAATTTCCATTTTATTAATATAGATTTAGATTAATTTACATATACAAAAAAGTTATAGATTTAGAGTCAATTTACATATACAAATATGTGTATAGCTTTAATCAATTTACATATGCAAAAGTTGAATATTTAGAGTAAATTTACATATGCAAAAATGTATAGCTTTAATCAATTTACATATGCAAAAGTTAGAGATATAGAGTCAATTTACATAACTAAAAATTCAAGGTAATAAGACCAAATCCAAATAAATAATTAGTGTGTGACGTTTCTGTAACAGCATTGTTACCATCTTCAGACAAAAGTACTGAATGAGAAATTTTATCACAGCATGTTTTAAATAGTTACTCTTGTCAAGTGTGTAAACTATTTAAAACACTAGACGAATGGCCCGGGCAACGCCCGGGGTTTACCCGAGTGCGAATATATTCTAAAAACGTTGACTTGGGTGGTCGCTATTAACAGGGTGGTCTGTATAGACAGGTGGATGTATCACACAGCTGATAACAGGGTTGTCTAGAGTGGTCGCTATAGACAGGGTGGTCTGTATAGACAGGTTTATGAGAGAGGCACAAACTTACAGGTTGTTGACGCCGCAACCCCAGAGAGAGTGTTTTTTGTTGCATCATGCTGTGACTCACACGATGACCCAAGGTCAACAGGGGTGAAGCAGCAAGCTTAATTAAGCCTATCACCGTCTGGCGGCGCTGCTTGCGAGTTATATCTACAATTCTGCAAATAACTCTAAGGATATTCAAGATATTCAAGAAATTATTTTTCGAAAACCTTTCCGGGGATATACCTAATAATATCCCAGAATTTCATGGCGATTGGATGTATGGTTTTTGAATAACAGGGTTGTCTAGAGGGGGGCAGGGAGGACACGTGTTCCCTTGCAGCCAATGAGCGCGCATTCTATCCGTGAGCTTCAGACAAACAGACAGAATAAAGCAAATATATAAGTAGATGCTGTGGTAAAATTTCTCATGCAGTACTTTTGTCTGAAGATGGTTACAACACTGTTACCGAAATGTCACACACTAATTATTTATTTGAATTTGGTCTTATTACCTTGTGTTTATAATCTATAATCCAAATTGTGCTTTAACTAAAAATTGAGAGTTTAAGAGTTACAGTATAGGATCTAACATGATATACAGTAAAACCCCTCTATAGTGAACCCCAATGGGACAGAGCTTTTGGTTCACTATAGCCACGGTTTGGCTATTTTTTTTTACTTTCCAAAATTTTTAGACCGTATAATTAAAGGACAGCCATACACACAAGAAGAGGCTTCCTCTTAATAGTGGTCACTTTGTTTTAATTCCCTTAATTGACCAATTTCCTTACATTAATACTGAATAATAATGGAAATCATTAGAAGATAGGTTCTTCTTATCATTAACATACATGTACCTCTATGTCTAATTCAAAAATCAAGACAAATCCTAGGCAAAGTTTTATTAAATATATATTCAAAGATATAAAATGATTTTAAAACATCATTATCACATTATATAATACATTGTTTACTTGGAAAAATGGCTCTAACACCTTGTTGCTTCAAAGCATTCTTCAAGCATTGCACCATTCAAATAAAGTTAGTGTTTTTCTTCCATTTCATTTTCCCACATATTCTTCTAGGTCTAGATTTTGTTTTTTTTTTAACCTGTCATGCCAAACATTGCTGACTTTAAAATCACCATAGTTAATGGCATAAAAATAGTTTTTGTTTCATCACGGGACCATTTATTTGGATTTTTTTTTTTTTTTATCCCTAAAACGTACGATCGCGGCAAAAGTTGAGGTTGATTCCTCTTTGTAACAATTTTTAATAGCCTTATATTTTATCTTTTATAATAGAAAAGTTATATTCTCTTATTTTAATATGTTCTTAACATTTTGCCTGTGTTGTTTCACTTTGAAAAGTTCTGAAAAATGGTCCTTTTTTTTAAAAGAAATAACGCTTTTATTTTTAAAATGCCTTTGTTTTCTTCATTTTGGAAGCCATTTGTATTTTTATTTAGAATTTAATGGATGCAAATATATTCTATTTAATAAAAAGTATAACGTGTTAAAATTTATACAACATAAAGCAAAAATAAAGTGCAAAATTCAAAACAAACAATGCAGCTAAATTTATTGTTTTGAAATCGCGATCCACGAGCTGAAACATGCTCAAAATTTGGTTGTTTTATTTTTTTTTTTAAATTACAATTCTAAGTTCGTTATAAGCATAGTATTTTAAATAGATTTTATTATTTTGGGACCGAAAATAGGTTTGTTATAGGGGTAGTTCGTTATTCTAAAAATCGCAAAGTTCGTTATAACGATGGTATTTTCAATGGAATGGAATTGGGAATTGGCGTGGGTTCGTTATAAGGGAAGGTTCGTTATATCCAGGGTTCGTCTTAGCGGGGTTTTACTGTATACTGTGGCATACTTTACAATGGATAAAAAAAGCATGTCATAGATATGAAAAAGGAGGAGGGGGAGCAGTAACAAGCTCACTAAAAAACCTGGGCTCAGCTGATAGTATCCTGTAAGGGCTCCTGATCCAGGGATACAGGATGAGCAGCGTTTGTACTCCATGTTAGGAGCGGCTGCACATGGCATCTGTTCCTCATGTCAGAGGCAGCCATTTCTTTTAGAGCTAAGTCGGCCTGCCACTGAGTAGTGCTCCCAGTCTTAATGACAAAGGCAGGCACATTCTACTTCACCCAGTGTGGAGATAAGAAAGAAGAAGTCATAGATAATTAAGCCCAAAATAGGACAACATTGAAGTGTTGATTTCTTATGAGAATACCCAAAAATGTAGATACACTCCTGATCAATCATCAGGGGTTTGATTTGATAAGGATTTTCACTTTTTTTTTTTTGCTTATCCCTAGTACATGTGGTACAGGCCATGATAATCATGGTGGGTAGAAGTAATTGACTGCTTTTATTGTAAGTGCGCCACATGTATATACATGTAAAAAGCAGTTTGACTTTACATATACAAGGATTTTCAAATTTAGAAGTGTTATGAGAATGGGTAACTATAATTGCATATATCATTATGCAGTTTCCTACTAGATGAATGACCTGGGATCTTCCCAAGTGAATGTTTGCTCATACACAATATTGTATTAGATAAATATATTTTCTATTGTAAACCCTGTTCTTGGTAGTTTCCATTTGATTCCAAACAACAACAACAAAAAAAAAAAGCACAAACTGGTTGAATAGAAAATTGACTACAATAAACCTATTCTATATTATGCAAAATCACAACAAGACTCTTAATATGGGATATTCAACACACACATTTAGACTTTATAGGAATTTACAAATTTTAATGTGAATGCATTGGATAGGGTCAGGTGTGTGGCTAAGAAAACTGAATTAATGGCAAAACAAACTGTTCTCCCATTAAAAAGAAAGGAAAACTCCAAAGACATAACTTCTATGACAGGCTTTGTGGTATATTATCAGTAGTAATAATAGTGACAATACAAACAATAATAAGACTTATGATAAGGTACAATTTGGAATATAGATAAGAAACACATGGTAATACTATTAGGAGTACAAATAAGTTTTGAGGGATTTTTTTATAAATTCGAAGCTTCATTCAGAGAAATCAGTACACTATATTTCATTCAAAGTATTGTCCATCTTTAGCTACGACCTTTTCCCATCTTTCAGGCAGCATACGGATTCTGTGTCGAAAAAATTCCTCGTCTTTTGAGGCGATCCAAATATTGACCCAATTTTTCGCCTCTTTGTTAGAAGTGAAGTGCTGCTCGGCCAGGCCATGTGTCATCGAACGGAACATGTGGTAGTCTGAAGGAGCAATGTCTGGTGAATACAGCGGGTGGGGTAGGACATCCCATTGAAGCGCCTCCAAAGTCTCCTTGACAACTTTTGCAACATGTGGCCGAGCGTTGTCGTGATGATAGATCACCTTGTCATGTCTTTTGGCATATAGTGGGCGTTTAATCTTCAATGCTCGGCTTAATCGCATCAATTGTTGTTGGTAACGTTCTCCAGTGATGGTTTCGTTAGGCTGAAGTAGCTCATAGTAGATCACCCCGAGCTGATCCCACCAGATGCACAGTATTAGCTTCTTGCCATGAATATTTGGTTTGGCCGTTGAAGTTGATGCATGACCGGGCTTAACCTACGATTTTCTGCGCTTTGGGTTGTCGTAGTGAATCCACTTTTCGTCCCCCGTCACGATTCGATGCAAAAAAAAACCTTCCGATTTTGTCTTTTGAGCAGTAGTTCGCACGTGCAAATACGGCGCTCGATGTTTCCTGGCTTGAGTTCATATGGAACCCAATTTCCTTGTTTTTGCACCATACCCATGACCTTGAGACGGTTCGAAATCGCTTGTTGAGTCACTCCCAAGGTTTTAGCGAGCTCCTCTTGAGTTTGGCATGAATATTCGTCCAATAAAGCCTCCAATTCAGCGTCTTCGAACTTTATTGGCCTCCCTCCGCGTTCTTTGTCTCTGGTGTCAAAATCGCCACTTTTGAAACGCCGAAACCAGTACTCACATGATTTTATTGATAGAGCATGTTTACCATATGCCTCACACAGCAATCGATGTCCATCAGTTGCACTTTTCTTCAAATTAAAACAAAAAAGCAGCGCTTCCCGCAAATTGTGTTTTGTTGGCAAAAAGGTTGACATGGTTAGAGCACCAAAAAAAAAAAGTTCCTTACACTTGAGTAAAAAGACTTCTTCTGATTTTTTTGGGGAAATGATGAAGCCTTAACATGAAACCTTACAAGGTCCGATGCTATTTATATAATATTTGTTGTGGCTTCTTTTGCAAATCCCTCAAAACTTATTTGTACTCCCAGTATTTATATATTTGGCATTATTATCTTGTGTTTATAATAAAGACAATAAAGCTCCTTAAAATGGTAATAAAACAACAGTGATGCTAAAACTTCTTGATATAAAACAAAAGTATCATAGTGATAACTTGAAACATAAGTTTTGAATTAGGAAATCAAATATGGGGATTGAGATATGGGGCTGCTTTTTTCCATTACCAGAACACAACCATCAATTATTATCTTATTTCAATAGGAAATGGTGATCACAAGGTTGGCTACCTACCTTCATTGTGAGGGACAGTAGTAGGCTTGGCTGGAAGCTCTGGGGGTTTGGTGACAGCTTTCTTCTGTGCATTCTGAGGGGGGAGGGGGGCTTTTTTACAGGGCCTATTTATGGGAGGGGGCCTTGCTGCAGCCACTGGGGGTCTGGAGGCAGCTGTTGAAGGCCTTCTGGCCTGGAGTTCTTGCTGATAGGCCTCCCAGAGGATCTCTTCTTTGGCTTGCTGGAGTCTGGCCTGAGCCTTCCTCTGGATCTCCTGTAGGTATTTCTCAGAGAGGTGGCAGCCTGAGGCCATGGCATCCTGGCTGCACAGTTCCCACATGGTGAACAGCTAGCTTGGGGGGAAAATATAAATATACTACATGTCTAAAGAATTTGCAAAATGGATGAGGTACAATTTAGATTATTAGATATGAATCACAAGGTAACAAGAAGCTTATTTATGAAAATTTGAAACTATTATAGATGTGTATATTTATTTTAAAAATTAAACAATTACTATTGCCCTTACTGCAATGTAAAAATTAATGGGAGGGCCTGGCTCATCAGTGGTAAACCCTCCCAACGGTTTCGCCAGTTTAATCTACCATACTGCTGTTATAACACATTTTTCAGTTTTCCTTTTATAGTCATATTGATGCTAGACTCTTGGAATGGGTATTTTAGATTAACTATGGACATACAATTTATTATGGACATAAGGCTTATATACTCTGGCTTCAATTTTGTTACCCTGTGAAATTGGCATAAAATTTCCATTGATATGTTTGAAACAAATTTCCTGCCTAAAAAAAAAGATACTGAGATACTCATTTCTGTGGATCACTTGTGGTACATGCTGCAGAGTGCATCAATACTCTAGGTTAGTTTCAGAAATAGATTAAATTAGGTTATTTTTAAAATGAAACTTTTGTTTAAGTGTGTAGGCTTAACATGGAATAATATAATCACCTACATGTTTCCACAGTCCGCAGAAAAGAGTATCTCATCACAATGTTTTCTTGATTTCCAAGCTGAACTGAATGCTTATTACTTATCAATTCTGCGCTAACGCAAAACATTAAGGTCAAGAAATTTAATAAAATATCTGTAAAAGTTGAACTTTTCAAGTCTCCCCCCTTTCCCCCAAGTCATCAAACATGGTGGGAAAGACCCTGAGGGTGAGACAGGCAAAGCACATCATGAGTTGTGTTACAATTCTCAACCTGCAACCCCAAACCACATTATTGACTGTATTGGCTCATCCATTGATGAGCTCTACTCATTCTCAGCAGACACCATCTCAAGCTCTACAGGCTTCCTACTCTAAAATGAATGAGATAAGAAAGAAGAAGAGATGTGTGATCATGGTAAGGCCAACCAAGACATAAAGGCAGCCTCCATTATGCCCAGCTAAATTCCAGCAGACAAAGACCTACCTATGTGTGTGCCTTTGATGTTTTCACCATCAATTGCTCCACTCAAGTATTAACTTACAGCCCTCTATTGCTGAAAATTAGAATTATTTGAAGCACTTCTTTTAAAAAATATATATATAATTAAAATCTATTTCTACAGCCCATATACTGTAATGAATAAATTGTATAAATGTTTACAAGATTTTGCCACCAATTAACTTCCTTTAATATTTTGACATTTTTGGCAATGAGATAGGCTGTTCTTTATGTTAAAGGTGAATGATAAGTTTCAAATATGCACTTCCCAACACTCTTTGTGAGAACTGAAATGACCATAAACACTATAATTGTAAGAAAATTGAGAGAAATCTCTTCATATGTCCTGATTCCTGACCATTAGAGAATCCTTCATACTTAACTCATCTTTGTCGGTCCCAAGCCCGGATGAAAAAGTAGGAGGAGCAGTAACAAGCTCACTAAAAAACCTGGGCTTAGCTGAAAGTACCATGTAAGAGCTCCTGATCCTGGGATACAGAGCAGCGTTTGTACTCCATGTTTGGAACAGTTGTACATGGCGTCTATTCCTCATGTCAGAGGCACAGATTGCATAACGTTGACGAGGGCCAACAGCCCGAAATGCGTTTGTGGTTGACTTTTCTTGATTTATCCAGAAATTGAGTTGGCCACAAATATCACAGAGCAAGTTAAATAAACATTTAGTTTATTTTTGCTTCACTAGATGGCACTCTGCCATCTAGAAATGCTCATGTGAACCTGGTCAGGATATGCCTCATGTCAGAGGCAGCCATTTCATATTGGAGCTAAGTTAGCCTGCCACTGAGTATCATGATGGTTGTCAATCTCCCCGCTATGCTGCATCGACTGTCGTGTTTTAGTCTGAAGCTCTACAAGCTTGACACCCTAATATGATTGAGTGGAGATAAGAAAAAAGAATAGAATCTTTTTTTTTTTGGTCCCCTCTTTTCATTCAAGGTATACCAAAATGATAAGGTGTAATTTGGATTATAGATTATTAAAAAAAGGTACTAAATGTCATTTTCAGTACTTTTATCTGAAGATGGCAACAACACTATTACAGAAACATACATTTATTGAGTTGGCCTCTCTGTTACCAGTTACCTCTATGTTTCAAGACACATCCTTCCAACATTGTCAAAAGACAATCTCCAAATGATCTGTTATACAAACTTTCATTTCCTTTGGATCTGGAATATACATTAAAATTTTCCAAACTTCTCTGTTACTCTGTCCATTTGATCTTGAGCATTTATCGAACATAGCGGATTTCAAAAGGGTTAGTTTTCCACACCAGTTCTTTGGTCATTGTTCAAGCTTGACCTACATACAAACTGACCAAAAATATATAGATGGCGCAAGCCATCAGCAAATTTCAGTTGCACGATGAGGAGATGCCTTTTTCTTAATTTATTCACCTTAGCCCAGTACAATATCACATTTGTACTATTTTTCACATTGTGTAGCGTTCTCACGCAATTCTGGCCTTAACTACCCGTTTCATGATTTTTCAGGATGCCTTAATGACCAATTTTTTTGGTCGTTGAGGTACAGCTTGCACCACGCTGATGAGGGCCAACAGCCCGAAACGCGTCCGTGGTTAGCTTTTCTTGATTAATCAAGAATGGGTATTTGGCCAATTCTGGAATAATTAAAAATCAACGAGAATAGTTTATATTTATTCCGAAAGATGGCGCAACCATCAGTAAATTTCAGTTGCACGATAAGGAGATGCCTTTTTCTTAATATATATGTCATAATTTGTACATAACTGGATGTAATCGCACTACAATATGTATGCAATGTATAATCTAAAGATTTTAATAAAGACAAGGCTTAGAAATCTGGGAGAGAAAGGCCATCAAAGAGGAAGCAATCATTAGCAGGTTTTATTATCCAGGAACTCATAAAACTGGGTTCAAGAACCTAGTATTTCCTGGATCATGTCAGAACAGGTCGAGAACAAAAGGATAGCAAGGATCCAATCAGATTATAGGAGGTTTAACTAGTAGCCAATGGAAGGCTTCCACGAGACAACCAACAGCCAATCAAAGCCCTGAATAGCTTTGGTGTTAAATCGGGAACGGAGTTTAGTCAGTCAGGAGATCGCCGCCGTTGAGACCAGTTTGGAGCCAATCCCATCTCTTCAACCAATCAGATAAGTCCCATCTTCAATAATGTGAACAGCCATAGTTAAGAGCCAACTACGCAAAATAGCTTCAACCCCTTTCTCCCTAGATCGCTGGCCTATTTCAATTCAACTCTGTGTCCTCGTTATTTTCCCTTGTGAATACCTTACCAACTCAGCAAATACGACTGCGCCCACCACCATCACCAATCAACAATTCACCCCATCTCCAAAAAGGTATTATCCCAACGCTACAGTGAGTCGATAGGATTCTACAGTGTAATACATCAAATATTACAGTGGTAACTATATCAAATATTACATATATATATTGTAGCGTAGAAATCAAGCCTTGAAATATCCTAAGATGTAAAACTATTTATTGATGACGTCACAGCGACGAGTCGACAATTATCAACCAGTCAGCCAAAACTATTTACAGCTAGAGAATCTTAAGCACGTAAGCAAAGAAATATTTTAAGATGATTTCACAAAAACAGATTAATATATATTTTTATAATCTGTTGAATATATTTTCATTGAATAATATTAAATTAAATAATAAAATATTTCTTCGCCACATAGCCTCCTCCTATAAAGAGCATCGACCCGATGCTCAGAAGGAGACTTACATCCTCAGTCTCAAGAACGGGTGATAGGGCCTGAGATCTCTTCGCGGGTCTGTGGTTGTTGTGTTCGTTCAGTGGGGATGTCTTCTTCCTGGAAGTTTGTCGAGTCATCTTCTGGGTCCTCTTCTAGCTGGTCCTCCTGGTCCTCTGGGTTTAAATAAGGTTTCATCCTACCAATGTGAACTAAATCTTTTGTTTTACGACGACCTTGCTGGTTTCCGAATGTTTCAACTTCATAGGTCACATCAGATATTTTTCGGGTTACTTTGTATGGGCCGAAGTAACGTCTCATTAGTTTTTCCGAATATCCCACTTTACGCACAGGAATAAAGATCCATACAAGATCTCCAGGCTGATAAATTATATTTCTGTGATGGGCGTCATAGTGATGTTTATTGCTACCTTGAGATCTCATGGAGTGGATACGTGCCAGTTTTCGTGCTTCTTTGGCTCTTGCCCCTAGAGTTTGGATGAAATCGTCGTCTTCTGGCAATAACTTGGGGAATAACACGTCAAGTGGAGTCTCGGCTTCACGCCCGTGTACAAGGAAAAATGGGGTGAACCCAGTAGACTCTTGTTTTGCTGTGTTGTATGCAAATGTAACGAATGGAAGAATCCTGTTCCAATCTTTATGGTTGACATCTACATACATGGACAGCATGTCTGCTATGGTCTTATTCAACCTCTCCGTGAGTCCATTTGTCTGGGGGTGATAGGCGGTCATCTTCCGATGGGTTATTCTGCACTGGTTGTTCAGGTCACTTATCATTGAAGATGTGAAGTTCCTTCCTCTATCCGTGATTAATTCCCTCGGCGCGCCGTGCTTTAAGATGACATCTTCAATGAAGAATTTGGCGACTTCCATGGATTCACTTGTGGGTAGAGCTTTAGTTATCGCATATTTCGTTAGGTAGTCCGTACATACAATAATCCAACGGTTGCCACCTTCTGATGTTGGAAATCTCCCCAGGAGATCCATTCCTACCTTTTCAAAGGCAACTTCAGGAACAGGTATTGGCTGTAAGTGCCCTGAGGGGAGTTGGGGCTGATGTTTACGCCTCTGACAATCTGAACAGTGTGCCACATACCTTCTAACCGTTCTATACATTCCGGGCCAGTAATACTTTTTTCTTATTCGGTCATAGGTTTTAGTAAATCCGAGGTGACCAGCCGTGGGTGAATCATGGAAATTTTTCAGTAATTCCTGCCTTAAATGGCGTGGAACCACCAAAAGCCATGGTTTCCCCATTGGATCATAATTTTTTCTGTAGAGCGTGTTATTGATTTTTACAAAGGAATTATTAGGAGAACTTTGTAATTTGTCAGCGATTTTTCTAATAGCTTGATCATTCATCTGCTCTTCGCTAAAGTTCTGCAAAGTCACTATGCTTGGAATATCTTCCTCCATATCTTCACTGTATTCTAATGGACTTCTTGATAAGCAGTCAGCGTCCTGATGTTTCCTTCCGCTCTTATACACGACAGTGACGTCAAACTCTTGCAGCCGAAGTGCCCATCTTGCTAACCTCCCACATGGGTCTTTGAGGTTGGTCAGCCAGCACAAAGAGTGGTGGTCTGTAACAATAGTGAACGGCTGTCCAAAGACATATGGTCGGAATTTATTGATAGCCCAAATGATGGCAAGGCATTCCCTTTTTGTGGTTGAATAATTTTTTTCTGCCTTATTTATGGTTCTGGATGCATAAGCAATGGCTCTTTCCTTTCCCTTTTGTATCTGCACTAATACTGCTCCTATTCCGTAGTTGCTTGCGTCAGTGTGTATTTCGGTTGGGGAAGAGTAATCAAAATGTCCAAGAGCGGGTTCGGAAATTAACGCTGACTTGAGAGCTTCAAATGCATTTTGCTCTTCCTGGTTCCAATTAAACGCTGAGTCTTTCTTCAAAAGGTCATTCAAGGGTTGGGCTACGTGGGCATTATTGGGTATGAAGCGGCGGTAGTAGGATGAAAGGCCAAGAAAACTTCTAACTTCCTTCAATGACCTTGGCGTAGCGAAGTCGCGGACTGCTCGAATCTTTTCTTGGTCGGGACGAATTCCATTTTCACTCACCTCATGTCCAAGAACCGTGATAGTTTTTGCACCAAACCTGCATTTCTTGGAATTGAGACATAATCCGGCTTTCTTAAGGCAATTTAATACAAGTTGAAGGCATCTTAGATGTTCTTCAAAGCCATCTGAAAAAACGATGATGTCGTCGAGGTAACACAAGCAAATGGTCCACTTAAGACCCTTCAGAAGATTATCTATCATTCGTTCGAAGGTAGCTGGAGCATTACATAACCCAAATGGCATTACTTTGAACTCGTACAGTCCATCTGGAGTTATAAATGCTGTCTTCTCACGGTCCGATTCTTCTACGTTGATTTGCCAGTACCCTGATTGGAGGTCCTTGGAAGAATAAAATCTAGCTACCCGTAAGCAGTCTAAAGTGTCGTCGATCCTTGGGAGAGGGTAGACATCCTTTTTTGTTATTTTGTTAAGGCGGCGGTAATCGACGCAGAATCTCCAGCTTCCATCCTTTTTTCTTATCAATACTACAGGTGAGGCCCACGGACTTTCAGAGGGCTGAATGATGTCAAGTTTTTCCATCTTGTTTACCTCTCATCCTGAATAATTTGGCGTTCTCTTGGTGCAACTCGGTAAGGTCTTTGTTTGGTCGGTAGGTGGTCTCCAGTGTTAATTCGGTGTTTAACATTGACGTCCTTGAATTGTTTTCTTTTACTAAATTCGAAAATATCCGTATAGTTTTTTAACAAATTTCTTAATTTTTTTTTTTGAGATTCATCAAGTGAATCATCTATAAAAAATTCCGAGATTTTTGGGTCTTCAGAATGTTCCGCCTCTGTTTCAACTTGGTTACAATCAGCTAGAGTACATAATTGACTATCTTCGATGACAGCAATATCGGCTACATGCATCCCCTGTGGGATTAGTTTCGGATATGGACTCCAATTCACCACCCAAAGTTTACCTCGGTTATTGGTAAGTGAAATGACAGAGGAGGGAGCCGTTAGTTCTCTTTCCAGCAATAGCTCTTTTCGACATTCTGCCACCACAATTGCGTCATTAGGAATGTCACGACTTGCTACTTCTATTAACTGAATAGAGGCGGGTTCGATTCTATATTCCAATTCCGAGTAGAGAGGTGAGCTGTTCTTAGGGGTATCCTCAAAAAGACATTTTTCTAAGAAGAGTGTGTCGTCAGCTGAATCAATTATCGCCCTAGATAACTTCAAAAAGTTCCAACCAAGAATAACTTCGTGACTACAGTCTTCCATAACGACAAATTCAAAGCTTTCCTGTAGTCCATTCAAGTCCAGTTTCAGTGTGCAGCGTCCTTTTGGTCTTACAATTTTACCGTTGGCTACTCGTAATGTGACGTCAGTTTCGGCAAACATTATTTTTCTTAGTTTGAGTCTGAACCTCTCAGAAATGACAGAATATGAGGCTCCTGAGTCGACGAGGGCACGCGTCATTTTTCCTTCTATTTTAATGTCTATGTAATTTTCTTTTAATTCTAATGTGGTCGATAAGGGAGGATTTATAAATTTTGCGGCCTTACCTCCAAAATAGGACGCATCTTCTAGTTTTCCTGACGGGAACGGCGAGGCGACTGGCTGGGTCTTCTATCAGGAGACGAATATTGTCCTTTTCGGCCAGTGTAAGGAGAGGGGCTTCGGTAGCGGCGTTTATTTTCTCTTGGCAGGTCGTCGTTGGGCTCTTGGCTGCTCCGAGAATTATAGAATGTTCTAGGCTCTAGCCTATCTCTCTGTTTGTAATTCCAAGTTTGTTCTCCTTCATATTCTCTCCTCCTGTCACGGCAGTTGCGCACGACGTGGCCAGGGCGTCCGCAGTGGAAACAGATTGGCTTACCTTCCGTGGTTCGCCATTCGTTGGTATCGCGTCTTCCGTTTACTTGTTTTGGCTGCTGCAGTCTTATCGTTTGGGCCACATATCTATTATTATAAAACTCTCGAGGTCTTTCCTTCTGCGGGGAACTTCTCCTAGGCTTTGAGATTGGCGCCAGGGTTCTTCCAATCTCCTCCTTTACCATATCTTCGATGGTAGAAATTTTTGGTTCCTCTCGAGCAGAGCCTAATGCCCGCTGTACCTCCTCACGTACAATTTGCCTATCATAGATGACAGATCTGCCCTGTCATCATGATCACTGAGAGATGCCACATTTGGTAGTCGCTCGTATTTGGTTGGGGTCACTCGCTTACAGTGTAGGCTTTCAATGCGGCGACATTCGGTGACGAATTGCTCAGTGTTATGCACATCCCTTGGGAGAAGTGCCTGGTAGAGCTCCTCAGCTATCCCTTTCATCAGATGGGATATTTTATCTTCCTCATTCATTTGTGTATCTACCTCTTTGCAAAGGCGCAGGACGTCTTGGATGTAATATTCGGTACTTTCTCCTTTTAATTGTGCGCGAGTTTTGAGTATTTTCTCAGCTCGCAGTCTTGAGCTTTCATTTTTTCCAAATACATTTTCTAATTGTGACATGAACTCCGTCCATGTCTGGATGTTTTCCTCGTTGTTTTCATACCATTTGAGAGCAGTGCCAGTTAGATAGAAATAAACGTTAGCGAGACAAAGGGTTTCATCCCATTGGTTATGCTTCGCCACACGTTCATACCCTTTAAACCAGCTACGAGGATCTTCAACACCCTCACCAGAGAACATTGAGGGGTTTCTAGGTAGATGTTGGACAAAAAATGAACCTACCTGAGTAGTTGCTTCTTTCTTGATGTTCATGGTTTTTTCTTCTTGCTCAACCGAGTCAATTTTCCGTTTTTTTCTGAATGGGTATCGATCCAGCTTCTTCACCAGTTGTAGCGTAGAAATCAAGCCTTGAAATATCCTAAGATGTAAAACTATTTATTGATGACGTCACAGCGACGAGTCGACAATTATCAACCAGTCAGCCAAAACTATTTACAGCTAGAGAATCTTAAGCAAGTAAGCAAAGAAATATTTTAAGATGATTTCACAAAAACAGATTAATATATATTTTTATAATCTGTTGAATATATTTTCATTGAATAATATTAAATTAAATAATAAAATATTTTTTCGCCACAATATATATATATATTTGGACTTTTATTTACCATTAGATTTTATTTTAAACTTTTGGATAAATTCGGGTAAGTATGTTAAAGAAAAAGAAAGGAATTTGACTCAAATTAATTTCTTGTAGTAAAAATGAATTCAATTTTAGATGAAAAACATCTAAAAATAGTCAAATAAAAAGGCACATTTGGAAATTTCTATGTAATTGCTCGTAAATTCTTGCAAGCTTTATGATGTTCTACCAGTTACTTCTGGGTAAAACTATTTCCACTAGTGTATTTGGTAATTTTTATACTAATTTTGTGATAAAATAGTAAACAATGCAAAGGATTTCTATACATCTTAAGCAATTTATAGGTGACATTTCATAAATTGGTGATTTTGTCATTAAAAAAAAATCTATACTCACAACAAATTGTACCTAAAAGCAAAACTAATCGATTTGCCATTTCAAAACAACATTATTAAAATCAGTATTACTACAATGTTACATAAAAGTTCGCCATACCTTTACGAACCCCAAAAATATATATTACTGTTTAGAAATTTGATATATGAAAAAATTTTCACGTAAAAAATACAGGTATGAAATCAAAAGCAGAAAACCACTATTGTCAAAAAAGAACAGAACAAAGAAAACTCTTTACGGACTTACCGCCTCGACTTGAAAAACTGTGTGCACACACTGATTATTTTTATTTATTAATTCCTTTGTATATAATTTGCAAAATAATATTAAAACGAAAATTTAAAATAGCCTTTTTAATATCTATAGAAGATATTCTACTTAGAAATTACAGAGAGAATTTGAAAAAAAAAAAGTGCATCTTATTATTAAAAAAAAAAAAGGTGAAATAACTCTAAATAAATATTTGTCATTTTGAATAATTTACAAAAACTTCAAAACAGATTTAAAAATTGAATATATTTTTTAAATATTCACATGAGATTTTTAAGCATATGTTTTAACATCTTTTAATTAAGAAATATACCCATTTATGCGTTAATCGGTGGTTTGTATACATTTAAAATAGCTAAACCGACACATGCAAATCTTGCGGCGTTTAATATACCGAGTTTGTTTAAATAAAGGTTCATTTTGTTCTAGACAACCTTTGAGAAACATGTCAGGAACTCTAGGACCTATATCGACAGATTCTCTTGAATGTATAATACGAATACTTGAAGATGTGGCTCCATCTAAGTATGCAGAAAGCTGGGATAATACCGGTCTCCTTGTACAATCAACTAAAGAAAAGGTAAGTTTTTAAAAATTTACTTTTATTGGTTTATTGGACTATTTTAAATGTGTTTATTAGAATTTTTATGGTTGTTTGCTTGAAAATATTTGAGATTAATGTTTATCAGGCATTTTACCTAGTTTATTAAAAAAGAAAAGCTTCACTGATATAGATTTGAAAGTTAATTAGGATAAGTGAATTTAGTGACTTTACCATTAATATTTTGTTTGGTTTCTTTCACCATAAAGGTTATTTGCATATTCTCATCTTTAAAAATTTAGATATAACTTTTCATGTATTGGTTTATTTTTACTTGAATTAATTACAAATGAACTAAAGTAACAATTTTTTTTTTAATTGACTTTCAAGACTTGTTTTCATTCACAAAATTTCCTGGGGATATGAAAATTAGTTAATGTTCTATATACACAGTAGAACCTCCATAAGAGGATACTCTTGCTAGAGGACACCTCTCTATAAGGGACAGTTTTCATTCCCAAAAATTCAGTGAATATGCAAATTAGTTTATAATGTGTTCTACATACAGTAGGACCTCCATAAGAGGACACCTCTATAAAGGACAATTTCCATTCCCAAATTTCCAGTGAATATGAAAATTAGTAGGTATTCTATATACAGTAGAGAGAGAGAACCTCTATAAGAGGACACTCTTGCTAGAGGACACCTCTCTATAAGGGACAGTTTCCATTCCCAAAATTTCCATTTTTATAATTTAGCAACTCTCTGGTAAAAGGACACCTCTCTCTAAAGAACACTTTGACTCTGCAATTAGGTGTCCTTTACAGGGAGATTTTACTGTATAACCTATTTTTATAATGGTAACTTGGTTATAACATCATAATATTCTCAATTGTTTAAACTGTTGCTATAACAATATGTAAATTTTGTCGGCTTTTTGTAGAGGTGGAAATAATATTGTTACTATATGTTAATTTCATGTCCAAGAAATTGATTGATCTATTTTTATCTAATTCCATAGAATAATGGATGTCAGGACATAGGTTATTGAAGGTATCCAGGACACAATAAATTCAATTTAGAAAACCCAAGAACACTAGATTATTTAAAAAATTACTACAAAAGACAGTTCAAAGAAGCCTTTTTCATCCAAAATATGTAAATTTTATAATTATGGTAATTATGCATCATGTATATATGTAAATTAGATTTTTGCATAAAAGTTCACAAGATTTAACTTGGCAGATAATAAACTTAAAACTTGTTAAAGTATATTTTGAAATAAATTGATATGTGAGCAATCCCTCTATTTGAGTAATTTTTTTTTTCATAGATTCAGGTATGCCTTTTTTTACATAAAAAAAGTCATTTGACAATTATCCTGCATGTTTCTTTTGAACGAAAAATTGAAATTTATTTTAAGGAGAAATAACGATTATTTCTATCCTTAGGAATGAAGTATGAAAGGATGAATTGTGAAGAGTAATGATAAACGGAAAAATATTTCCATCGTGGACACTTTATTTTTCCATTTATCATTACTCTTCACAATTCATCCTTTCATACTTCATCCCTAAGGTTAAAAATATAATCGTTATTTCTCCTTAAAATAAATTTCGATTTTTCGTTCAAAAGAAAACACATGCGGGATAATTTTCAAATGTCTTTTTACAATCATAAGCCGCATTATATTGTATTATAAAAAAAAGTCGGTATATTGAAATATCTTCTGACCAACTGTATCTTTGCCAGACTTTCAATGGCTATAGGCTTAAATATGTTTAGATATATATATTTTTACAAACCAGAATTGCAATTTAAATATGGACATGAATTGTGATAAATCACAATTTGGTTTATAGATTATAGATACAATAAAATATGTATTAATAAATTAGTGTGACATTTCATCGGTAAGTGTTGTTATCATAATCAGACAAAAGTATAAATATTTACAGATAAATTATTTTGTCCGAGATGGTAAAAATGCTTTTACTGAAACGTTGCACACAATTTATTTAGATTGGGTCCTATTTTCTTGTGGACTTGAATTTTCTAAAATTTTAACAAAAAAGACAAAATGATAAAGCACAATTTAGATTATAGATACAAGAAAATAAGATCAAAATAATTTAATAGTGTGTGACGTTACGATAACAATGCTGTAACCAAAACATCACACACTATTAAATTATTTGATTAGGTCTTAATTTTCTTGTAAAAAAGACAAAAGTAAAGTCATCCTATAATTCTGTAGGGTCAGGAGAAGCCCTTGAAGATCTAATGTTGCTGCTGTGGCCAGATCACAAGAATTATCCTCACCAACGACCTAACCGGGGAGGTGATGGACGAAGTTCTCCGCAGCGAGGTCGACCTGATCTACTGCTACCATCCCCCCCTCTTCAAGCCCATCAAGAAGCTGTGTCTGGACCACTGGAAGTCTGAGCTCATTATCAAATGTCTGGAGAATAAGATCTCCATCTACTCCCCCCATACCTCCCTCGATGTTATCCCGGGAGGCATCAACGATTGGCTCATCGGATGTTTCAGTCAGTACTCACCTACTCTTATCTCCAATCTCTAACACTGAATGTTTAGCTTTGGATCTCTTATTGTAGTTTAGACAATTTGACAATTAATTTTATTGACATATTGTCAATACATGCAAAGTGCACAGTCTGCACTATTTACAAAAAAATAATTATATATATATATATGCATCATACTATGTACAAAGAACATGGCGTATCTGCCACCGCTGCAGAGTTTGGTGGAGAATCACCAGTGGGTCTACAGCGACACCACGCATTTGGCGATCTACGAAGAATACGTAGATCAGATGGTGCTTAGATGTAGTTTAGATCCTTGGTTTCCCCACAGATCAATCTTCTAGCTTCATTGGTGATAAGGCACAATTTGGATTATAGATTATAAACACAAGGTAATTAAGACCAAATCCAAATAGTATGTGATTTTTTTTGGATTTGGATTTGGTCTTATTACCTTGTGTTTAGCTTCACATACTATCAACACCAAATCCAAATAAGTAATCTTCTTCTCCTTTCTTATATCCACTCAATCACACTAAGGTATGATGGTGTCTGCCGGGGAAGAGTTGAGCTCATCAATGGATGAGTCAATACAGTTAATAATGTGTTTTAGGGTTGCACGCTGAGAATTGCACTTTGTACAGAGTGGGAAAACTTTGCAACCATTCTGGAAAGACATTGTCTGTAGATGACCAGACTTAAGTCTGGAAATCAAAGACTGTTGTTCTCTTGGGAGGACAGAACCGGTGCTTGTCCCTCCTGCTCTGTACCAGTCATGTGCATCTAGTAGTAGTAATCTAGATATTTCCAAACCTCTACAGTAGAATCTCTTTATAGCATACCCCAATGGGACTGATCATTATGGTTCCACTAGATTAGAAAAAAAAAATAGGGTTGTTATCAATGAAAGTTTACTTTATCTGCTGTTTTTTTGAGTGAAGTTTTATTGTACTTGGTGGTTCTTGGGTTTCAGTATTGGCCCAGATTCACATCATGGATTGTCTTGCCCATAGGACTGGATGGTATTTGAATTCTACAATTGCCAAACTCCATTTCAGAGATGACATTATATGAATCTTTTATATATACAGTGGGACCTCTTGCTAAAACTAAGCAGGGATATAGCAAACCTTCCTTATAAATAATCTGAAATAATCCCCAATATTCATAATACTGATGAAAATTTTTCTTGAATGATATTGATCTAATGATAAAGCACAATTTGGATTATAGATTATAAACACAAGGTAATAAGAACAAATAAATAGTGTGTTGGCGTTTTGGTAACAGCATTGTTACCATCTTCAGACAAAAGTACTGAAATGTACTACAAAATTCCTTTTGTCTGAAGATGGTAACAACACTGTTACCGAAACTTCACACTATTTATTTGAATTTGGTCTTATTTACCTTGTGTTTATGATCTAAAAAAAAAATTGACTATAAATTTGGCCTTGCTACTTTGCGAGCTAAATACCTCTTTGGCAGCTGAAGATTCTATTGGATCACTTGTGGAATAAAGCCTCCATTTTGGGTGAGCACAGAGTCAAGCTTCACCATTAAACCTTGAAGGACTGCCATCAGTTTCCCACACATGATCATCCTGTACAGCTGCCATTTAATTGTTGTACCATGAACCTGGGTTGATGCCAGAGCTTGCTGCTGAACCTCTCCCCATCATCCCACTCCCCACGGCCCTGGACCCTCTCACCTGTATCATCAAAGTCCAAGTCAAAGCTGGACTGAAGGTTGAAGATGTGGAGTCCAAGTTGAAGCAATTTCTCAGTGTGACCATGTTGACGTAGGTATCTTCTTTACCCAGTATGTAACAGTCATGTCTGATATGGTCAGACATCACATAGAATTCCATTTCATTCTGTTCTCATTCTCTTCACCTCTTCCTATCTTCTAAATCAAGACCATTCTATTAGAAATTGTTGAGGTAGGAAAAATCTATAGAGTAATTAAAATGAGTTTTATTTGGTCTGATGTCCATTAGGTCCTTGTGTATGGGTAGGGTCATCCAGCTTGACTTGGAGTTTGTTTCAGGGTCTTGATTCTCTGGCAGAATCCTAACTTTTATCTTTTCTCTCCAAAAAAAAAAAAAATTACCCACTGAAGAGCGAAAGCTTTAAGTATTTTATAATAAACTTATTGTGAGAGGTTTTTTTCTCTTTTTTTGATATTTTTATAAAAGTAAATCGCAATTTCCCCCTTAATATTTGACAGTAGAAACTCATTGAGGGCACATGCTTGCTACAGGACACCTCTCTAAAGGACAGTTTTAGTCAAAATAATCATTTTTGCTAATTAGCAACTCTTCAGTTAGAGGAAATCTCTTCCTAATACTTTTTGTTCTGCAACTGTGTCCTTTACAGAGAGGTTCTATTGTAATAGACCTGTACTATAGATACAAGAAAAAGACCTAATCCAAATAAATTAATAGTGTGGACATTTCGTTAACAGCGTTACTGAAATTACCGTTAATTCATTTGATTAGGTCTTATTTTCTTGTAGCTATAATCTATAATCCAAATCTAAGGATTCTAGTAACGGTGAACAAGGGTCTACTAAGGATTCTAGTAACGGTGAACAAGGGTCTACTAAGGATTCTAGTAACGGTGAACAAGGGTCTACTAAGGATTCTAATAACAGTGAACAAGGGTCTACTAAGGAGTCTGGTACTGGAGTAAAAGGGCCTACTAAGGAGTCTGGTACTGACGAAAAAGAACCTACTAAGGAGTCTGGTACTGGGGAACAAGGGTCTTCTAAGGAGTCTGGTACTGAGGAAAAAGAACCTACTAAGGAGTCTGGTACTGGGGGACAAGGGCCTACAAAGGAGTCTGGTACTGGTGAAAAAGAACCTACTAAGGAGTCTGGTACTGGGGAACAAGGGCCTACAAAGGAGTCTGGTACTGGGGAACAAGGGCCTACTAAGGAGTCTGGTACTGGTGAAAAAGAACCTACTAAGGAGTCTGGTACTGGGGGACAAGGGCCTACTAAGGAGTCTGGTACTGGTGAAAAAGAACCTACTAAGGAGTCTGGTACTGGGGAACAAGGGCCTACTAAGGAGTCTGGTACTGGTGAAAAAGAACCTACTAAGGAGTCTGGTACTGGGGGACAAGGGCCTACTAAGGAGTCTGGTACTGGTGAAAAAGAACCTACTAAGGAGTCTGGTACTGGGGAACAAGGGCCTACTAAGGAGTCTGGTACTGGTGAAAAAGAACCTACTAAGGAGTCTGGTACTGGGGGACAAGGGCCTACAAAGGAATCTGGTACTGGTGAAAAAGAACCTACTAAGGAGTCTGGTACTGGAGAAAAAGAACCTACTAAGGAGTCTGGTACTGGGGAACAAGGGCCTACTAAGGAGTCTGGTACTGGCGAAAAAGAACCTACTAAGGAGTCTGGTACTGGCGAAAAAGAACCTACTAAGGAGTCTGGTACTGGCGAAAAAGAACCTACTAAGGAGTCTGGTACTGGTGAAAAAGAACCTACTAAGGAGTCTGGTACTGGCAAAAAAGAACCTACTAAGGAGTCTGGTACTGGGGAACAAGGGCCTACTAAGGAGTCTGGTACTGGGGAACAAGGGCCTACTAAGGAGTCTGGTACTGGCAAAAAAGAACCTACTAAGGAGTCTGGTACTGGGGAACAAGGGCCTACTAAGGAGTCTGGTACTGGTGAAAAAGAACCTACTAAGGAGTCTGGTACTGGGGAACAAGGGTCTACTAAGGAGTCTGGTACTGGTGAAAAAGAACCTACTAAGGAGTCTGGTACTGGGGAACAAGGGCCTACTAAGGAGTCTGGTACTGGGGAACAAGGGCCTACTAAGGAGTCTGGTACTGGGGAACAAGGGCCTACTAAGGAGTCTGGTACTGGGGAACAAGGGCCTACTAAGGAGTCTGGTACTGGCAAAAAAGAACCTACTAAGGAGTCTGGTACTGGGGAACAAGGGCCTACTAAGGAGTCTGGTACTGGTGAAAAAGAACCTACTAAGGAGTCTGGTACTGGGGAACAAGGGCCTACTAAGGAGTCTGGTACTGGTGAAAAAGAACCTACTAAGGAGTCTGGTACTGGGGAACAAGGGCCTACTAAGGAGTCTGGTACTGGTGAAAAAGAACCTACTAAGGAGTCTGGTACTGGGGAACAAGGGCCTACTAAGGAGTCTGGTACTGGGGAACAAGGGCCTACTAAGGAGTCTGGTACTGGGGAACAAGGGCCTACTAAGGAGTCTGGTACTGGGGAACAAGGGCCTACTAAGGAGTCTGGTACTGGCGAAAAAGAACCTACTAAGGAGTCTGGTACTGGCGAAAAAGAACCTACTAAGGAGTCTGGTACTGGCGAAAAAGAACCTACTAAGGAGTCTGGTACTGGTGAAAAAGAACCTACTAAGGAGTCTGGTACTGGCAAAAAAGAACCTACTAAGGAGTCTGGTACTGGGGAACAAGGGCCTACTAAGGAGTCTGGTACTGGGGAACAAGGGCCTACTAAGGAGTCTGGTACTGGCAAAAAAGAACCTACTAAGGAGTCTGGTACTGGGGAACAAGGGCCTACTAAGGAGTCTGGTACTGGTGAAAAAGAACCTACTAAGGAGTCTGGTACTGGGGAACAAGGGTCTACTAAGGAGTCTGGTACTGGTGAAAAAGAACCTACTAAGGAGTCTGGTACTGGGGAACAAGGGCCTACTAAGGAGTCTGGTACTGGGGAACAAGGGCCTACTAAGGAGTCTGGTACTGGGGAACAAGGGCCTACTAAGGAGTCTGGTACTGGGGAACAAGGGCCTACTAAGGAGTCTGGTACTGGCAAAAAAGAACCTACTAAGGAGTCTGGTACTGGGGAACAAGGGCCTACTAAGGAGTCTGGTACTGGTGAAAAAGAACCTACTAAGGAGTCTGGTACTGGGGAACAAGGGCCTACTAAGGAGTCTGGTACTGGTGAAAAAGAACCTACTAAGGAGTCTGGTACTGGGGAACAAGGGCCTACTAAGGAGTCTGGTACTGGTGAAAAAGAACCTACTAAGGAGTCTGGTACTGGGGAACAAGGGCCTACTAAGGAGTCTGGTACTGGGGAACAAGGGCCTACTAAGGAGTCTGGTACTGGGGAACAAGGGCCTACTAAGGAGTCTGGTACTGGGGAACAAGGGCCTACTAAGGAGTCTGGTACTGGGGAACAAGGGCCTACTAAGGAGTCTGGTACTGGGGAACAAGGGCCTACTAAGGAGTCTGGTACTGGGGAACAAGGGCCTACTAAGGAGTCTGGTACTGGCAAAAAAGAACCTACTAAGGAGTCTGGTACTGGGGAACAAGGGCCTACTAAGGAGTCTGGTACTGGGGAACAAGGGCCTACTAAGGAGTCTGGTACTGGGGAACAAGGGCCTACTAAGGAGTCTGGTACTGGGGAACAAGGGCCTACTAAGGAGTCTGGTACTGGGGAACAAGGGCCTACTAAGGAGTCTGGTACTGGCAAAAAAGAACCTACTAAGGAGTCTGGTACTGGGGAACAAGGGCCTACTAAGGAGTCTGGTACTGGTGAAAAAGAACCTACTAAGGAGTCTGGTACTGGCAAAAAAGAACCTACTAAGGAGTCTGGTACTGGGGAACAAGGGCCTACTAAGGAGTCTGGTACTGGTGAAAAAGAACCTACTAAGGAGTCTGGTACTGGGGAACAAGGGCCTACTAAGGAGTCTGGTACTGGGGAACAAGGGCCTACTAAGGAGTCTGGTACTGGGGAACAAGGGCCTACTAAGGAGTCTGGTACTGGCGAAAAAGAACCTACTAAGGAATCTGGTACTGGGGAACAAGGGTCTACTGAGGAGTCTGGTACTGGCGAAAAAGAACCTACTAAGGAGTCTGGTACTGGGGAACAAGGGCCTACTAAGGAGTCTGGTACTGGAGAAAAAGAGCCTACTAAGGAGTCTGGTACTGGCGAAAAAGAACCTACTAAGGAGTCTGTACTGGGGAACAAGGGTCTCCTAAGAAGTCTTGTTCCAGCGATCAAGAGTCTACTAAGAAGCCTGGTACCGGCGAAGAAGCACCTCCAAAGGAATTGAGCCTCTCCACCACCTGGAATAACAGAATCACCATCACCAAGTGGCTGGAAGACAATTGCATCCCTTACACTGTGGAGCCTCTTCAGAAGGTTGGTCCCTACTTAGCTTTCTTCCACCCTCTCACATATCCTACATTACTATCTCCCTTCCACATCAAGGATCAGTTGACTGCTCTTTTATTTACCTTTGTACGTTCATGGAGAACAAGTAACATGCAGGGGGCATCACTCAACAAATACAGGCAACAACAGGGTCGTCAGCTGGGATTCTCTATTGTTGACTGGTCTGTTCACTCAGCTATTCTTGGGGGTGAACACATGGTCAAATGGTCCTTATCACCATGGTGGTGCCAAATCTTTTTTCTTTGTCATAACTAATAAATGCGAGTGTGAAACAGCCAAGCCCGCCTCAGTGCGAACTTCCCCTTGATCATCAAATCCAGGTGCTTTTAAACCAGTTTAGGATAAATTATCCTCATGTGGGAAGGAGTGAAGGCTGAACATCTGGTGACCAACTGTTTTGACCCGGCTATTTTATCTTCCCACTCACAGGCAATTATATATATATAATTTCTAAATATTAAGTTGTTGTTTATCCCTAGTACATGTGGTACTGCTTTTACTGTAAGTGCACCAGGTGTCTACACATGTGAAAAGCAGTTCGACTTTGCACTTACAAATGTATCTAAATATTATAACATATATTAGTGCAATTCTCAACCTGCAACCCATAAACACATTGACTGTAATGACTCATCCATTGATGAGCTCTACTCATCCCCAGCAGACACCATCAACAAGCTCTACAAGCTTGATACCCTAATATGATTGAGTGGTATTATGACATAAAGAGATGAACCAACTATAACCACTTTGGATCAAGAATTTTGTTATAGCCATGTTCTGGTTGTTATAACCTCAGTCAAAACAATTGGGGTGAGGATTTTGAAACTTGACTTTTAGAATTGCATATGGTATAGCCAAGTGTTTCTATAATAAAAGGCTCCACTGTAATATTTGATACATATGTGCAAGTAAAACTTTTTTAATTCAGCAAACCCAAGATATCAATATTACTATTTCAATTAAAGTTTGTTCAATTAGTCGGTTAAAGTATGCCAATTGTAATATAATTATTACTTGAGGTAACTTAATATTCAGTTACATTGAGGTTCACATAAGAGGGGAGGATAATTAAGAAAAAAAAAGATCTATATGCCATTATTGTTAACTCCGGAGTGTTGGCTAACTTTGCTCATGGTATGTTGACAGCCTGATAAAGAGCGCTATGGTGCTGGACGCTATGGAATCCTGAAAGATCCAATCACCTTGGGAGACGCCATCGATCTGATCAAGATGCATGTTAAAAACCCGGCAGTATCTTTAACGATTAAACCCTATCAAGATACCAGTAAGTTATATCTTACCCCCTTTCATGGCATCTCTTATTGCCACATGAATAAATCTGTTTGGTGTTTGGTTGTTTACATCTATATTGTTAACCTACCGACTGTACTGGAAGTGTAAGGTGACTGTGTACTGGAAGTGTTAGGGTGACTGTGTACTGGAAGTGTTAGGGTGACTGTGTACTGGAAGTGTTAGGGTGACTGTGTACTGGAAGTGTTAGGGTGACTGTGTACTGGAAGTGTAGGGGGGACTGTGTACTGGAAGTGTAAGGTGACTGTGTACTGGAAGTGTTAGGGTGACTGTGTACTGGAAGTGTAGGGGGGACTGTGTACTGGAAGTGTAAGGTGACTGTGTACTGGAAGTGTTAGGGTGACTGTGTACTGGAAGTGTTAGGGTGACTGTGTACTGGAAGTGTTAGGGTGACTGTGTACTGGAAGTGTTAGGGTGACTGTGTACTGGAAGTGTAGGGGGGACTGTGTACTGGAAGTGTAAGGTGACTGTGTACTGGAAGTGTTAGGGTGACTGTGTACTGGAAGTGTTAGGGTGACTGTGTACTGGAAGTGTTAGGGTGACTGTGTACTGGAAGTGTAAGATGACTGTGTGCTGGAAGTGTAGGATGACTGTGTACTGGAAGTGTAGGGTGACTGTGTACTGGAAGTGTAGGGTGACTGTGTACTGGAAGTGTTAGGGTGACTGTGTACTGGAAGTGTTAGGGTGACTGTGTACTGGAAGTGTTAGGGTGACTGTGTACTGGAAGTGTAAGATGACTGTGTGCTGGAAGTGTAGGATGACTGTGTACTGGAAGTGTAGGGTGACTGTGTACTGGAAGTGTAGGGTGACTGTGTACTGGAAGTGTAGGGTGACTGTGTACTGGAAGTGTTAGGGTGACTGTGTACTGGAAGTGTTAGGGTGACTGTGTACTGGAAGTGTAGGGTGACTGTGTACTGGAAGTGTAGGGTGACTGTGTACTGGAAGTGTTAGGGTGACTGTGTACTGGAAGTGTTAGGGTGACTGTGTACTGGAAGTGTTAGGGTGACTGTGTACTGGAAGTGTTAGGGTGACTGTGTACTGGAAGTGTTAGGGTGACTGTGTACTGGAAGTGTAAGATGACTGTGTGCTGGAAGTGTTAGGGTGACTGTGTACTGGAAGTGTTAGGGTGACTGTGTACTGGAAGTGTTAGGGTGACTGTGTACTGGAAGTGTTAGGATGACTGTGTACTGGAAGTGTTAGGGTGACTGTGTACTGGAAGTGTAGGGTGACTGTGTACTGGAAGTGTTAGGGTGACTGTGTACTGGAAGTGTTAGGATGACTGTGTGCTGGAAGTGTTAGGATGACTGTGTACTGGAAGTGTTAGGGTGACTGTGTACTGGAAGTGTAGGGTGACTGTGTGCTGGAAGTATTAGGATGACTGTGTGCTGGAAGGGTAAGGTGACTGTGTACTGGAAGTGTAGGGTGACTGTGTACTGGAAGTATTAGGATGACTGTGTACTGGAAGTGTTAGGGTGACTGTGTACTGGAAGTGTTAGGGTGACTGTGTACTGGAAGTGTTAGGGTGACTGTGTACTGGAAGTGTTAGGGTGACTGTGTACTGGAAGTGTTAGGGTGACTGTGTACTGGAAGTGTTAGGGTGACTGTGTACTGGAAGTGTTAGGGTGACTGTGTACTGGAAGTGTTAGGGTGACTGTGTGCTGGAAGTGTTAGGATGACTGTGTACTGGAAGTGTTAGGGTGACTGTGTACTGGAAGTGTTAGGGTGACTGTGTACTGGAAGTGTTAGGGTGACTGTGTACTGGAAGTGTTAGGGTGACTGTGTACTGGAAGTGTTAGGGTGACTGTGTACTGGAAGTGTTAGGGTGACTGTGTACTGGAAGTGTTAGGTTGACTGTGTACTGGAAGTGTTAGGGTGACTGTGTACTGGAAGTGTTAGGGTGACTGTGTACTGGAAGTGTAAGATGACTGTGTGCTGGAAGTGTTAGGGTGACTGTGTACTGGAAGTGTTAGGGTGACTGTGTACTGGAAGTGTAAGATGACTGTGTACTGGAAGTGTTAGGATGACTGTGTACTGGAAGTGTTAGGATGACTGTGTACTGGAAGTGTTAGGGTGACTGTGTACTGGAAGTGTAAGATGACTGTGTGCTGGAAGTGTAGGGTGACTGTGTACTGGAAGTGTTAGGGTGACTGTGTACTGGAAGTGTTAGGGTGACTGTGTACTGGAAGTGTTAGGATGACTGTGTACTGGAAGTGTTAGGGTGACTGTGTACTGGAAGTGTAGGGTGACTGTGTACTGGAAGTGTTAGGGTGACTGTGTACTGGAAGTGTTAGGATGACTGTGTACTGGAAGTGTTAGGGTGACTGTGTACTGGAAGTGTAGGGTGACTGTGTACTGGAAGTGTTAGGATGACTGTGTACTGGAAGTGTTAGGGTGACTGTGTACTGGAAGTGTAGGGTGACTGTGTACTGGAAGTGTTAGGGTGACTGTGTACTGGAAGTGTTAGGATGACTGTGTACTGGAAGTGTTAGGGTGACTGTGTACTGGAAGTGTAGGGTGACTGTGTACTGGAAGTGTTGTGTTAGGATGACTGTGTACTGGAAGTGTTAGGGTGACTGTGTACTGGAAGTGTAGGGTGACTGTGTACTGGAAGTGTTAGGGTGACTGTGTACTGGAAGTGTTAGGATGACTGTGTACTGGAAGTGTTAGGGTGACTGTGTACTGGAAGTGTTAGGGTGACTGTGTACTGGAAGTGTAGGGTGACTGTGTACTGGAAGTGTTAGGGTGACTGTGTACTGGAAGTGTTAGGATGACTGTGTACTGGAAGTGTTAGGGTGACTGTGTACTGGAAGTGTAGGGTGACTGTGTACTGGAAGTGTTAGGGTGACTGTGTACTGGAAGTGTTAGGATGACTGTGTGCTGGAAGTGTTAGGGTGACTGTGTACTGGAAGTGTTAGGATGACTGTGTACTGGAAGTGTAGGGGGGACTGTGTACTGGAAGTGTTAGGGTGACTGTGTACTGGAAGTGTTAGGGTGACTGTGTACTGGAAGTGTAGGGTGACTGTGTGCTGGAAGTGTTAGGATGACTGTGTACTGGAAGTGTTAGGGTGACTGTGTACTGGAAGTGTAGGGTGACTGTGTGCTGGAAGTGTTAGGGTGACTGTGTACTGGAAGTGTTAGGGTGACTGTGTGCTGGAAGTGTTAGGATGACTGTGTACTGGAAGTGTTAGGGTGACTGTGTACTGGAAGTGTAGGGTGACTGTGTGCTGGAAGTGTTAGGGTGACTGTGTACTGGAAGTGTTAGGGTGACTGTGTACTGGAAGTGTTAGGATGACTGTGTACTGGAAGTGTTAGGGTGACTGTGTACTGGAAGTGTTAGGGTGACTGTGTACTGGAAGTGTAGGGTGACTGTGTGCTGGAAGTGTTAGGGTGACTGTGTACTGGAAGTGTTAGGATGACTGTGTGCTGGAAGTGTTAGGGTGACTGTGTACTGGAAGTGTTAGGGTGACTGTGTACTGGAAGTGTAGGGGGGACTGTGTACTGGAAGTGTAGGGTGACTGTGTGCTGGAAGTGTTAGGATGACTGTGTGCTGGAAGTGTTAGGGTGACTGTGTACTGGAAGTGTTAGGGTGACTGTGTACTGGAAGTGTTAGGGTGACTGTGTACTGGAAGTGTTAGGGTGACTGTGTACTGGAAGTGTTAGGGTGACTGTGTACTGGAAGTGTTAGGGTGACTGTGTACTGGAAGTGTTAGGATGACTGTGTGCTGGAAGTGTTAGGGTGACTGTGTACTGGAAGTGTTAGGGTGACTGTGTACTGGAAGTGTTAGGGTGACTGTGTACTGGAAGTGTTAGGGTGACTGTGTACTGGAAGTGTTAGGGTGACTGTGTACTGGAAGTGTAGGGTGACTGTGTACTGGAAGTATTAGGATGACTGTGTGCTGGAAGTGTAAGGTGACTGTGTCCTGGAAGTGTTAGGATGACTGTGTGCTGGAAGTGTTAGGGTGACTGTGTACTGGAAGTGTTAGGGTGACTGTGTACTGGAAGTGTTAGGGTGACTGTGTACTGGAAGTGTTAGGGTGACTGTGTACTGGAAGTGTTAGGGTGACTGTGTACTGGAAGTGTTAGGGTGACTGTGTACTGGAAGTGTAGGGTGACTGTGTACTGGAAGTGTTAGGATGACTGTGTACTGGAAGTGTTAGGGTGACTGTGTACTGGAAGTGTTAGGGTGACTGTGTACTGGAAGTGTTAGGGTGACTGTGTACTGGAAGTGTTAGGGTGACTGTGTACTGGAAGTGTTAGGGTGACTGTGTACTGGAAGTGTTAGGGTGACTGTGTACTGGAAGTGTTAGGATGACTGTGTACTGGAAGTGTTAGGGTGACTGTGTACTGGAAGTGTAGGGTGACTGTGTACTGGAAGTGACTCTGTGCTGTTTGCTGTCCAGAACTAAAGGTGAAGAGTGTGGCGGTCTGTGCTGGCTCGGGAGCCAGTGTCCTCATGCAGTGTCCCCCAGTGGACTTGATGGTAACCGGAGAGATATCCCACCATGATGCCCTAGAACTGATGCACCGTGGAACATGTGTTCTTGCATGTGAACACTCCCAGTCTGAGAGAGGCTACCTGCCAAAGCTCCGCGATCACCTTGCTTCAATTCTGCCCTCCAATATTAAATTGCAAGTCTCTAGCAACGACCACATTACCCAGGCTCCATTACTTTAGTTTTTTTCCTTTTTCAACTGTTTTCTATCTCAATAAAAGTTTGTTTCACAAGTTGTTATATTTTTGAAGGATAATCAAGACTACAGATGCAAACCTCTAAAATAACTTGTTAAAACCATTCATTGAGTGGCAGCTAACCTATGTAAGTTTGTTTGTTTGAATCTAATTACCCCAACCTCCATTGAGACCATCTTCAGAAGGATCCATGGTGGACACTCATGGGCATTTCTACTGTACCTTTCTGTATTCTTAGGTTAATTTTTTAAAAGTGTTATTCCGTGGGAAGAAGACCTCAATATTTTCTACTTTGATAAAATTTGAAAGAATCTAATTGAGATGTGTACAATGTATCAAAAAATATTTTACGTACTTGATCAAACCTTGGACTTGTTATAACTATAGTTAAAACACTTGGAACTTAAAAAAGACTCCTGATTGTGCAAATAGGTTTCTGATGGCTTGCACAAATTTTTTTTTGCTTATCCCAAGTACAAGTGGTACAGGCCATGATAATCATGGTGGGTAAAGGTAGGCGACTACTTTTACAGTAAGTGCACCACATGTCTACACATGTGAAAAGCAGTTTGACTTTGCTCTTACAAATGTGCCAGAGCCCCATTTGGTTACTTGCACTTGCTGGTGGGGTTGGACTTTTTCAAGAATCGGGGGCCATTGGAGCATCCCGGGTCTTAGTGATCAAAAACCAACAGTTTAGACCATCCTTCTACCGATCCCCCTACAAATTTTTGTAATATCAACTAATCATTGATTTTTTATTATCATAAATGATTCAGTTTATATTCTGACAGATAGCGCAAGCCATCAACTATTAGTTGCATAATCAGAAGATCCACCTGATACAATTTCACCTTTGTTCTATTTTTTCAATAGGAACCTAAGTTATATTAAGAGTTGCTATTATAAAGGGGGATGTTCTAGTGTGGCTTCTGTCATAAGGTGAAAAAAGCAAATCCATAGAACTAAAAAATATATTTATATAGATGGAAATTTTACCAGGAGGATATTGATCTAAAGAGACAAAGGTCGCCTCTCCCTTCAAAATGTGGTGGTTTTTGGCTTGCATTAGATGCACTGAACAGGACCTTTGAGAGAGGCAACTGCTTATCATAAAACAACTCGAGGAGCATGGACTCATGGAATTCGTGTAATCTTTACACAAGTGGATAAGAAACAACAACAATACATGTGGTACAGGCCATGATAATAATGATGAGTATAAGTAAGCGACTGCTTTTACTGTAAGTGCACCACATACCTACACTTGTGAAAAGCAGTTAGACTTTGCACTTACAAAAATGCCAGAGTCCCGTTTGTTTACTTGCACTTGCTGGTAGTGTTGGACTTTTGCAAGAATTGGGAGCATTTTTTAAATCAGAAAGTGACCTGGGTCGTAGTGGTCAAAAACCAATGGTGTAGACCATCCTTCCACCGACCCCCATTTATTTATTATACATGACATTTGTGTAATAGTATTATCATCTACAGATATTTGGATTTGCTATTTTTAACTTATGATTTTTATCTATAATTCAAATTGTGCCTTGCTACAAGGTGTGTTCCCAACTGTACCTTATTTAATTTTAAATTTGTAAAAAATATTATGCTGAAAAAATGTAGTACAGTAGAACCTCCCTGTACCGTGGACTCCCTCCGTGTACAGTAGACACCTCTCCACAAGGGACCGTTTTCATTTGCAAAATTACCATTTTTACTATTTAGAAATTCTCCTGCAAGAGGACAGCTTTTGCTAAAGGACACTTTGGCTCTGCAATTAGGTATTGTCCTTTACAGGGAGGTTCTACTGTATTTATTGTTATCAAGTGTGTAAACCAGATAGCAGAAGAACATGCTGTGATATATTTTCTCATTCAGTACTTTTGTCTGAAGATGGGAACAATGCTGTTACCAAAACTTCACTATTAATTTATTTGGATTTAATCTAATCTACCATTAGGTGTTATACTTTACAGGGAGTTTGTTCTACTCTATTAACCATTGAAAATTAGTTTGGAGATATGGTTTAGAATTTTAAAAATGTTCACCCCCATCTCATATAGAGTTGTTCTTATCCCCTTGTGTAAAGGTTATACCAATTACATGAGTTCAGGCACCTCAAGCTGTTTTATAAGAAGCAGCTTCTCCCAAAGGTCTTGTTTAGTGCATCTAATGCAAGCCAGAAATGTGTTCTTGAGCTGCAGGTGCCAAGCTATATTTTGGGCAATTTATTCATATAGAAAGTTGTTGTTGTTGTTTCTTATCCCCTTGTGTAAAGATTACACGAATTCCATGAGTTCATGCTCCTCGAGCTGTTTTATGATGAGCAGCGGCCTCTCCCAAAGGTCCTGTTTAGTGCATCTAATGCAAGCCAAAATGTGATCTGGAGCTGCAGGTGCCAAGCTACATTTTGGGCAAGTGGGGTAGATTTTGTTATTATTTTCTATCTTCAATGGCTTGAGATGGCCTGTTCTAAATCTTGTTAGTGTTGTTTGATGCTGTCTATTTCTGATGTTCAGAGCTCCTCCTGGGTTCACTCCACTGTACCAACTGTGCATAGGTGGGATCCTCCAGTTCTTGTTTATTTTTGTTTTGACTACTGTTTCTATTTCTTTAAAAGTAAGTTTATTTTTCTGTGGCAAGGGTTCTTTTGTGCCTTTTTTCGCTAGCACATCAGCAGCTTCATTGCCTTCAATTCCAACATGCGAGGGTATCCATTGAAGGTGAATTTTTGAGGTTTTTGAGAGTTTTTGGAGATAGCCAATTATGTTCCTGCTTACTTTGTCTCTGAGTTCCCCTGTGTGACTCAAGTGTTGTATGGCACTTCTACTATCAGTAAGAATCCAGATATCTTGATAATTAGTATTTCTGATGGATTTTAAGGCTTCATAGATGGCTATAAGTTCTGATCTGAAGACCGAGCAAAAATCTGGGTTTCTTCTGTTCATTTTCTCAATGCTATTTGTGGTTTTGATGAGACAGCCACTGCCAGTGTGTCCTAGCTCGTCTCTGCTACCATCGGTATAAATAGTTATTGCATTTTTAGGAATGTTATTAATTATTTCTAATGATAATTGTTTTAAGTATTCTGGATTTTGGCATTGTTTGTTGGTGGGTTCATTTAAGAGGCATTAAAAATAACATTTTGTAGTGGTTCGCATGGAGAAAATTTTTCTGCTAAATAATTTTTTTCTACTTTATATTTTAAAAATCCATTTCTTTTGGCCAGGTGGAGAGGGCCTTCTTTTTTGAGTCTTAGATTGGATTCCCAATTAAGTATGTAATTGGAAGTTCTGTGTTTGTTTCCATAACTCTTGATTTTGTTTATATATTTTGGCAGATTGTAGCTTCTTCTATCCTTTAAGGGCATAATGTCCGCCTCGTAAAGTACAATATCGTTAGGGCAGGTATTTCGAAGACCTGTAATAATTCTAGCTGCACTTAGTTGTATCCTTTCCAGTGATTTTAGATTTGTTTCAGATGCTGTACCATAGATTTGATATCCATATTCCAGGATAGGTCTAATTAGAGATGTGTAAGTTAATTTTAGTGTGGCTGCATCGGCTCCCCACTCTCTTCCTGAAATATATTTCAGGATTTTTAGTCGGTCTCTTCCTTTTCTAATAACTTCTTCAATATGTTTACTGGAGTTAATTTCTGGATCCAGGGTGTAGCCAAGATATTTAGGATGTTTATTATATTGTAATTGTTGTTCTTTCAGAATAATTTTTGGCCTTATTTTGTATAGTTTCTTATCAGTAGTAAAAAGACAGGTTTCAGATTTTTGAGGGTTAAATTCTAATTTATGTTTATTAGCAAATTTTTCTAGGTGGAAAAGAGTCTTGTTCAAATCCCTTTCAGCTTTTTTCCAGATAGTGTTACTGCTCCATAGAATAATGTCATCAGCGAAAAGTCCAATATTGGTTTTATGTGAAATTTTTTCTTCTATGCCTGCAATAAATAGGGTGAAGAGAGTTGGGCTAAGGACTGATCCTTGTGGTAATCCTTGGTACAATTTGAAGGTTTTAGATAGAGTTCCATTATATTTGACCCTGATGTATCTATTTTTAAGGAAATCATTTATCCAAGTGATAGCTTTTCCATCAATTTTGAAATGCTTGTATAATTTTGTAATTAACTTGTTTTTCCATACTTTATCAAAAGCTTGTGTAAGGTCTAAAAAAGCAGCTATGGTGTGGTTAGTTGGTTTTCTGTTTTGTGCATCTTTTACCTTTTGTGTGAAAAATAAGAGTTGGTCTGTTGTCCCATGTCCTTTCCTAAATCCATATTGTTCTTCTGGTAAGAGATTTTTTGTGTCGAGGTGGTAGGTGAGTCGTCTGAGTATAATTTTTTCCATTAATTTGCAGCAAATACTTGTGAGGGAGATAGGTCGGTAGTTTTTTGGGTCATCAGCAGATTTGTCAAGTTTTTTAATAGGAATTATTGTTGCAGTCTTCCAGTCTTGAGGCAATTTTCCGGTTTTCCAGGAGTTATTGAAAATATCAAGAAGTCTTTCTTTGCCATTTTTGCCCAAGTTTGATATCATTTGGCCATGGATTCCATCTGGTCCAGGAGTCTTGTTTAGGTCAGTGTTTTCTAATGCATAATCTAGCTCTTTCATATTGATTTTTTCATGGAAAATATTATGAGTGCTGGTGAAATTTTTACAGTCATGAATAATCTTTCGGGCCTTTTTTTCAAATTTGATTTTACTACTTATTTGATATGAATTACCTAAAAGATTAGCAGCATTTTTGTCATTAGTTGCTGGGGTACCATCTGTATTCTTAATCATATTTGTGTTTTCAGTTTGTGGCTGGGCTCTGTCAATTTGTTTTGCCAAATGCCAAAGTTTTGTATTTGGGTTTCTTGGGTTCAGGTTTTCACAAGTTTGTTTCCATTTTTCCCTTTTCATATTTACATATAATCTTTTTATTTTTGCATTCACAATGTTCAGTTCAGTTCTACAATTTGTTTGGTTTTGGGTGCACTTTTTTTGTAGTTCATTTCTTTTAGTTATAAGTGTTTGAATATCTTTTGCCTGGTGTGTATAATTTGGAATCCATTTCTTAATATTACCTCTTGGTATTGAAACTTTGGCTGCTTTAATAATGGTGTTTTTGAAAGATATCCAATTTTGTTCCAGATCTTTTATTCTAGTGGGTGCTTTTCTAAAGTCTTCATTGGTGTTTTGCTGGTAAAGATTCCAATTAGCCTTTTTGAAGTTCCAGAATTTTTCTTTAATTGAGCTTGTTTTGGTCTTGGTGCTAATTTCTATCAAAATAGGCAAATGATCACTTCCAATACTTTTTAATATTTGCCATTTGCATTTGTGGAAAATGTCAGGACTGGAGAAACTTATATCAAGTGCTTGTGCAGTATTATAGCTGTAGGAATGGTGGGTAGGATTCCCATCATTTAAGCACATGAAGGCATTGTCGTCAAATAAGTTTGAAAGTATTTTGCCTCTTGGGTTTGGCATGGAACATCCCCATAGTTGATGTTTGGCATTAAGGTCACCTACAATAATAGTGTTGTCTGTAAGAAATTGAGATATTGTTCCATCGTCAATAAGTTTATTGTTTGGTGGGTGATACATATTGAATATGTTGATGGTTTTGTTTTGACTGAGGTAGACTTTGATACCTTGGGCTTCGAGGTCTGATGTATTTGGAATAGTAATGGCTATGTCTTCATAGTACAAATTCTTGATTAAAAATGCAAGGCCACCCCCTTCTTTAGGCCACCCCCTCATTTTACTGAAACTCTCATTTGGTTTCTACAAAACTAGACTTTGACTACAAGCTATTTACAAAGCCATGTATGGCCATTTCTTTTATCTCAAGTACTTATAAAAACAGACCTTTGATAATCATGATGGTTAGTTAGGGACTTCTGTAAGTGCACCACATGTCTACACAGATAGAAAGCAATTTGAATTTTACACTTATAAATGTGCTAGGGTCCAGTTTTGATTCCTAACCCTGAAATTTTTTATTTTTTTTTAAGTATACAAAAAGAGAAAGTATGAAAAAAAAAATAGAACGTCCTAGAAACAATCTTATACAAGAGACTTTACCAAGAAATGTGCACTATCCATTGATGATAGAGGTCACTATTTTCATCATCCAAAGTGCCATCTCCACTATGGAGGCTGTCCCTCACCTAGAGTAAAATGAGACCATTATAGACCCAGCAACAGGTACAAGAGACTACCAAGAAATGTGTACTATGTATACTAAAATGCCATGCTAAAATTGTATTATCAAATAAAACATTCAGATAAATAGGGGAGAGAAGAAAAGAAAAACATTTATTTAAACTTTTCATAAAATACAATTTCACAAATATGTACAAAAAAAAATTTACATTCCAAATATACATCAGATTTAAAAAATAAAGAAATCATAGAAAAGCTTCAATAGAATATGGATGGACCGTGGAAGTAAGCTGTGGGGAGGCACAATCACAAGAGGACGACAGGTTTTTAAGAATAAATGGTTCACAAAAACACACATATAGAAAACATGGTACATTTCAAAAATGTTTGGTAAAGGTTCAGAAATATATAATAGAGAAGCAGTTGTGGATTTGGAAAAAAATCGTTCTGAAAAAAAAAAAAATGGCACAATATTCAGTAAATTAGGTCCAAAACATTTATTGTAAAAAATATATATATTTAATACCAAATAGGTTAAGATCTTTGGTTTAGATTTGCCTTGCGACTTACACAACTGTGAAAGAAATAGTACAAATGTGATATTGTAATGTGATAAGGTGCATAAATTATGAAAAAGGCATCTCCTTATTGTGCAACTGAAAGTTGCTGATGGCTTGCGTCATCTATTGGAATAAATATCAACTATTTTTGTTGATTTTTACTTATTCCAAATATGATTAATCAAGAATGGGTATTTGGCCAATTTTGGAATACTTAAAAATCAATGAGAATAGTTGATATTTATTCTGATAGATGGTGCAAGCCATCAGCAACTTTCAGTTACACGATAAGGAGATGCCTTTTTTATAATTTACACAACTGTATCGTCATGTTTAAACCTATTTAAATTTTTTTTTTGTAAATATAGTCAAAACCTCCATTCCTGACACCTCTACATGGGGAAGTTTACATCACCAAAATGGCCATTTTTACTGATTAGCAGCTGTTTGTTAAGAGAACATCACTCTCTAAAGGATACTTTGGATCTTCAACTGGGTGTTGTCCTTTAGAGAGGAAGAGGTTCTAATCAATTATATACCAATATATAGAGCCATTTTACAATTTTTTTGTTGTTTCTTATCCCCTTGTGTAAAGATTACACAAATTCCATGATCTCACGGAATGGGGGTATAGGGGTGCAGCTTTCGTTGATCATTGCACCATGATCCAGGCACACTTTGGTGAAAGTCTGACTTTGCCTGTAGTTTGAGGCCGTTCCTAGGAAGCCTTTGCTGCCGACTCTAACATAAGTACAGACACAGCTCCTCCGTATTCCTGAAGTACCCAGTCAGTTGAATTAAGGATTTTTAAAGATACAATTTTTTTGTTTGAGAACGTGAAACAATATGAAAAATAGTAAAAATGAAAATACAACCTTTCGCAATGAGTATCTTTTAATAAAATAAAAGAAACTCATTGCGAAAGGTTGTATTTTCATTGTTATTATTTGTAGCGCAATTTTTTGTTTACTTTAACTATGAAAAATAGTACAAATATATGATAATAAATACTGGGGGATAAAGTGCATAAATTAACTTTCAGTTGCACAATAAGAAGCCCTTTTTTTCTTGATTTTTGTTTGTGTTTATGGTGACTATATGGCCAAATATTCTCCCCAATTTGATCTGTTAGTGATCATCACTCGCAACTCATCTAGTGACCTTCTACGTAGCTTTCTCTCTACCAGGGTCAAAAGAAGGGTTTGGCAACCACAATCTATCAAATTCCACTATAAATCCACAAACAAATTATACACTTTTTCTTATCCTTTGTCCCCCTTCAAACTAAATCCTGGAGATAGTATTTTTATTGTGGGTTTCTCTCTCCCTAAAAACATTTCTTCAGACTTAAGAGATGGCTAAGTTATGTTGGAGCTCATTGCAATTTCTATAGGAAATTATAGAGTACTTGGGGTTAATTAGTATAAAATGTTATATATATTCCAAAATATCCTTTTATAAATGATGTTGTTGTAGTCGCACAGGCAAATCTTTAAAAATTACAGGTTGCTTGCCCATTGAGAAATTGAAGTTTTTAAAATAAACAAAAGTCATTTTCAAAATCTCCATATAAGTCTAAAATATAATCTTAACTTCTTTAATTCAATGTCCCCTTGTGGGGAAGTGAGTTGACATATATGGTGGAATTACAGGAGGGGTGTCACACAACAATTGTGGTTGATTTACGACCACCTAAACAATTATAAGGAGATTCAGGGGAGGAGGACATTATAGCTCAGAAGTAATTTCTTGCTTTCTCCAAGAGCAGGTTGCCGACATTTTCCTCGGGTCCACCTTCTGAGAACACCCGGGAGAGTTCCCTGAAGGTCATGGCGAGTCTTCGCGAAGTAATGTTGGCCCTGTGGATACCATGGTACCACTGACTCCTGGCTTCTCCGGAGATGATGACCAGAGATCTGCGAGGCATGGGGACATCAGCTTCAATGATGGAGGAGCAGGGTCTGGGGTTCAGGGCTGGAGTGGTGTCAGAGACAGGAGTGAGGGTCAGGACAGTGTCCCCCAGCAAGTTGACAGTCACCAGCCTGTCCCCCCACAGCCAGAAGTCATCCAGGTGGGGGTCGATGGCTGCTCCCCTAGCCGGACTGTAGTCCAGGTGGCACAGCTCCACAGGCCGGAAGTCCGCCAGCGGGTTCACAGTCCGCAATCTCTCCACCAGCCACCGGGTGAACTCTGGGAGACCGTTGAATGTCCCACACCTCACCTTCTTCTTCTTGAAGTTGACTTTGGGCCCAAAGTCCTGGAATAGCAATATCAATGCTTTAGAAAAGGTGGACAACATCAGGAAAATAGCTGAAGATTGACATTTGCGGATTTTACAACAAAAAGAAGAATTGTTAAAATAATTGGGTACTTATGGCCTTTCTCAACCTGAAAGTTGCATTGAAAAGATAACTGAAATGAGGTACTTAAAAAATGAATGATCATAAACATTACAGTTCTTCATTTAAACAAATATTCTTCAATCAATCGTGGAAAAATAGAAAAGTGAAATTGTTTTGTTTTGCTTATCCCTTGTACACGTGGTACAAGTAACAAGACTATGTATATCAAAAGGAAACAAGACCATTTCAATATGTGGGTTTTTGTATTGTCAGACTTGAGTCAAATATCCTTCCTGAATTGTTCAAACTAAATACAGTAAAACCCCTCTATAGCTAACCCCAATGGGGTTGTACTTGTAGTTCACTATAGCCATGGTTAGTTATAACCATAGTTCACTGTATTATAAATGAAAATGGGGATTATTTCAGGTTCGTAAAGGGAAGGTTCACTATATAACAAGTTCATTTTAGCCTGGTTTTACTGTATAAACATCTATGATTGTATCCAACCCACAAAACAGGATCTTTGCGACAATCTGTGAAAAATCAAGGGACATTACCAACTTATTGCCTGATTTTCCAACATATTATATATCACAAAATAATATATAATATTCTGTTTTGGCTTACTCTGCAAATGCCGTGTTATCATTCTGATGTCAGCATTTTATTTGTAAATAAATAGTTTGTAGATATATCTCGGGGGGGGGGATTGATCTATTGGGGTAAAACTTGTAAATACTTTCCTTGGTAAAATAATATTCAAATTAAAAAATAATTTTATGATTACTCGTTCTGGTCTGACTTATAATCTTGAAATGGAACCAACGAATACTGACATGAAGCCAACACCTCCAGGACGGTGCAACAATGTAATTGGGAATAAGAAACAACAATGGAAGGCTAAATGAAACCTTTTCCACCATTATTATCCTACAAATACACTTGAAACAAACCAGGATGGGAGAGGCTATGTCCTACAGATGTAGAAGAAGCTACAAGAAAATAAGACCTAATCCAAATAAATGAATAGTGTGTGACGTTTCAGTAAAAATGCTGTTACCGAAATGTCACACACTATTAATTTATTTGGATTAGGTTTTATTTTCTTGTAGCTATATCTATAATCCAAATTGTGCTTTATCAGATGTAGAAGTTTGTACTTAAACAGCACCATAATCTCAATTGATATTTTTGACTATGCATATAAATCAGGAATAAACAAAAAGTAGCTTCAATGTGGATGGATCAGAGCTTATATCTACCTGCTTGTATCTCCCAGACTGGGAGGGCACCCAGGGGATCTGGTCAATGCCATCCACCAGCTGGTCCTCCTCCTCCGCAGAGATAAAGTCTGGCACCACAGTCACTCCCTCAATCTCCAGGGTCACCCGGCCACAATGGAATCTCCTACAGCCCTTGCAGAGCTCAAACCTGAAGACCTGCAGCACACACACACCAAGGTTGTGACTGGAAGTAGTAATGTAATCATACAAGTGGCAAATAGGTCACATACAAGTGAGGAATCTCCTAAAAAAAACATGACTTTAGTGGTCACTGGCCATTCATGTAGGTTTGTGCCAACAAAAAAGAAACGCATTCAAGCAAAAATATAGGAGTCAACATTCCATCATTGGTATCTGAACCAAAAGCCTGGAGCTATTCTGGAGTGTGGGATGAACTGACAGGCAGCAACCTGTATTTCCAGGCTCAAAACTGGCAGCCATACAAGACCGCTCCTACAATGCACCATCTACAGGACCAAAGAAACCTAACCAGACCACCTCTTGGAATGTATGGGAACCTCAAGACAGGACCTATATTCCAACCACACCAAGATTGTAAATTTAATCCATAAATTCAGTCTTCTTGATCTTGTATAATTATACAATAGGATAATGTAAAAAAAAAATGGAGATGGTTCATGAGAGACTCCCTATAGTAGGCTTAGTGGACTTTTGTTTTACAAGGATGGTCGCTCACAGGAGGCTCTTCTGTATACAGAATCTGGGTGTTTTATTTGGAAATTATCAAATGACGCGTTGTTTAGAAGCATTAAACAAATGGGATTTTATGATTAAAAGAGAGATGGTGCTTCATCATTCCACACTTTTACAAATTACTTTGGCCTAAGAACATGGTACAAATTATTTTGGTTGAAAGGTACTAAGTAACTGATATGATAGGTGTAAATACTTTCAGCAATTGGACACTTTTTTTCTGTTAAAAAAAAAAAAAAAAATGCTCCAATGGCCCACGATTCTTGCAAAAGTCCAACCCCACCAGCGAGTGCAAGTAACCAAACGGGGCTCTAGCACATTTGTAAGTACAAAGTCGAACTGCTTTTCACATGTGTAGACATGTGGTGCGCTTACAGTAAAAGCAGTCACTAACTACCCACCATGATTATCATGGCCTGTACCACATGTACTAGGGATAAACAACAAAAAAAAAAAACTTTCAGCAATACCTTGGCATAAGAAACCAATAAAGTTGTTGCCATTTTTTGAAGCTGAAATTTAAGACGGACTCTTATAGATTGGAAGGAGGCTTTGACCAAAATACTAATAAATGTCTATGTCGCTCTTGCAGCTGGAGTAGTTTGATCAGTGGCAAATATAGATGGAGGTTTCGAAGCAGGTCGTTTGGGGTTGTCCATTGTAATGATAGTAAATTGGGCTTGTCAGCAGCTTAATCAAATTGAGAAAGCTACTGTGCCATCCACCATACTCCCCAGACATTACACCTCTACCATTCCCTGGATAACCATCTTCATGGGAAATCCTTCATAATTAAGGAAGAACGAAGACATTCTACTCCTCTATATCAACTGATAGTTAGGGGGGGTCGGTGGAAGGCTGGTTAAACCGTTTGGTTTTCGAGCACTACAACCCGGGTTCAATTCCCGCATTGAACACTTTTTTCGGATTTAAAAAAAAAAAAGAAAAAATGCTCCAATGGCCCCTGATTCTTGCAAAAGTCCAACCCCACCAGTGAGTGCAAGTAACCAAAGGGGGCTCTGGCATATTTGTAAGTGCAAAGTCGAACTGCTTTTCACATGTGTAGACATGTGGTGCACTTACAGTAAAAGCAGTCACTAACTACCCACCATGATTATCATGGCCTGTACCACATGTACTAGGGATAAGTAAAAAAAAAAAACTAATAGGTACATGAAGGTCCATTACCATTCAGAAAGAACTTTGACAAAAGGTGTTCTGGAAGTGGATGAAAAATCACTTTGATCAATAACTTTAATCTTTCCATTACAGTAAGGAAGTAGAAATTGTTTAATTTTCAAAAGAATCATACACGTCTATAATAGTTTCGAATTTTCATAACAGATTTTTTATTTATTGTTACAAAAAGCACGAAGTCCAAAGGACTATTGTGCTGTGCTAATATTATTTACATATATATCATTAAATATTTACACGATGGATTAGTAGTGTTTTGTAAATTATTGTACAAATAGTTCTAAACTTAACAAAGTTCTCATAAGATAGAGTATATACACAAAGAGAATTTGGTAATGTTTCAAAGTATCTACATACAATTTGATTAGTCAGAGGTTAAGTTAAAAGAAGATGCTCTGGTGATTCAACATCTAAGCAGCATTCACATGTTGGATCATTGATAACATTCAGTTTGAATAGGAAACTTAAGAAGGGTCCTTTGCCTGTTAAGAAAAAATAACTGATGGCGCGCTAATGCATCATAATAAAATTGTTCAAATAAAAGATTCAATTTAAAGTTTGAGGAAGAGCGATTGCTTGAAGCATATTATATATTTATAATTGTATGTAATTCTACTGTCCTAAAAGCTTATGTCCATAGTTCATCTAAAATTCCCATTCTAAGAGTCCAGCATCAGTATCACTATAAAAGGAAGTTCCTAAAATGCAATATAACAGCGGTATGGTAGATTAAACTGGCGAAACTGCTGGGAGGGTTCACCACTGATGAGCCAGGCCCTCCCATTAATTTTTCCATTGCAGTAAGGGCAGTAGAAATTATTTCTTCTTTTTCTTCTTTCTTATCTCCACACTGGGTGAAGCAAAATGCATCTGCCTTTGTCATTAAGACTGGGAGCACTACTCAGTGGCAAGCCGACTTAGCTCCAAAAAAATGGCCGCCTCTGACATGAGGAACAGACGCCATGTGCAGCCGCTCCTAACATGGAGTTGTACGCTGCTCATCCTGTATCCCTGGATCAGGAGCCCTTACAGGGTACTATCAGCCGGGCCAGCTGAGCCCAGGTTTTTTACCGAGCTTGTTACTGCTCCCCCTCCTCCTTTTTCATCCGGGCTTGGGACCGGCAAAGGCGGAGAAATTATTTAATTTTTAAAAAGAATCATACGCGTCTATAATAGTTTCCAATTTTGATAACAGATGGCGCGGTAATATATCATAATATAATTTAATGTTTACAATACAATTTTTGGATTATAAATTAGAAACAAGGTAACAAAACCAAAACCAAATAAATAAATATGTATGGTTTTGGTAACAGTATACTGAAGATGGTAACAATACTGTTATAGAAATGTCACATAATTTGTTCATATAGATGTGGTACCCCCCTGTTACCTTATAATTCATTCTTTACCTTTTTTATACCAAAACAGCAAGAACTTTAATGATTACATGATGTAATAAATAACCCGTTATAGACTAAAGAAAAATCTAATTTGTCATATTAACAATGAATGTTGTCATTTTTTACTTGCATTTTGTATATTAAAATTGAAATTAACAAAGAAAAACTCAAGTAAAAATTGCATAAAAAATTCTCAATGTTAAAAAACGGGATGTAGGCAAAGTTTGGTATGGGTTGATTGGTGGTTATGAGGACAATCACTCCTTTTCCAAGTAATGACCATGTCATAGGTTCTTGTGAACCAAATCTTACTTGATGTTATTCCAGTAGCCAATAGGAAAAGAAATATAAAGTTTACCAATCTACTCGACTGATCTAGTAGTTTTTTGACAAAACAGATAAAAATACATTATAATAGAGTTGTAATTAAAATAATAATTTTAAAACAAAACATAGTTTATCTCTCCCTATTTGCTCCCTGTAGCTTATTTAATTGAAAAAGTTGATATTGGTGTCTATTTATACTTATAAACAGTTATGGAAGAGTTGGGAAAGTGACTTGTCATGTTTATCAATTTTTGAAGAAAAATACTTACGGAAGAATTAGTCAGTTAAAATTATGACACGACCAGACCTCCTAAATTGTTTCTCGACACTTCTAAAATATATATTTGCCAGTGTTTTCAACCCTTATAAGCTTACATTTTGACGTTTGTAGTATATGATAGAGGGTTTATAAATATTGTTCATAATATGTAAATGTTGTTTATGTTTGAAATTAGAATAACCATTCAATATATTTGAACAGTGATCTTGGAATGACTAAAATTTACTTTCGTTAGGCCTATATTGATTGTTTGGATGTTATCGGTGAGTACTTAAAACAAAATTTTACATACATTTCTGTCTGTTTTCTTTTCTGTTGGAGCCTCACATAAAAGACATGATCTTATTCCCTTGCATGAACATTTTTTGGTCATATTATAAAAATAACAAACTTTTATTGATTAAAAAAAAACCTTGTTATGCAACACTGGAATTGACGAAAAATATACAAACATATGAAATATTAGTCAAATATATTTATTTAAAAAAAATAATACTCTATGTTTAGAGAAATACAAATTTATATTCAATATTATACTTTTAATGAAACTCTTTTGAAAGTTTATTTAAAAAATCTCTGTGTGAGATTTAAAATTTCAATTTGAGTTTTGAATTTAATTAAATGCGTTAGATTTTTATTGCAAGTTCCTCTAGAGCTGGAATAATGCACACAATATGTTTGGCGTTATAAGTGCAGCCTTAGCCATTCCCATTTAATAGAAAAACCCAAAAATGAGTTTAAAAATTAGACCAAGTAATTATTTTTTCTTATATTTCCCACAATTCACAATCATGAAAAGAAAGGTATTAATTTCTCCATAAAAACCATAATGGTGTTTTGGTATTTTATAAGCTCACTAGCGGATGTGCCCGGCTTCGCCCGAGGTTTTACCCGAGTAAAGGTTTGTCGAACGAACATTTGTTAAAACAATTCTCTATAAACTCATTTTTAAAAAAAAGATATATTTTGATAATTTGGAACTCGTAAATTTGAATCTCTCGATAAAGTGAACATTTTTTCCCGGTCCCTGTGTGCCGTGTCATCCTGAATTTTGTCTTTCCTGATTTTCAACATTCCAAAATCATCGTTTTATCTAGTGAACATTTTTTCCCGGTCCCTTGAACATTTGTTAAAACAATTCTCTATAAACTTATTTAAAAAAAAAGATATATTTTGATATTTTGAAACTTGTAAATTTGAATCTCTCGATAAAGTGCTCATTTTTTCCCGGTCCCTGCGTGCCGTGTCATCCTGAATTTTGTCTTTCCTAATTTTCTACATTACAAAATCATCGTTTTAGCTAGTGAACATTTTTTCCCGGTCCCTTGAAAAATACTCGATAAGGTTGAATAAATTCATGGTCGTTTATGGAAGATGGACGAAGTTCCCGGAGGTCTATCATTTCTAAACTGAATGATGTAAAAATAATTATACATGAAATTTGAAATAAGTTTTAGAAAAGTTATCGTTAAGTCCACGGGAAAAGATGTAGCCAAAACAAATAGGTTTTTAACAGTGACACGTGAGCACCCGCCTCGAGACGCGCTCCTCTCTCCTAACATTACTCCCCCTCTTGAAAAAGCCTATCTCCGTCTCAATGGTGGCGCTACTTGCGAGTTAAAGCTACAAATCTGCAAATAACTCTAAGGATATTAAAGATATTCAAGATATTATTTTTCGTAAACCTTTCGGAGATACACCTAATAATATCCCAAAATTTCACGGCGATTGGATGTATGGTTTTTTAATCCATAGAGGACACACACACAGACAGACAGACAGACAGACAGACACACAGACATTCAATTTTATATATATAGATTGGCTTGAGCTATCCAAAATATGTTTCAATAATCATTTTTAAATATTGTGAAATTATATTGAATAATTGTACAAATGAAAATAATAAATTTATATTAAATATTGAGAGTATACTAATTTTGAAGAAAATTATAATGAATTCTAAATATTTTGCATGCCCCTTTGTACATTGTCTTTGTCACTAACCCAAGTCTGCTAGAGGGCAGAGATAATCAACAGATGTATAATTTGTAAATGTATAACATTTTGTTAATAGGAACAAATATATTGGAATGTGGGAAATTTTGTCATCAAGGACTGACTTTGGTTTATTGTGCATTCTCTACATTCAACCTTCCTTATATCCCAACCTGACAGAACTAGCAGATAATATTCTCAATGAAATTCGACATAATTTTTTGCATAATTTATATATATATATAATAATAATAAAAATCGTTTCTCCCTTCAAAATATATGTCAAAACAAGATACTATTGATAATCGTTGGAAACTAGCGGCCTCAGGTCGGTGACAAAGCCACAGCAACAGCTTTGGCAAACTGAGAAGCCTTTACGTGGAGACCATGGTTTCGGGCTATCACCCTCGCAGTTCAGGCCAGGTTTTATTTCATGAGATCCACAATGATTCACAATAATCTCGTAAAATAAAATCCGCCCTGGACTGATGAGAGCCATAGCTCAAAACTGTGGTCTCCAGGTGGGCGCTTCTCAGTTTGCTAAAGATGGTGTTGTAACTTTGTCATCGACCGAGGTCGCTAGTTTGTGGCGACGTCAATAGATGGCGTCTTGTTATTTTTTATAGATTAATATCCTCCAGGAAAATGACCATATATACAAGTTTATAAAATCAAGATATCTCTCAGCATAGGGTGCATTATTTCTCTCAAAAATCTTTAAAAATACTGAATAACTTCCCCATATTGCTACAGGAATATTATTGAGAACACTATATAGAGGGAGCAATCTCTCGAAATATTTTGAGAAAAAAATTTTTTTTTTTCTTTACAGATCCAGGTACGCCCTTTTATATAAACTATATAGTAAGTTGAATTGAAAATGCTTTATGGCTCAAAAATGATAAGCAAATCCTTCGTTGCATCATGCGAGTAGAAATTTGATGCCAAAATAAATTGTCATATATAAATGATCATTTATTTTATTTAATAAAAAGTTAGTTTAAATATATGGTCTTATTAAGAAGAACACGTTAGAGATTATTTATTTAACACTGGTTATATGGTTCGCAGAAAATTGTTCTGAGGTCAATGCTTTTTTTTTTAGGAAGTGGATTCTCTCTCACAACAAATTTTTCTAGAATCTCAGTGGATTGTTGCTCAGAAGTGACATATTTAAATGGGTTGTTTTTAAATCTTAACAGATTATTCTGGAGGACGGGAATTTTTCTCAGTAAATTATTATTCAAAAGTAAATTTCTCTTTGAATAATGTACTTTAAAAGTAGGCTCTCAATGGTTTGTGTGTTCTCAGCAAATTGCTATTTAGAAGTGTCCATTTCAATAAATTATTCTGTAATTATAATTATAGTGATAATTATCATTGAGTTGGTCTTTAGGAGTGAGATTTCCACATATTGTGTTCTCGAATCTCTGCGGATTGTTCGTTAAAAGTTGAGTCTCTCAGTGAATTGCTTTGGGGTCTCATTTGATGGTCTTCAACTTCCAGACTGTGACAGGGATTTTTAAACATGTGATGGTGGTTAAAACCACTCATAAATCACGAAATAGCATACTACCCATGGCAATCTAGACCAATCCATATTCATAATGATAGAAGACTACTACAGCCGCTATTCTGAAGTGATCAAGGTATCGTCAACTCCAGTAGGAGAGATTCTATAAGTGTTAAAATCTATTTTTTTCGAGACATGGGATTACAGAGATCATGATTATTTATAATGGGGCACCATTTACGTCTAACAACTTTGCTAATTTTTTAAATGAATGGGACATAGAACATGGAACCTCTAGCCCAGGCTAACCCAAAATAAATGGCTTAGTTGAAAGGATAGTACAAACAATAAAGCAGCAACTTAAGAAATGCCATAAGGACAACACTGATCCTTATATGTGTTTAATAGCCACAAGAACAACCTTGTCCAATAATCTACCGTCTCCTGTTCAGATGCTAATGGGAACAAACTTGAGAACCTTGATCCCAATGAAAACCACCAAGCTAAAACCTACTATCATTAGCCCAGAAAAAAATTTACAACAGAAGAGAGAAAATCAATATAGAATTAAAAATATTATGACCGAAATGCCAAAATACTTCCTAAAATGAGTTCCAGTGAAAGGATAAATGCCAAAACTAACAATTAATGCAGACCAGCTACTATCATTAGAGATTCCAACCAGCCTCTATAAAACATCATTCAGAACAAAGAGGGTCGAATGGTAAAACGTAACAGAGTTCACCTTCGGCCCAGAAGTTATCCTGTTGGACAGAGAAGAAGCAACCAGTCTTTGCCTCAATTGGATCCGACTCCCTCTACATCATCGGAATCCAGTGGTCAAAAGGAACCAGGAAAATTTCCCCGCCTGTATCTCAGTCTTAAAAAGTCGGGTCTATTCACATCCGCTTCCGTAGGAAACTCCAATGAGGGAAGCAGTGCAAGTAAAGTAATTGGTGTTTTGTCTAGTGGTATAACTGGCGAAACAGACAAGTGAAATAGTTGGTGTTGTATCTAGTAGTACAACTGGCGAAACAGACAAGTGAAATAGTTGGTGTTGTATCTAGTAGTAAAACTGGCGAAACAGACAAGTGAAATAGTTGGTGTTGTATCTAGTAGTACAACTGGCGAAACAGACAAGTAAACTAGTAGGTGTTGTGTCTAGTAGTACAACTGGTGAAACAGACAAGTTACCTAGTTGGCGTTGTGTCTAGTAGTAAAACTAGCGAAACAGACAAGTGAAATAGTTGGTGTTGTATCTAGTAGTACAACTGGCGAAACAGACAAGTAAAATAGTTGGTGTTGTATCTAGTAGTACAACTAGCGAAACAGACAAGTGAAATAGTTGGTGTTGTATCTAGTAGTACAACTGGCGAAACAGACAAGTAAACTAGTAGGTGTTGTGTCTAGTAGTACAACTGGTGAAACAGACAAGTTACCTAGTTGGCGTTGTGTCTAGTAGTAAAACTAGCGAAACAGACAAGTGAAATAGTTGGTGTTGTATCTAGTAGTACAACTGGCGAAACAGACAAGTGAAATAGTTGGTGTTGTATCTAGTAGTACAACTAGCGAAACAGACAAGTGAAATAGTTGGTGTTGTATCTAGTAGTACAACTAGCGAAACAGACAAGTGAAAATAGTTGGTGTTGTATCTAGTAGTACAACTAGCGAAACAGACAAGTGAAATAGTTGGTGTTGTATCTAGTAGTACAACTGGCGAAACAGACAAGTGAAATAGTTGGTGTTGTATCTAGTAGTAAAACTGGTGAAACAGACAAGTGAAATAGTTGGTGTTGTATCTAGTAGTACAACTGGCGAAACAGACAAGTGAAATAGTTGGTGTTGTATCTAGTAGTACAACTGGCGAAACAGACAAGTAAACTAGTAGGTGTTGTGTCTAGTAGTACAACTGGTGAAACAGACAAGTTACCTAGTTGGCGTTGTGTCTAGTAGTAAAACTAGCGAAACAGACAAGTGAACTAGTGGGTGTTGTGTATCTAGTAGTACAACTGGCGAAATAGACAAGTAAAATAGTTGGTGTTGTGTCTAGTGGTACAACTGGCGAAGCAGTCAAGCGATATATAGTTGATGTTAAGATTAGAGTTCGCATAGAACGAATGTTGCACGCGGGAGAAATAAATAATTGTTATTACTTGTGATACAACTGATGAAGCAGTAAAGTGAAATAGTTGATGTTCTGAAATCAAATGAAATGTTGCGATTGTTATTAAAAATGCGATAATCTCAAGTGTTATCTTAGATTGTAACCTAGTTAAACCTCCTATAAATATTTGCTATGATATAGTAAAAAAACACTTCTTTATAGGATATAAGAAAATTTTGAATTATAACTTATCATTACAATTATTATTAATTACGCTCCGACTTCCACCCCCCTTACATATAAACAACCAGAATTTGAATTTTATATCTAAATGAAGAATAATACTGATGTTTTAGCGATGCAGCTAAGGAATAAAGAAACTAATGAAAAGCTATTTTAACGATTGCATGTGAGAATTTTGCCATATAGTATTATAAAGATATCAAAACTTTTCGCAATAATTTATTATCAAAATTGAGAGTTTTAGAGTTCTTGTTCTTTGATAATAAACAAAATTTTTGCGAAAGGTTTTGATCTCTTCATTATATTAACAAAACGTATATTTTATTTTGTGATATGGGCTTTTGAAAATAAAAAAATATTCCTTCTACAGGCCTATCAAACACTTAAGAAATATACGGCCAGTTGCTAAAATCATTCCCATAGTACCTTAAAATGAGTAAAAAACTTGATATTACGATACTCAAGGTATATATAGGTACTATTTATTAAATATAGATACCATGTAAATGAGTTTTATCATATATGTGTAATCCTATAATATTTCTTAAGGGTTGAGTAGGTCTTTAGAAAGACGATTCACCTTCGAAAGCTCGCCTTTCAAAGTAAAAGGTTTGAAGTGTTAATCTATTCTATCGTTAGTTTTTTTCCCATTCTTCAGCTGTGTCGCTAAAACTTCAACATCCTTCCTTTTATAGAGATTAAATTCAAATTTTGGTAATTACGTTTAAAATAAATATATGTATTGTGTGTATGTTAATCTATTTTATTGTTCGTGTTTCTTTAAAACGTTTTTTCTAACAGTCTGAAATAATTTATATCTGAGAAATGTTTTAGGAAAAAAAAAAACTCTTGAGAAACAATTATCTTTACCAAGTGTGCGACCACAGACTACCTGTATATATCACTAGGTAGGATTGCCGTAAAGAAGGCGGGCCAAGGAAGGAAAACAGCTAGACTGTCTGTCTATCTATCATATACCACCGCTCTGAAATTGCACCACAGGACATAAAGTCTGGGGCCTATAATTACAGTTAGCTGTTGTCGGCAAACATACATCTGTCAGGGACCTCCTGACCCACATCAGCGCCTTTCTTTAGGGTCGCTTCCATACCATTTGTGTTGGTTGACTTATGGATACTTGCAGTCTGGGCGGTCGTAGAATCCCATGGTGGTACTAACTTATGAACATGGAGCCATCCTTGTGTTTGGCTTATGTTCTCACCATGTGGGTGGCCATAGTAAAGGGAAAATTAGTGGCCATTTAAGAGGGTTTGAACTCATCGGGGATGAACCCTCTCAGCGGTTTCGCCAAAGGTCTGTAGAGATAATATTTGATGATATTATTGAAAAGAAACACATCGGCAGTAAATTGATTTGTTAAAAATTTGATCGAGAGAGAGAGAGAGAGAGAGAGAGATTGATTTATTAATCGTTCATATAAGATTATATAAGGTTAAATACAGAATAAATATAAATATATATTTTGTAATGTAGTTGTGATCCTGGGGGAGACATTAATAGATTACCAACAGTTGATACATCAAGTTGTATCGTGCCACGTTTTCCCACCGTTAGATGTCCCAGAATGTCATCTCTGGTCAGATGGTGACAGGCTGAGGTATGTATGTACCAGCCTTCCGTCACTGCACAAATTCCCTCCTGCAAGGTCCGGGGGGACCACCTCTACTCCACCAACTCGCCATGTGTAAATAGCCAGGACAAGGTGACTCGCGAGCTGTGCTCGAATGTAACACCTGTAAATTGAGACCAAATAAATAAATAAAAAATAAAAATAAATAAGATTATATAATGATAAATATATGATTAAATAGATATAAATATAAATAAATATAAGAGAGAGAGAGAGATGGCAATTTAATTTATAAAAAAAAGACTTTGGTTTGAAGGACAATCCGGATAGCTATCGACTTATGTACATATATTCTCCAGAAATTCGAGTTAACTAATAAATTATTATTATTTCTGAATTCGCAAGGTAATATTAAAGCTCAACATTGTATATGCGAAATTTCAACGCACTCAATATGTGCATTCAAACAATATACATTTATTAAAAGGTTAAGATACCTTTTTTGCATACAACTAATAAATGTTATACATTATATCACATTTCATTATACAATTAAAAAAAGTCAGTGGAAGAGTGGGTAACACCCTCGATTCCCGACAGTCATGAACCGGGATTTAATCCCGGGTTAACCTTTTGTTTAATACGTGAAAAACTCACATATTATTCATTTTTGCAAATATCATAAACTAGGTTTCTCTTGTTGAGCGGTACCTAATAAAGTGATTTTGAACCATTATACAAGTTAAAAACTAGCTAACAATCAACAGCCTTCTGTTGAATGTAGTTTCATTGGTTTATACCTGAGAGAAATATGCTATCTTTTTTAATCATATGAGCATGTAATTGTAGGGACTATAGTTTTTAAGTGGTTTTCGAGAGTTTCCTTGCCAACATAGGATATGTCGATTACTTGAATCTTTCTTCTATCGCCAAATAAGAATGATTCGAGCTTAAAAGAAGTTGAATTGAAAATTTAAGTTAGCCACGTATACCTGCCTGGCTGTTTACCCTCATTGGCTGTTCGCTTAGCACCCATTATAGGGAGTGTGTAGTCGCTTATTTTTATATAAACTATAGAACTAAACATATATTGATTTCAATCATCAAAAATTTGCATTGATGCTTACTGCAAAATATTACATCAGAAAAATTAAGAATCCATTATACCATGGATGAATTCATCATTAGCACCCATCATACCTTCATTTAGCAAATTATAAGTAGGGGGTTGGTGGAAGGATGGTCTAAACCGTTGGATTTTGACCGCTACGACCAGGGTTCAATCCAGCATTGGGCACTTTTTTTCTGATACAAAAAATGCTCCAATGGCCCCGATTCTTGCAAAAGTCCAACACCACCAGCGAGTGCAAGTAATCAAACGGGGCTCTGGCATATTTGTAAGTGCAAAAGTCGAACTGCTTTTCACATTTGTCGACATGTGGTGCACTTACAGTAAAAGCAGTCACCTACTTCTACCACCATGGTTATCGTGGCCTGTATCACGTGTACTAGGGATAAGTAAAAAACAAATATATATATAAGTACCTTGATTAGACTTCAAAATTGCAATCAATATATGTTTAATTCTATAGTTTATATAAAAAGAAGCGACTACACATTATCTTTAATGGGTGCTAAACGAACAGCCAATGAGTGTCAACAGACATGCGTGGCTGACTTAATAAATGAAGAAGAGATATTGTGGGCTAATAACCTGGAATAAAAGTAAAATAACATTTAGTTAATATTTCTAAGTAGAGAGTTTGACAGAGCATGTTCTATTTTCTTAATTTCGCCTATTTCTTTTTAATTTGTCAAACTTAATTTGCATATATACCCATACCTCGCTTTGCGTCGGGGTTACGTTCCAAAAAAACACGACGCAAATTGAAACTACGCAAAGTGAAAATAAAATTTTGATGGCATGGCGCAATCGAAAACAAAGGTGTTGCCATATTTTAGGAAAAAAAAAAAATTAAAAAAAAATTAAAGACTCGAATCCAAAACAACGCAATTTCGAAAATCTAACGACGAACAGTGAAAATCAGTAAAAATTAAGCAGCGACGCAACTTTGAAAAAAACGCAAAACGAAACGACGCAAAGCAAGGTATTAGTGTATGAGTTTTATAACTTTAGTTACCTATTTTACATAGATGTCATCTTATTTTTCGTTATAAATACTGTCTTCATAATCCTAGTAGTTATACCGGGCGGTTGGCGTTTATTACCCTCCAGGGGCCTGGGTTATCCTTATTTCTCTCTCCTGGTAGTTTTCTACTTGCCCACTGGATAGTTGACAACCTTTGTTGTCTTCATGTTTCTTCGTGGGCCTTCAGAACGTAAGTACAGCAATTGTTATTCCAATAGATGGCGTGCTACCATCTTTAATGCTTATTTTGAGTGATCAGGTTTATCATCATTAAACACACGCGTACCACACATGAACGATATGTAGTAAGGTTTGAGATGTAAACAAACAAGTTTCAAATCAAAATAGTGATTTTTGTGTCTGTTGTTAAGGTGCTTATCATTACTCTTCACAATTCATCCTTTCATACTGAAACGATGCAGCAGAGAAGTAGCAGGGAAGAAGTGGGAACGCCAAGAGAAGAAGGGCCCCTTCTCGGAAGTGTTGATTGACAAATTCCAGGAGGGGGTGGCAGACAGTAGTCGGGGAGTCCAGCTGGCGTCGCCGTGGGGAAGGGATCAGCCGAGCCCAGCTGGTGCCGCAGTGGAAGGAAGCTGGCCGGCCTGCCGAGGATTTGTGTGTGCCGAGAAGACATGGCAGTCTGGGGAGAGAAGTCTGTCTGAGAAGTGGGCTCCGAACGTGTGGCCGTATGGACTGACCGGGAAGACGGTAGCGGAGAAGGATCCCTCTAGTGGCGGACATTGAAGGCAAGTTAATCTTCTACTGTATAGTTACTTATCTACTCTTTTAAGCTCTTGTAATAAATATACCGCACTAAGCTGTATCCTAAAGAATCCACATTGTTCTCTTAGAACCTTGAACGCAAACATCGACGGCTGAGAAGCGTCGTAACATTTGGTGTCAGAAGTGGGGTACAGCTTAGTCAATTTTAATTGAAGATTTTATTTTGCGCTAATTCAAAAAGAAAAATGGAAAAACTAACCGACCCCGAAATCGAAAAATTCACAAAATTGCTCCGTCAGATAAGCCAGAAATTAGATGTGCTCGGAGAAACCGTTAGATCGACTACTAAAGGGATTACTCCATTGGAATCTCGATTGAGCCGACTCGAGCATAATCGGAATGTCAAACGTTCTGCCACACCCATGTCTTGCGAAGTTAAGTTCAATGTACTACCGCCAGAAAATCCTGATGGCTTTTCAAAACCAATCACAGCAACCAATAGCCCACGTATTCAATGTCTGAGGGGACAAAAGACGATCCCAGGTGATGAAGATCCCGACAAGACCATCACAACAAAGATCATCACGTCAGGAGACGTTGTAAGTGAACTGCCAGAATCTACGCTAGAAGATTCTCCCGTGATCCAGAAGTCCGAAGAGTGTCGACAGCAGGAAATGATCCAGACTGGTTGTGTAGCGGAGGAGGGTGAGCTGATCGCCTCCGACAACGGCTGTGGCACGAGTGTTTTGTATAAAATCAAGCGGACGGAAGGAGAATGCCCTCAAGGTGATATACAGAGCGAAAATTCAACCCCTGGGATTCTTTCTGAAATACTCCATGAGAACAGCAACGATCTTGGCGAGCTGCAGTGCGACAGCGTGGCTGACTTCAGCGACAGTGTCAGACTGTCAGGGACTACAGCGGCGATCCAACTGGACGGGACGGAGCTGGATGCTCCGTGGAAGTGCGACAAGGCTAGATGGTCGAAGCACCCTGAAGTTGGAGCCGGCAACCCGACTGAACGGGATAGAGCATTGGACGCTCTGTGGAAGTCCGACGACAATGTCTGTGACGCGGAAGTCGCGCGCAATGTGTCAGCGCCGTCGTCTGCAATGCAAGCTGAAGAGATGTGCCAAGAATGTGTACCTATCATCTTCGTTCCTTCGCCCGACAAGGTACAGATCAAGCAGCCACCGCCTAGGAAAAGTTCTCCCGATCTTGAGACTGCCACGGGATCCGACACCTCCAGAAGGTTTAAGAAATTCACAGCCCTGTGCGTGGTCGGCACTAAGAAGCCCAGGTTTGAAGGGTTTGGAAAGAGAGAGCCTCTAGAGAAAGAGAATGTGAAACCTAAAGAAGAAAAGGGAGGCCACGATATGGACAGCGTGGATCGGGTGGACGAATCAACTGTAAAGATCGGCGATCTACAGCCCCGTCGTGGAAGGAAGCGGCGAAAGCGCAATACAAACGATCACAACCCTTTGTACATTGCGGCTACAGAGTGTTCACAAGGAGAATTCAAAATATCAGATGGAAGCATCGTAGGCAGTGAAATATGGCCGCCATCTTGTGGAGAACCACCGCCCTGTGCTAGACAGCGAGACCAATCAATGGCGTCGGCACTGGTTGAGAGTGGAAAGAAAGCCCGAGTTGAGATGTGGTTCTGCAAACAAGGGTTGGTGTTAACCCTGCCGTTACGCTTCCGGGAGGCTGACGACCCTCATGTGGCCAGAGACGTCAGGGAGATCAAAGGGCCGCCGATCAGTGCCTCTGGTGAAATCAGCCTTTTCGGGACGAAAAGGATTGAGAAGGGGGCAGTGAAACGATGCAGCAGAGAAGTAGCAGGGAAGAAGTGGGAACGCCAAGAGAAGAAGGGCCCCTTCTCGGAAGTGTTGATTGACAAATTCCAGGAGGGGGTGGCAGACAGTAGTCGGGGAGTCCAGCTGGCGTCGCCGTGGGGAAGGGATCAGCCGAGCCCAGCTGGTGCCGCAGTGGAAGGAAGCTGGCCGGCCTGCCGAGGATTTGTGTGTGCCGAGAAGACATGGCAGTCTGGGGAGAGAAGTCTGTCTGAGAAGTGGGCTCCGAACGTGTGGCCGTATGGACTGACCGGGAAGACGGTAGCGGAGAAGGATCCCTCTAGTGGCGGACATTGAAGGCAAGTTAATCTTCTACTGTATAGTTACTTATCTACTCTTTTAAGCTCTTGTAATAAATATACCGCACTAAGCTGTATCCTAAAGAATCCACATTGTTCTCTTAGAACCTTGAACGCAAACATCGACGGCTGAGAAGCGTCGTAACAATACCTTATCCCTATGGTTAGAAATAATCGTTATTTCTCCTTAAAATAAATTTCGATTTTTCTTTCAAAATAAACACACGCGGGATAATTTTCAAATGTCGTTTTATAATACATAATTATTTTTGTTGTATAAATTAAGATATTTCATATTTATCAGAAACACCAAATTATTCTTACGGAGAAACTGAACAAACTGATCTCCACCTTATCTATGACTGCCCGAACTTTACAGAAATGAGACATCGATTGTTCCCTGATCTCAATGATTTAACTCTCTTACACACATCATCTCAACTATTTAAATATAAATTTTATGAACTCTGTCGATTAATACATGCAAATTTGTAATCCTAAGTTTTAATATTTGTTGATTTATTTCCACTCTAATAGGCGCAAATACTTCAATATCGCGCCTTATTAATAAATAAATTAAAAAAAATTCAAGATTTGAAGAAAATTCAAAACTTTGAGATAAACCAAAAATAATCAAAATAAAGACACTCATTAATTACAAAGATTACTCACAGGAATCAAAGCCACAAGATAATATGAATAGTTAGACACATCATTAAATAGATAAAATAATTAAATCTCCCTTATATAAAGAGAAGATGAATGGATGCACATAGTTGTGGATAGTTAAGATGGACAGAAAGAGAATGGTAGGAAAAATAAAAGAGAGAATGATGGATTCAACTAATGAACTGAATAAGAGGGAGGAACTATAAAGAAATAATGAAATCAGGTTAAATAATTAATTAATAAAAAAAGTTCTAAAAGAATCTTTTATTCAAATGCATTAAAAAGGAGAAAATACATATTTCAGCTTTCATTGAACAATTATATTTATTCTGAATATATAGAGCAATCCATAATATATATATATTTAAAAAATATGGCTTATTTTGGATTTTAATAAGATTTTTTTATTAATCCAATATTTCGATGGACCAATCTTCCATCTTTTACGAGGCTTTTTTGTTGTGAAGCATACATTTGAAAATTATATTTATATGAGTGAAAATAAAAATGGTGGACACAATCATCGTATGTTGAGAGAAGAGATAAAATATTTAGTGAAACATAAAAATCTGTGTTAATGAACTCAAGTTAAATAATTAATAAAAAAAGAGCTATTAAAGATTTTATTCAAATGCATTAAAAAGGAGAAAATACCTATTTCAGCTTCCATTGAACAATTATATTTATATGAGTGATAATAAAAGCGGTGGACACGATAATCGTATATTGAAAGAAGAGGTAAAAATATTTAGTGAAAAATAAAAACCCGTGTTAATGAACTGAGTTGAATAATTAATCAATAAAATAGTTATAAAAGACGCTTTTATTTCAAATGCTTTAAAAAGGATAAAATACCTATTTCAGCTTCCATTGAACAATTATATTTATATGAGTGATAAGAAAAGCGATGGACACAATCATCGTATGTTGAGAGAAGAGGTAAAAATATTTAGTGAAACATAAAAACCTGTGTTAATGAACTCAAGTTAAATAATTAATAAAAAGAGTTATTAAAGCTTTTATTCAAATGCATTAAAAAGGAGAAAATACTTATTTCAGCTTCCATTGAACAATTATATTTATATGAGTGATAAGAAAAGCGGTGGACATGATCGTCGTATGTTGAGTGAAGAGGTAAAATGTTTAGCGAAACGTAATTTATATATACTATTGAGTTCGAAATTATTGATGATCGTCCCCCCGCCGCTTTTATTTTGACTCGTATAGATCTAATTGTCAATGGCGGAAGCTGAAATATTAATTTTCTCCTTTTTAGTAAATTTGTTAACCTTAATTGTTAGCTTTATTGAGCTAGTCTACAAATTTTCAGACTTCTATGTGATCTGGAAGTATATTAAAATTAGATCACACAATTTGAAAGTAATTAAAATTAGTTCATTACCGACCTTCCAGATGTCTGATATTTTGTCAACTTACATTGTCATCAGGTGTAAACACGTGTACCAAATTTCCGACTTCTAGGTACTCTTGAAGTATATTAAAATTGATTACAAGAATTATGGATAGACATGTAAACAAATTAAATAAAATTTTTAAAAAAGCATTACGCCATGGAGATCAGAAATCGCTCAAGATAAGAAAAACTGAAGAAATCCGACGTCAAACATTCAATATTGAATGTAATCCATAAATTCTTCAATTTTCACGGCGTTTTCTAACCATAGAATTCACATCCATAACTCAGTCATGGTAAACATAGGTTCACAATAGAAAAGTTATCATAACTAAGGTCAAAGTTCTGTTTGACTTGTCAATCCATACTTTAGTCTTCCAACTAGCTTTATGGCATCACTTTATTTCAGGAGCAGGAGGGAACAATGAGGTGTTCTGCACTCGTTTCCGGCACTTCAACTGCCTGGGAAAACTTCTATCCATTTCAAATTACATATTTGACTTTGTGGCAAATAGAGCTTTCGTGCTTCCATCCTAAATTTGATGTCAGATTTACTACTTAAGACGCTATTCTACTAAATTCTTCAAAACAATGGTAACTGATGTTGAAAAAGGGAATTTATATCGGTCAAATGTTAAGTTAATCTTATATCAGGGGTCGGCAAACTTTTGAGTCGGAGGAGCCAAAAATTACAATTTACAAACTTTAAAAGTTTTTAGAGAGCCACACATTTTTTTTCTTGCCAACAATGAATAGTACTCACATAAATAATATTTACGTATGGAACTATATAAAGAATTTTACATCCAAAGAACCGCATGTAGCTCGCGAACCGCAGTTTGCCGACCCCTGTCCTATATATATTTGCGCTAACACACATGTCTTTCTAAAGAGACAAGGGTCACCTCTCCCGTCAAAATAGACGTCTAAAACCAGACGCCATCGGTGGAAGCTTTTCAGTTTGCCAAAGCTGGTGTTGTGGTTTTGTCATCGACTTGAGGCCGCTAGTTGCGGCGACGGTCAATAGATGGCGTCTGGTTTTATACGTCTATTTTGACGGAAGAGGCGACCCTTCTCTTTAGATCAATTTCTTCCGGGCAAAATTTCCAGGCAAAGCTTTAAAATGATTATGCTGAATATTACTATATATAGTCACGAGAGTCTTTCCTGATCAGTCAGTCACGAGAATATCGTTTCTTTGTATCATTTTGTTCGAAGAACAAACAGGATAATTAGATTATTTAGGTATAGGCAAAAGATTGATGACGGTATACTTGCAAAATCTTTTTTTCGCAACTACTGTTATATATATATATATATATGTAAAAATCAATGTTTGTATGTTTGTTTGTTTGTATATATGTCCGGTATACATATTCGCAGTAGTTCACTAATTCAAACCAATATTTCCATACATAGGTAAAGATATATGGGGAAGACGATAGGCTATTTTAAAATTTATATGATTCAATTATTAAAACTATATATTCAAATTATTCTACCTAACTCACGAACAGCGCCCTCTATCAAAGATTAGATTAAAATATGCTGATGCAAACAAATAGATAATGCTAATAACAAACAATTATTATTAAAATATCTTATCTAAATATATATCACTCGGGTAGATATGCACACGGGTCAATCCCGGGGCGAAGCCCGGGTCACCCGTCTAGTAAATAATAACGATAATTTAAAAAAATCTTCTTTAAGGTAAGCCTTCTTCAAGGCTTAAGAATACCTGTTTCGTTCTTGATCTGTTTGTAGAACAGATATCATAAATATGTAATATTGAAATTCAGTCTGATTGTTTTTTTTTTTTTGTTGTTTCCGTGGAGAAAATATCTTTCGTATATAATAATGATAACTTATACATCCAATATTCGATTAATCTATTTGAAATTTGATTTTGAAAAAAAAAATTCTATTTTATCGACATTCTGGTAAAAATTTCTCTGGGAAAATCTAGGCATTTCCCGAGCCATTAGTGCAGTTCAGTATATTTCTCTACGCGTCCCGTTCTTCTATTTGAATAAGGGACAATTATTCTGATCAAATTAAATTATCTTGTCATTCTGATGTTACATTTCCTTTATTTTTCTACGTCATGTTTTGCTAAAAATTCTAATTAGGATGCGGAAAAACAAACTGAAGATATCTGAGAGATATAAGGCTATGTGTGCTGTGGGCTCCATTTTTTTTTACCACGGTTGACATTAGAATTCCACCGAAGCCACGATGACAAATATGCTCTTCCAGATTGAAGAGAAAACGGAGCCACTGATGAACAGGTATCAAGTTGTATGATGGTCATTCTTGTCAGAAACAGTTCAGATTAATGTCAGAAGTAACAAGATCTGAAAGCTGTGGGTCGTAGCTCCCATAGGAGGAATACACTGTGTTGTTATCCAAGACGAGGCAAGATTAACTAAGCATTAGTTTATTTCCTATTATAATATTATCTATTATATACAAGTCAAAAGAGATCACTAGCAGAGTATTATTCCTTTTGGTTTCCAGAGCTCAACAATCTATGAGCCTAATACTCTGCACATCTCCTCCCTTAACTTTACAGGAACCTTCGAGGTATCTTGACTGCCCTTCCATATCTTGTATGCACGGCTGGCATTGAAGGGAGGCTCTTCTCTGGATCCTGGTCTTGGTTGTCCCTCTGCATCCTTCCATCTCTTGTAGATGAGGCCGTTGGTGTAGGGCAATCCTCCTCGGTCTCTTGCTCCTGGTCATCCTTGCATCTCCTTGAGAGCCAGTGGGGGTCTCCTCATTTCTCTGCTCCTGGCGCTTCCCAGGGGCATCGTCCTATATGCTTGAAGAGTCAGATAGCAATCTTCTTCTTTCTTCTTGGACTTGGGCTTCTTAGATTTCTTCTTGGGAGGTTCTTCAGCTTCTACTTCCTCCTCCTCACTGTCCTCAGCTTGCTTCCTCTTCTGGGGAGTCTCTTCCTCCTTATTGTCAGAGGACTCCTCCTCATCTCCGGACTCTTGAGTTCCAGATTTGGGGCAGTCGTCCTTCTTATGGCCAAACTCCCCACAGGTGTAGCGAGCCTTCTTGGACTTGCGCTGGTTCTCCTCCTGTCCTCCATCTTCAGCCGTGTTGTTGGTACACTCATATTTACGGTGGCCAACTTCTCCGCAGTTGTAGCAGGTGTTGTTGCTGCCTCCATCACGGCTCTGTCCACGGCCACGTCCACCACCACGGGCAGGTTTGGTACATTCAAACTTGCGGTGGCCTTCTTCCCCGCAGTTGTAGCAGCCTCTGTTATCTCCACTTCCGAGTCTACCACGCTGTCCGCCGCGGCCTCCTGATGATAATTGCTGAATCATTCTCACAATGTTTAATTTTTCACTTGTCTCCCCAGAGAGAAGTGACTGCTTTAGTTTATCAACAATGTATATTTTCGAGTTTAAGTGCTGGCCATTATTTTGAAGTTTTACGTGGATCATTCCAACTGTTTCCAAGGGTATTCCATTTGGACCTTGTAATATTTTATCAGATTTTTCCAGTTTTATTCTTTGGAAACTTTGATAATAATTTTGTAGGGGGAGCACGTTGACATCAGCTCCGGTGTCAATTTTAAAATTAATTTGTCTATTATTTACCTTAATTGGTACTATCCATTTCTTGGAATTATCCTCTACAGATCCCAGAAAAGCTATCTCTGAATTTATTTCATTTATGGCTTCTGATCTACATACTTTGGCATAATGGCCCTTTTTCTTGCATTTACTACAATACGAGTTCATAGCTGGACAATTTTTCCAATCATGATTATTTGAATTGCCACACCTGGTGCATCCATGTGATGACCCTCCCAACTGGTTTGACTTGAATTGTCTTATTTTTGGTTCGTGCCTTTTTGTTTCTTTTATGTGATTAGGCATTTTCTTTATTTGATCTATAGAATCTTGTTGGTAAAGGCTAGACTGCTGTTCTTTGACACTTTCTAATTGCTTTGCCATTAGTGTGGCTTTTACTAAGGTCAAGTCTGTATCAAGTTGCATTCTTTCAGATAATGCTCTATCCCTTACTCCAACAACTATCCTATCCCTAATCAACTCATCATGTAACATCCCAAAATTGCAGTGCTCAGCTAGGCTATGGAGTGCTGTGATAAATTCATTCACCTTTTCCCCTTCCTGCTGACATCTTTGATTAAATCTTGCCCTTTCATAAATTATATTACGTCTTGGAATAAAGTGACTTTCAAAGCATTCAATAACTTTATTATAATTTTCTAGTTGGTCACTTGCTATTTTACATGACAACAAAATGTCATCTGCATTATCACCCATGCAGTACACGAGCATATTAACTTGCTCATTTTCTGGGTTATTAATTAACCCGCTTGCCTGCTTAAAACGTTCAAATCTCCTAATCCATTTTGGCCAATCACCTGGATTTGAAAAATTAAAAGGTTCTGGGGCTACACAATTATAATTTTGGGACATTATAAAGATTTACTTATAATATAATATAACTTACCAAAAAGTTTGCTTGATGTCAAGTTTCAAATTTTCTTCGAACAACGACTTTCTTTATGAATTCAGTTTACCGCTTCTAAGCTTGCTTGATGTCGAATTTCAAATTTTCTTCGAACAACGACCTTCTTTATGAATTCAGTTTACCGCTGCCACCATGTGTTGTTATCCAAGACGAGGCAAGATTAACTAAGCATTAGTTTATTTCCTATTATAATATTATCTATTATATACAAGTCAAAAGAGATCACTAGCAGAGTATTATTCCTTTTGGTTTCCAGAGCTCAACAATCTATGAGCCTAATACTCTGCACATACACTATGCGATACTATATTTATCATTTTGAATACCATTTGTTGGTTGGAAGTTTGGAAAAGATGCAGCTATATCAAACAAACTTTATATATATATTGTAGCGGAGTATTTATTATTTTCTTAACAGAGTATCATTTTTATGTTTATATATTTTGCTACTCTGTAAAGTTCCCTCATTGCTTATCTTTTGTTTATCATTCATAAGTTTGTTCTTTCCTTTATACCTCCATTTAGCAAATTATAAGTAGAGGGTTGGTGAAAGGATAGTCTAAACAGTTGGATTTTGACCGCTACGAACCGGGTTCAATCCCTCATTGGGGCACTTTTTTTCTGATAAAAAATGCTTCAATGGCTCCGATTCTTGCAAAATTCCAACTCCACCAAAGTTCCCTCTTTTTTTTTTATCATTCATAAGTTTGTTCTTGCCTTAAATAAATTGCTGTGTCATCCTGAAGTTTGTCTTTTCTAATTTTCCACGTGGCAATATTCTGCCCAACGTTTCAGTGACACTGTCACTCTCCCATTCCTCTGAGGAGAATGATAAAAAATACTGAAATCTCGGGAAGAAAATCAAAATTGATTGACGTAGCTGTTTATTTCTAAAAAATAATTTTCATAGAAAAATAAAACGGAGATTGAAGAGGAGTTTCTTGTGCGAATTTTTTAATAGCAAGCCTTCGGACGTCCTTCTACAGGCTTTTTTGACGATAACTAAACAAAAGAACGAGATGAGTTTATATAAACCTGTACTCTACTATAGAAAGACGTCCGAAAGCTTGCTATTAAAAAATTCGCACAAGAAACTCCTCTTCAATCTCCATTTTATTTTTCTCTTTTAACTCGAAGAGTTTATTTTAGTCAATATAATTTTCATCTTAACCACAAATCTAACAAATCTATTTATCATTATAGTTCTATCCTTGCTTCTATGTTATTTAAGAAATTTGATATAATCAAAATAAATTATCCATACATTCTAAAATTCCTGATATCTTATTTATTCTATGCAGTCCAATATACATAAATAAACACTATAAATGACTTTTCTTTATAAATTATATACGTGAATAAAACGATTCTTCTTTCCATTTTGTTAAAGAGAGTGTTACAGAAATTTTCTACAAAGAGATTTCGGAGAGTTTTCAATTCTAATATGTGCCACAATTCTATTAAAAATATGATTTATTTATTCGTTTTCCATAACATACGATGCTAATAAATAGTCATTGCCATCATTATTTGTTATCTAAATGAAAAAAAAAAAAAGGAAATTAATAGAGAAGGATTATGAAACATTTTGGCTTTAGCCACAAGTGGGGCAGACAGTGTAGGTAGCTGATGAGACAAAAAAAGTCTCAACACCCGTTTAGCGTGGGAGATACTCGTCTGGTCAAGATTGCTGCTATTCATCTGACCTCGTTTGGTCATTTCACGCGGTGTAGTAATTGGTCTCCACACCCAATAGGCCGTCGTCTACGGGGCATTCTCCAGTTCTCTCCACATGTCTCTCTTTGACAAATTCATTGTAAAAGACATTTTTGTTTTAGTACTTTACTTTTTTTGACTAAAATTGATAAAAACATACAATTTAATATAATCCCTTCAACACACAAAAAAGTAAAAAAAAAAATTATCTGAATAGGTAAAAAATATAATCTATTAATGTATGTTCGATTTGTGGGCGGTATGGAATTCTAGGAGGAGTCAGATAACAAATTATTTATTGTAAAATCAACTTTTAATTACATTTATTTAATACAAATTATCAGAAGGGGTTAAATTGTTGTATACTACATGTTGAAGTTCTTTTTATGTCTGTGTGTGTGGTCAAATATCATTTCTAGATTATAAAATGTTAGATATATGTGTTTGATATATTATAGATAAATATTTACATTTTATATGATTTATGATATATATTTAGAATGATGTATAATTATTTTATTATATTAATATGACAACAAATAATATTATATTAATGTTAATTTATATAATTGCAATAAAGTATATTTTATGAGCATCATATATTTATGATATGAATAATTTAATATTTGAATTAAATAGGTATTAAACAAATCAAAACTTATGAAAATATGAAAAGTTAATATTTTTGGGAGCCGCTACAGATTTTCAAAAATAAGAATGTAAATGGTATTATATAAGTCTAACAAAAATGAGACAAAAACGTAAAATGTTATTTACATATTTCACGTTTTTCCTCTCATTTTTGTTTTACTAATAACACCCATTCACCGCATATCTTCTTGTTGTAAATCAGTATGAAGACCTCCAGCCGGCTGTAGCCTTCTAACCATTACAATTTCCACGATCACACTATTGTAGTTAAGTCTTCCAGTGTCTGAAGACTCTAGAGTTCCAGTAAAAACTAGAATCCATCTATTTGGAGTTTTGTGTCTCGGCAAAGACCAGAAAACATCTATTTAGAGTTTATAGTTTCAGTAAAGACCAGAATCCATCTATTTAGAGTTTAAAGTTTCAGTAAAGACCAGAATCCATCTATTTAGAGTTTAAAGTTTCAGTAAAGACCAGAATCCATCTAGAGTTCAGAATTTTAGCAAAGACCAGAATCCATCTATTTAGAGTTTAGAGTTCCAGTAAAAACTAGAATCCATCTATTTAGAGTTTTGTGTCTCAGCAAAGACCAGAATCCATCTATTTAAAGTTTAGAGTTCCAGTAAAAACCAGAATCCATCTATTTAGAGTTTTGTGTCTCAGCAAAGACCAGAATCCATCTATTTAGAGTTTCGGCAAAGACCAGAATCCATCTATTTAGAGTTTAGAGTTTCGGCAAAAACCAGAATCCATCTATTTAGAGTTTAAAGTTTCGGCAAAGAACAGAGTCCATCTATTTAGAGTTTAGAGTTTCGGCAAAGACCAGAATCCATCTATTTAGAGTTAAGAGTTTCGGCAAAGAACCAGAATCCATCTATTTAGAGTTTAGAGTTTCGGCATAAACCAGAATCCATCTATTTAGAGTTTAGAGTTTCGGCAAAGACCAGAGTCCATCTATTTAGAGTTTAGAGTTTCGGCAAAGACCAGAATCCATCTATTTAGAGCTTAGAGTTTCGGCAAAGACCAGAATCCATCTATTTAGAGCTTAGAGTTTCGGCAAAGACCAGAGTCCATCTATTTAGAGTTTCGGCAAAGACCAGAATCCATCTATTTAGAGTTTAGAGTTTCGGCAAAGACCAGAATCCATCTATTTAGAGTTTCGGCAAAGACCAGAATCCATCTATTTAGAGTTTAGAGTTTCGGCAAAGACCAGAATCCATCTATTTAGAGTTTCAAGTTTCGGCAAAGGCCAGAGTCCATCTATTTAGAGTTTCGGCAAAGAGACCAGAATCCATCTATTTAGAGTTTCGGCAAAGACCAGAGTCCATCTATTTAGAGTTTAGAGTTTCGGCTAAGACCAGAGTCCATCTATTTATAGTTTAGAGTTTCGGCAAAGAGACCAGAATCCATCTATTTAGAGTTTCGGCAAAGAGACCAGAATCCATCTATTTAGAGTTTAGAGTTTCGGCTAAGACCAGAGTCCATCTATTTAGAGTTTAGAGTTTCGGCAAAGACCAGAATCCATCTATTTAGAGTTTAGAGTTTCGACAAAGACCAGAATCCATCTATTTAGATTATCGGCAAAGAGACCAGAATACATTTATTTAGAGTTTAGAGTTTCGGCAAAGACCAGAGTCCATCTATTTAGAGTTTAGAGTTTCGGCTAAGACCAGAGTCCATCTATTTAGAGTTTAGAGTTTCGGCAAAGACCAGAGTCCATCTATTTAGAGTTTAGTTTCAGAAAAGAGACCAGAGTCCATCTATTTAGAGTTTAGTTTCAGAAAAGAGACCAGAGTCCATCTATTTAGAGTTTAGAGTTTCGGCAAAGACCAGAGTCCATCTATTTAGAGTTTAGTTTCAGAAAAGAGACCAGAGTCCATCTATTTAGAGTTTAGAGTTTCGGCAAAGCGACCAGAGTCCATCCAACCAGAACGCCGATCCTCACGGCGGTGCATGTCATTAAAACATGCCTGGAACTAATATCGGCAGAGAACAAAAAGTTCCCACAGGAATGGAGAGAAAGCTAATGGAATAATTAATGAGGAAATATTTAAATTGATTAGAAAATGTAATGAGAGCAAGGCAGGGTGGTCGGCAGCCTCTGATTTATCGATCTTGTACATCTGCTTCCTTCCTTCCTCTTTTTTCTACTCAGCTCCTCCTTCCTTGTCCTTCGTCCGCCCTGCAACAACAGCTTCACACTGTCATCAGCCCACATGCCCGGCCTACCTAGTTCTCTTCAACTTATACAATGGTGGCTGGAAATGTTCTTATCCTCACCCAGAGTTCTCTTTGAAGTATTTTGATTAAAATTTATTTCTACCGCATGCACACACACCATTCGCTTTATGCGAACTCTACGCGCCACGTATTACTCAAACTATCTACAAAGGTGTATGATACAAGGTTATATATTTTATATGGTTTTGAATATGGTTTAAAGGATTTATATACAGATAAACATGTTGTTCCAGCCTTAAATATGCAAAATTGTTAGAATTTACTTTTGTTAATTATTGTTAAATTATGTAAATTTTAGAAATGTATATAATCTTGATTTTAGAAAATAAAGTGAGTTATTAAAGTATACGAGGTTGAGTCATTAGAATTGGTGAGACGAGACAATAGCAGTTATTCAAGTTTGAAGGAGTTATAGTTAGCTCGCTGAGTCAAGAAGCATATAATTAAAACCAGCGTTAAAATAAGAATTAGGCGGTGATTCCTCCTTAGTGCCAGGAGGCCAAAGCCAGTTCGATTCATGGTCCCTCGATATCTGGATTAGGATTTGAAACAGAAGAAATTTAGGAAAAAACTCAGCGAGAATAAAATTGCGAAATGTCTCGAGACGAAAGGATCCTCCAAAGAAAGTTACGTTGCCAGATAAGGAGAATTGATGGATTTATTGAAACTGTGGATTCAATTATTGAGGCAGGTGAAACAGTACGCTTAGAAATAATGGGTGAAGAATTAAAGGAGATCAAAGAAAAAATTGAGAAACTTTACGATGAGCTGTTTTCTTTGGATGAAGTTGATATAGATAAAGAAAGTGAGGCATATAATAGTTCAATGAACAAGATTGGAAGCTTGAGGGTAAAAATAGAAAATGAAAGAAAACTCAAAGACAAACTGGCGGACATAAAGCCAAATGGCTCTCAGGCAAATATAAAATTGCCTCAATTTGACTTGCCGATATATGATGGAGATATGGGCACTTGGATCAACTTCAAAGAGCTATTCCTCACCACCATCGATGCACATCCAGGGTTAACTAATATACAGAAGTTACAATATTTGAATTCTGCAGTAAAAGGCGAAGCGGCCAGATTAATAAGGGGTTTCCCTTTACTAAGTGAAAATTATGGCCAAGCATGGAATACACTGTTATCAATATATGATAACCCGAGAGAGCTAGCTTATGCCCAGGTGTCAAAATTCTTTTCTCTCCGGGCAATTAAGAATCCATCGGCTAAGTGTCTCCATGAATTCATGGATGTTTGTAATGAAGCCATAAGAAACTTAGAAACACTGGAATTGAAGAGAAATCAATTAGTGGATGTGATCCTGGTGCACTTCCTCCAGCAGAAGTTGAGTGAAAATCTAAGGTTGGATTGGGAACTGTCAGTGGACAACACTCTTCCTTCTTATGACAAGTTCATAGCGTTCATTTCCAGACATGCGAGAAGCATGTCTTGTGCTGTCAAGGAATGTTCAAAAAAGGAAGAAACCACCGGATCGAGATTTCCCAAATGCCAAAGCTACGGGATGCTAATTGAGAGTTCGGACACTTGCATATTTTGCAAATCTAAGCATCATCCACTATACATGTGCAACTTATTTTGCAAAATGCCTTTAAAAGAAAAATTAAATGTAGTAAAAAGTCATAAATTATGCTTCAATTGCTTGAGGAAAGGCCATTTCTCATGGAATTGTAGGCTGAACCAACGATGCAAAGTATGCAAGGGGAAGCACCACACGATGATTCATTATGATAAACCGAGCACGGAAGGCGCTTCGGCCCAAGTTGAGAACACAACTCCGAAGGAACATGAAAGTGCTATCAATTTGACTAATACTCAACAGGCAAACTGCATTGATAGCCACGTACTACTCGCAACAGCTGGAATCAAGATAAAAAATGGACTCGGAAAGTTATGCACCTGCAGAGCCCTACTGGACAGCGGTTCCCAAGTCACCATGATAACAAAAGGATGCTGCGAAAGATTGGGACTTGTCCAAAGGAAATCAGATCGGATGATTATAGGGGTTGGAAACACACCAGTGCAGCATTCTTCATCGACAGTAAGTGTGACATTTTATCCACTGAATAATTCTGAGGAATTCTCGGTAGAGGCAGTAGTCACGGGAGTGCTCACTTCAGAAATTCCGAACTTCAGGTTGAAAGACCCTAATTGGCCAACTTTGAAGAACCTCAAATTGGCAGACCCAGAGTTCTACATACAAGCCCCAATAGATATGATATTGGGAGCAGATAAATACACTGAACTTATGTTGAATGGCCCTATATCTCTCGGAGAAGGATTGCCAATGGCTATTAATACAAGACTAGGTTGGGTACTTCTAGGAAAACTCATGGGAACATCGGAGAGTAATACAGAAGTCTGTAACCTGAGTTTACAATCTGAACCAGAACTAGAATTCGTATTGAAAAGATTCTGGGAAACTGAATCTGTGCCGTCACCGGATCTTTGTACACAGGACGAAGATTGTGAAAGTTTATTTTCGAATAACCATGGCAGAGATAGCCATGGAAGGTATTGGGTAAAATTGCCATTCAGACAACATCGACCGCTTCTGGGTGAATCAAGAGAAAAGGCTTTAAGAAGGTTCCTTTTGTTGGAAAGAAAATTGTGTAAGAATGTGAAATTATATGACCAATACCGGGGATTCATGAAGGAATATGAACACTTAAACCACATGGAAAGGGTCCCAATTGCAGAAGTGAAGCGAGAATTGTGCAGATGCTATTACATGCCTCATCATCCAGTAATTAGAGAGCAATCCACTACAACCAAAATGAGAGTTGTGTTTGATGCATCAGCTAAATCTGAAAATAATGTTTCTTTAAATCAATTTTTGCACAAGGGACCAAAAATTCAACAGGATGTATTTTTCATTCTCCTCAGATTCAGAACGTATCCTGTCGCCATAACTGCTGATATAGAAAAGATGTACCGCCAGATAAGAATTCATCCAGAAGATGCGGACTATCAGAGGATATTGTGGAGACCATCGCCAGAAGAGCCTGTGGTGGACTATCGACTACTGACTGTTACCTATGGTACAACTTCGGCTCCATTTTTGGCAATGAGAACATTACAACAGTTAGCAGAAGATGAAGGCCAAAATTATCCTGAAGCTTCTAGGGTGACCTTGAATGATTTCTATGTCGATGATCTGCTAACAGGAGCTCAAACGATTGCTGAAACCAAAGAACTAATAGACCAATTAAAAGACTTAATGAAAAGGGGAGGGTTTCACTTAAGAAAGTGGAATTCAAATTGTCACGAGATAGTGTCTCATGTCGAGGAAATGAACGAAGAGAAGAAAATTAACTTGGAGAAAGGAGCCATATCCAAGATTTTAGGAATTGTATGGGATCATGTACAAGATACGTTTAGAGTTAATATAACTCTTCCTGAAGAAGTTGTTACCAAAAGAGATCTTCTCTCCAATATTGCGAGGATTTTCGATCCACTTGGTTTCCTCTCACCTACTACAGTGGCTTTGAAAATAATAATGCAGGAGTTATGGAGAAGTGGGACAGGCTGGGATGAGCATATTCCGAACGACATCAAGGAAAAGTGGAATAATTTTAGAGCCGAATTACTAAAATTAGGGGAGTTGAGTATCCCAAGATACGTATGGGCATGTGAAGGGGATCGAGATGTTCAACTCCACGGATTTTGTGACGCGTCAAGTGTAGCTTATTCGGCTGTGTGCTACTTAAGAACAGTCTCTCTGGATGGACAAGTCCATATATCAATGCTTGCAGCAAAAACCAGAGTTGCCCCATGTAAGTCTCTAACTCTACCTAGATTGGAATTGTGCGCGGCTCCCCTCCTGTCTCAGCTCTACAGATCTGTTGTTGATTCATTGAAGATTGATATTGGCAGGGCATATTTGTGGTCAGACTCTCAGATCTCATTGAGTTGGATCAAATCAGATCCTAACAGATGGAAGACCTTTATACACAAGAGAGTTGTGAAAATACAGCAACTGTCTGACAGAAACTCATGGCGTCACGTGTCTGGGAAGGATAATCCCGCCGATTGTGCCTCTAGGGGAATAATGCCTGCTGCGTTATCTGGACATACACTGTGGTGGCAAGGACCGACTTGGTTGAAAGATAACAACTTTGTTCAGAATCAGGATAATTGCTATGGCCGAGAATGCCATGAGGAAGAAAAAGTAGCCTTAGCTTGCCAGTCCCGAGTTTCAGTCTGTCCAGAAGTTGTAACAAAATATTCCACTTTTATCAAGACGAGGCGAATCATAGCCTGGTGTTTGAGATTCATCACTAACTGTCGGGTGTCGCTGAAGAAAAGAGAAATTGGAACATTGTCGAAGAAGGAGTTAGAAAATGCAGTGATTAGGATTATTGGATGGATTCAGGAGGACGAATTCGGAGAAGAAATGCAGGATCTAAGAAATACGGGACATGCTTCAAGAAAAAGTAGAATTTTGCAGCTTAATCCTTTTATAGATGCATCTGGGATGTTAAGAGTAGGTGGTAGGATTAAGTACGCGAATGTAAACCCTGATCAAAAATTCCCACTGTTATTACCGAAAAATCATCACTTTACCAAATTAATAATACTTCATTTTCACACGAGATATTTGCATGCTGGTCCACAGCTGGTCTTGTCTCTCATACGAAATAGTTATTGGATCATGGGGGGTAGAGACATTGTAAGAAGAATCATTAAACATTGTTATTATCGTATAAGTGTATAACCTGCTTCAGATTCAGGGCAAAAACTGCAGTACAAATTATGGGGAATTTGCCTGCTGATAGAGTAAATCCATCAAGACCGTTTACCAAGACTGGAGTCGATTTGGCAGGACCTTACGAACTAAAACCAAGTCTGACTAGATCGAAAGGGATGATCAAATGCTATGTGATTCTCTTTGTGTGTTTTTCGGTCAAGGCAATTCATTTGGAAATGGTGACTAGTCTCTCAACCAGTTCATTTATTGCAGCTCTCAGGAGGTTTATATCTCGTAGAGGAAAACCATCAAAAATTTACTCAGACAATGGAACGAACTTCAGAGGAACCGAAAGCTTCATGAAGAAACAATTTAAAATAATGAATTCAAAGGAGACTAAAGACTTTTTAGCAGAAGAGTTAATAGAGTGGCATTTCATTCCTCCATCAGCTCCACACTTTGGAGGACTTTGGGAGGCAAACATCAAATGCTTAAAGGGTCATCTGAGCAAGGTGGTAAAGTCATCACTTTTAAATATGGAGGAATTCATCACACTACTCTGTCAGGTTGAGGCTTGCCTTAATTCCAGACCGTTAGTAGAGTTAAGTCCCGACCCTAACGATCTTCGAGCTTTGACTCCGGGACATTTCTTGATTGGCTCCCCTCTGATTGAGGACCCAGGATTGCAAAATTATGAGCGAGTAGATTTACGGTCAAGATGGAATCTGGTACAGGGTCTGAGGAACTCGTTCTGGTCAAGATGGACAAGAGAGTACATCAACTCTTTGCAACAGAGAAATAAATGGAGGTTGTCACAAGACAATCTGAAGCCTAATCAGTTAGTGCTAATAAAAGAAGATAACCTTCCACCTCTACAGTGGCGTCTGGCCAGGATCCTCGAGGTATATCCGGGCTCTGACCAGAAGGTGCGAGTTGCCCAAGTTCGGGCTGCTACCGGAGTCTACCTACGACCTATTACGAAGTTGGCTCTGCTTCCCTTCAAATCTGAACCAGGGTTCAGCGGCCGGGGGGAGTATGTTCCAGCCTTAAATATGCAAAATTGTTAGAATTTACTTTTGTTAATTATTGTTAAATTATGTAAATTTTAGAAATGTATATAATCTTGATTTTAGAAAATAAAGTGAGTTATTAAAGTATACGAGGTTGAGTCATTAGAATTGGTGAGACGAGACAATAGCAGTTATTCAAGTTTGAAGGAGTTATAGTTAGCTCGCTGAGTCAAGAAGCATATAATTAAAACCAGCGTTAAAATAAGAATTAGGCGGTGATTCCTCCTTAGTGCCAGGAGGCCAAAGCCAGTTCGATTCACATGTGATGGATATAGAATCCTATTGACTGGGACATGAGTGGTAGCTAGGTTTAAAATATTTTGATGACAATATAGGGTGGTATTTTCCGAAATTGTCCATTCTTGGGCTTCCCGATCTTTTCTCCATACCTGCCTCTAGTAAACATCGTTAGCCACCACGATAAAAAAAAGAGACCACCGATGACATCAAAATATGAAACTTACTTAAGTTTTGTCTATGAATGTACTTTGACTTGAACATTTTTAAGAACGGACTATAGTAGCCAAATACCGGAAAATATTTTCAAATATTTCTTCCCTTCCATTTAAAGCTGGCCAGAATTTGATGTCCCACAAGAACCTGTAACAATTATAATATTTCAGGGGTATAAATTATATCCTACAAGTATATGTATATAACTATTTATTACTACCAAAGGAACGAAGTGTAGTAAAGGTTTCCTTCAATCCATAAATTATACTCGTTATCATTCACTACGGCTGGGTTATTTAAATTCAGACGACACCGTCCAGATTGTCAAAGATGGCCGCCGAGAACTCCGACTTTATCACCCGGCATAAACTTAGGAGTTCTCATATATCGTGGATGTGATGGGATGAATGCATAGAGAGGGAAATATCTAGTGAATCTTATTTTTATGGCTTAATCAAAATGTAAATGTCAAAATTGGAATACCTTCAAAGTAAATTATCGTGTATTTTAGAGTAAATATAAAGAAAATGTATTAATATTGCCACGTGGAAAATTAGGGAAGACAAAAACTTCAGGAGGAAACAATATTTATTTCAGGGAAGGACAAACTATGTAAAGTAAACAAAAGATAAGCCACGAGGGAAATTTACAGAGTCGCAAGATATAAAAATAAAAATGACCACTCTGTTAAATAAAAAATAATAAAATTAAGAAATACTATGTTACATAAATTAAATTAATACATACTATGTTACAATATATACAGTTATCAGAGTCATCAAGCAACAATTCTTAATAATCAATTCTGTCACCGCTTGCTTTGGTGAATGGAATAAATACCCAAATATGGCCATTTCTCATGACCATCGGTGATTCAGTGGTAGAATGCTCGTCTGCCACGCGGGCGGCCCGGGTTCGATTCCCGGCCAATGCATTTTTTTTTTTTACAATTTTTAAAACTCATTTATATATTATACAAGAATGACATCCACGGCGCCAATTTATAATTGTAACGAATAGTATTTGAATGAAGCATTTAATCGGGTAAACCCCGGGCGTTGCCCGGGTCATTCGGCTATTATTTTATAACGATTGGACAAGTCTATATAGACCTGTAGATACGTGTTTTACATATAAACAACATGATCTATAGTCTAAATAGAATGAAAATGATAATCATGGTGGCTAGTAGTTGGCGACTGCTTGTACTGTAAATGCGTCACATGTCTATACATGTGGAAAGCAGTTCGACTTTTGAACTTACAAGTGTATCAGAGCCCCGTTTGGTTACTTTTTCACTCAATGATAGGGTTAGACTTTTACAAGAATCGGGATTTACTCTTTTTTTTTCCGTGGAAATAAATCGTTCATTATTTTAACACTTCTTTTTCGATCTGGAAGAATTCGTTTTTAATAAAGAAACAAACGACAAAATAAAAAAATGTTAATATAATATGTATATATGGTTTTGACCAAGGACTTGGTTGTTGTTATTTGATGTAATCAATATATAGCGTGAGATATTCATGTTTTTAGTTCTTATGATAATTCTGTAATAATAAAATATTATGCAAATATATAACAGTAGCATACAATCTCTTTTAATGAAAAACTACACTACCTAAAATGATTGAATATTAGGAAGAAGAATACATAACAGTCAACATCGCTAAATATGTTATATACAATTTCTGGGAAAATATTTATTTTGATAATAAGTATGATATTGAAAACGAATTCAACATTCTTTTGACAACATGTAAATATATATTGCGTAAATATGTAATATATGTTGTACATATCTTTTATTTTCCTATATGCTTAATTAATACTCTATGTAACTAGTTTTATAATGTATAACGTCTAAATAAAGATTCTATCTTTGAAAATCAGTTTTATATAATTATTTAAAAAAAAACGTCTTTTTCTAAATAGAATAATAAATATTCACAAGAATATAAACTTTTAATCTCTAAATTTTCAATTTATACAAATGGCGCGATACTAAAGAAAGAAATGATTCAGAATATTCTTGGGAATTAAACTGGCGAAATCATGGCGAAGGTTCACCATTGATGAGAGAATACAGAATGTCTTTGCTTAGAAGAGCGTTCAAAAAGAATAGGATAACTTGATCTTTCCAATATACACGTTCAAATGTTAAATTTGTTATTGACATTGGTCTTTTTAAAAAGCCTCTGGGACCGAAAAATTTTGGTCATAGTGTTACAGCCTACTCCACGCTGACGAGTGCCAACAGCCCGAAACGCGTTTGTAAATGGCTTTTCTTGATTTATCAAGAAAATTGATTGGCCAAATATCAGAGAACAGGCTAAATCAACGTTTAGTTGATTTCTGTTCCACTAGATGGCGCTCTGCTATCTAAAAAGCACATGTGCTCGTGGTCAGGCTATGCTTTATTTGTTTTTATTGTATTATGACAACATCATTGAAGAACCAAAAATAAGAACAAGTTAATAAAAGCATCAGCTATATTTTACTTATAAAAGGAAAACAAAAATTCTGAGCAATAAATTGAATCAGATATTTCTAAATTTTATATATTAGGAAGATATATGTACATCTTTTAAATATCCAATATTTATTTTGAACTGAAGTATATTTCAGAATAAGAGGACATGTAAACTAACACACAAACCTAATATATAAAAGAGAATAACATTCATTAAGCTATCTGAATCAAAAATTAATAATACCGAATTGAAATGATAATGAATATCTCATGTAAAAGTTACAATAAATAAAATGGTTGATGTCATAGCGTTTTTTAAAGATCCTTATTTATTGATTTGCATAAGCAAAGAACGTTCAATGAGACTCGTGGATTTGTCATAATTCAAACTGTATTGCGGTCATGCTCCTATTGGCAATGGGAGCTCGGCAAACTCATTGAGAAGATTTAACTGGATAAATTAAGTTATGATCGAAAGTAGAAATAACACCATCAATAAATCTTATTTTTTCTATAATCATGTCCATATTTCTTTTGAGATTAATTATGAAGTGTTAATAACATGTTTTTTAATTATTGATGTAATGATTTTTTTTATCACACAGACGCGTTCCTTTTCTTTAGAAACGTTGATGTTGACTACAGCACCACATTAACTTGTAATGAAATGTAATATTTCTTGGTTAGTATAAGCCATAAATATAAATACAAGGATATTTTTAAGTATTATTTTGAATTATCTCACAGATAAGTACTTTAAATACTTATGAAAATCCTGATGGATAGAGGGGTTTGAAGGTATTTCCATTTTAAGTACATGGTATATTTATACATGTCGAATTTAGTATACTTGAAATTTCTCCAAACTTGTTTTCGTATTTTCATTAATTTACACTCACTTATAGAATTTAATATGAACAATAATTAGAATGAATTTGGTTTTTAAATGTTAGGAATCTAAAATGCTTCACCTTTATATATAAATGAAATATCATATGTAAGTTCTAGTGTTTTTCCCTTTATCTTGTATCTTTTTTTCTTTTCCTCGGATTTACCCTTTCAAATCTGTTTGAACTCAATTGTCTTAATTACAATGTATAAATTTCATTATCTCAATATTAATTGTGATTAGATTTTGCTCTTTTTTATCTACATTTGTGGTGAATCCGCGGTAAATCTATGTATAATTTTTTTCTTCCAATTTACACAGACTAATCTATTAGCTTGATTGTCTTTATATAATTTTTACTGTATATAAATATCATATTACCATTAAGGTACTATTACTTTTTTCCTGCATGTATCCTACATTTATGCTTGGAGAATCTGTATAAGACTAAAAAGTCTTAATAAAGCTTTTTGTTATTGTTGTTGTATATTTAAATGAAATGGAATATTGCTGGGTTGTATATGGCGATCTAGTCAATATTATGCTCTTTTTTGAAGAAAGAACCATTTATGGATATCCATAGCGCGCTTATCTGATCTTGTATTCAATGGGTGTATAGGGGGTAGTTCTTCAGCTACGGTCACTCACCACGGCCACACAGACTCTCATCAATAAGCTGGTCTAGGCAGCATTTTATGCTCGCGGCATGAAACGAGGCAGTTAACGGCCGCGATATAAACCTAGGTCGTGAAGTCCGCCAGCTGACGTTAGACAATACACAACTGCTGGAAGATCCTGGCTGGAGAAACAATCTATGGTGGTGGTGCTTCGCTCCAAGTAGCTGAATCCAGCGACCTTTATTTACAAGCTATACGAAGACCAATTTCGACAAGTTGCTAACGTCTCGACAAGAATTTAATTGTGAAAACTTAGTTATAAATAATTGACCGTGATGACTATTGTCGACAAACTGCTAGCATTGGGCAACAATGTAATGGTGAAACTTAGTTACAAGTCATCGACCGTGTAGACCATTGTCGACAAACTGATAGCGTTGGACAACAATGTAATGGTGAAACTTAGTTACAAGTCATCGACCGTGTAGACCATTGTCGACAAACTGATAGCGTTGGACAACAATGTAATGGTGAAACTTAGTTACAAGTCATCGACCGTGTAGACCATTGTCGACAAGTTGCTAACGTTGTACAACAATGTAATGGTGAAACTTAGTTACAAGTCATCGACCGTGTAGACCATTGTCGGCAAGTTGTTTACGTTGGGCAACAATGTAATTGTGCAACTCAGTTTCAAGCCATCGACCGTGTAGATAATTGTCGACAAGCTGCTAACGTTGGGAAACAATGTAATGGTGAAATTTAGTTACAAACCATCGACCGTGTAGATCATTGTCGACAAGTTGCTAACGTTGGACAACAATGTAATGGTGAAACACAGCTACAAACCATCGACCGTTTAGACCATTGTCGACAAGTTGCTAACGTAGGGAAACAATGTAATGGTGGATCTTAGTTACAAGCCATCGACCATGTAGACCATTTTCGACAAGTTGCTAACGTTGGGAAACAATGTAATGGTGAATTTTAGTTACAAGCCTTCGACCGTGTAGACCATTGTCGTCAAGTTGCTAACGTTGGACAACAATGTAATGGTGAAACCTAGTTACAAGCCATTGACGGTGTAGACCATTGTCGACAAGTTGCTAACGTTGGAAAACGATGTAATGGTGAAACTAAGTTACAAGCCATCAACCATGTAGACCATTGTCGACAAGTTGCTAACGTTGGACAACAATGTAATGGTGAAACACAGCTACAAACCATCGACCGTTTAGACCATTGTCGACAAGTTGCTAACGTAGGGAAACAATGTAATGGTGGATCTTAGTTACAAGCCATCGACCATGTAGACCATTTTCGACAAGTTGCTAACGTTGGGAAACAATGTAATGGTGAATTTTAGTTACAAGCCTTCGACCGTGTAGACCATTGTCGTCAAGCTGCTAACGTTGGGCAACAATGTAATGGTGAAACTTAGTTACAAGCCATCGACCGTGTAGATCATTGTCGACAAGCTGCTAACGTTCGACAACAATGTAATGGTGAAACTCAGTTACAAACCATCGACCGTGTAGATCATTGTCGACAAGTTGCTAACGTTGGGCAACAATGTAATGGTGAAACTTAGTTACAAACCATCGACCGTGTAGACTATTGTCGACAAGTTGCTAACGTTGGGCAACAATGTAATGGTGAAACTTGGTTACAAGCCATCGACCGTGTAGACCATTGTCGACAAGTTGCTAACGTTGGGCAACAATGTAATGGTGAAACCCAGTTACAAGCCATCGACCGTGTAGACCATTGTCGACAAGTTGCTAACGTTGGACAACAATGTAATGGTGAAACTCAGTTACAAGCCATCGACCGTGTAGATAATTGTCGACAAGTTGCTAACGTTGGACAACAATGTAATGGTGAAACTCAGTTACAAGCCATCGACCGTGTAGACCATTGTCGACAAGTTGCTAACGTTGGACAACAATGTAATGGTGAAACTTAGTTACAAACCATCGACCGTGTAGACTATTGTCGACAAGTTGCTAACGTTCGACAACAATGTAATGGTGAAACTCAGTTACAAGCCATCGACCGTGTAGATAATTGTCGACAAGTTGCTAACGTTGGGCAACAATGTAATGGTGAAACTTAGTTACAAGCCATCGACCGTGTAGACCATTGTCGACAAGTTGCTAACGTTGGACAACAATGTAATGGTGAAACTCAGTTACAAGCCATCGACCGTGTAGATAATTGTCGACAAGTTGCTAACGTTGGACAAAAATGTAATGGTGAAACTTAGTTACAAGCCATCGACCGTGTAGACCATTGTCGGCAAGTTGCTAACGTTGGACAACAATGTAATGGTGAAACACAGTTACAAGCCATCGACCGTGTAGATAATTGTCGACAAGTTGCTAACGTTGGACAACAATGTAATGGTGAAACTTAGTTACAAGCCATCGACCGTGTAGACCATTGTCGACAGGTTGCTAACATTGGACAACAATGTAATGGTGAAACTCAGTTACAAGCCATCGACCGTGTAGATAATTGTCGACAAGTTGCTAACGTTGGACAACAATGTAATGGTGGAACTCAGTTACAAGCCATCGACCGTGTAGACCATTGTCGACAATTTGCCAACGGTGGGAAGCAATGTGATTGTGATAGTTAAAAACCAGTTTCCATAAAGATAATTCTCTACAAGTTGATACTTTTCTAAATATTTAGTTACCAGCAAACTACAGCTACAATATTGCCGACAAAATGAGTGCAAATAATCACACAGAGCTCTGGCATACTTTTAAGTTCAAAAGTCAAACGGCTTTTAACATGTGTAGACATAGGTAAAGCAATTCAAGTAAAAGAAGTTACTAACTGTCCATAATGATTCTCATGACCTGTACTGCGTGTACTAGGGATAATAATAAAAAGGCAGTTTACTATTGTTTACACGTTATTAACGTCCAGTAACAATGTAATAGTTATTTTAATTACAGGCTATATACCATACATAGACCATTGTTAATTAGTCTGTGTTGTGAATACATTGTACAGAAATAGTAAATATGTTGTTTTATTTGCTTTATCTTTTCTATATTTTTTATATTAATTAAAAAATACCATCTGAAAATGTTAAAATTCATATTATAACGATTGTACAAAAGGAAAAAAAAATTATCAATAAAGCAATACTATTGATTTAAGCTTTGGTAGAAAATATTATGCATACTACCATACTACTCGTATATGCCTTGCGTATCCAATTATCTTTGAAAGCTTTTAGCTTGCCATTTTATATTTGTCTGTCGATACATATTGTGATACAATTTTATATACTTCCAAAGCGCAGCGGGGGGGTATTTAAAATTTTGATTTTCTCCTTCTTAGTGCATCTATAATAAAAACGTTTTAAAAAAGTATTTATCATTGATAGTTATAGCGAAGTATAGAAGATCATTGGGTTCACGATGAACCACTGGACATCAAAGAATCAAGGTCCATGTTAAAGATACCTACCGAGGATAAGTTACTTTATTACACTTTTTACGAGTTTACAAGCTTTCAGGGTTTTAAACGTCCCTTCTGCAAGTTAAAAAGTTTTAGAAAAAAAAACTATCTAAATTAAAAATAATAGAGTATAAATAGACACATTAAAATTCCGGAGGTATATCACACACACAAAGCTTTATTAAGACCAACGGTCTTATACAGATTCACCACAGGAAGAAATAATAGATGGAGCTTCTATACTCCAGGTAGCGCAGCACCCAACAACAGCCTCCTGGACTGACGCATGTCCAGTGGAATTCCGGAGGTATATATCATAGTTTAGTTAACAAGTCCTAATTATCTAAATCCCTTAAACTTTTCATCTAAAAACTTTAATACAAAATATCACTCTATTCATCCAAAAAAACAACATATTTTAAAACTTTTCTAATAGATAATAAAATTGGTAATATGTAAAATATTTTGAATTATAGTTAACTTTAAGATAACCTTTTTCATATTAAATTGTATAAATTAATATTTAAAGTAATATCTAAATAGTCCAAACCAAAATATGTAAATATAGTAATGTATGAAAAAAAAAAAAACAATAGAAAAATATAAAAAGATCAGGGTTGATATTAAAAATAAAAAAGGCATATCCTGACCAGGAGCTCATGTGCTTTTCAGAAGGCAGAGCGCCATCTGATGAAACAGAAATCAACTATTCATTGATTTAACCTGTTCCCTGATATTTAGCCAACCCAATTTATTGATAAATCAAGAAAAACCATCCACGAACGTGTTTCGCGCTGTTGGCGCTCCTCAACGTGGAGGCTGTACCACTACGACCAAATATTACCACTGCGACCGATATTCTTTTTGATTTATCAATAAATTGGGTTGGCCAAATATCAGGGAACAGGCTAAATCAATGTTTAGTTGATTTATGTTCCACCAGATGGCGCGCTGCCTTCTGAAAAGCAGATGTGCTCCTGGTCAGGATATGTCTTTTTTTTATTTTTAATAGCAATGTATATAAACAACTACAATACAGCATAGTTTCGTTTTCTGAAACTTTTTACTGTAGAAGGGTCATTTAAAACCCGAAAGCTTGTAAACTTGTTAATAGTGAAAATAGAGAAACCTATCCTCGGAGATTTATATTTGATTGATATAATTGATACAGAGGATTATAATTCTAATACATATCTACAGTACTGGACGATTAAGTACCTTTAATATCTGTTTAAAAGAACTTAAAAGTGGAGAAAGAACGTGGGGAGTACAGACCTGGTACAGACCAACCCTGAAAGATAAAATTAACAGTTAATTGATGTATTTTTCAATAGATGGCAGAGGGCCATCAGCAACATTCAGTTGTAACATCAAGAGATGTTTTCCTTCATTATATTATTTACAAAAAACCTCTCTAGTAACAAAATTACCTCTAATCACAAATAGTTCTATGTTAACTAAAACTAGCTATTTGTGTGGTTAGATCCCTTTTACACCCTTTTACAGAAGAAAAGATAAATTCAAAAATAAAATGGATACAATTTTAAATAATGTAAGCATGTAGTTAGTTTGTAGCAAGTTTTAAATGAAAACAAATTTTTTTTGGTCGTTGAGGTACAGCTTGCACCACGCTGATGAAGGCCAACAGCCCGAAACGCGTACGTAGTTAGCTTTTCTTGATTAATCAAGAATGGGTATTTGGCCAATTCTGGAATAATTAAAAATCAACGAGAATAGTTGATATTTATTTCGATAGTTGGCGCAAGCCATCAGCAACTTTTAGTTGCACGATAAGGAGATGCCTTTTTCATAACAAAATTGAATGCTTGTTTTTCTCTCTCTCTTTTTTTTTAAATCATAACATGTACATTCTTAGAAGACATCTCTTAAAGATTTGCATACATTTTTAAAATGTTTATTAAATTTGATGTGTGTTTGTGTTTTCTTTTTCTTATAATATTTATTTATACACACATTAACCTAAATGATTTTCAACCATTATTTAATTGAAATGTGAAAATTTTCTATTGCACATTACATACTTTAACACAAATCAATAACGCGTCATCTATACATATAAAATGAAAGAATTTAAAATCACGAATGTTTCTTTTATACATAATACAAACTTCCACTGACCTTACTGCGATGAAAAAATATGTATTGGGATACATACTGTGCAAATTGAGAAATATTTGATTCAAGAATGATATGTCTAAAGAAATTTTACATATCTCCTTAGTAGGATGATTATTCTGTCAGACGATCTACCAACCGTGAAAGGTTAAGAATGACATCAGCCACAAGAAGATTATATATATAACATCAGTAAAAAAACGAATACTTCCTGTAATATAAAAAGAGCCAAGATATCCGGAGATAGCAAGCCGCCCAACATTGTTCAACTAGTCAAACATCCATTTTTTATAAAGGTAGTGGAATGGTTAACTCTAATCTCTTGATGAAGATTTCTTCAATCTCCATTGAGGCAGTAAACTACCAGTCCATGCTCTCCAGTTCTACTGAAGAAAAACTTACATACAATCTGTCGCCCAGGAAGTTCTTTCTTCAGAAATACCAGTAGAATGTCATTGATTTAATAGTTAGTGAGACATTGAAAGAGATGAATTTATTTCAGCGTAACCGTTTTTTAAAATATATTTATAGATGTTTCTTATTTTCCATACTACGATGTGAAAAATATTGGAATGTTCTGGTTTATCAGTGATTTCTCCCAGTAGTCTCAAACCTTCTTGTCCAAATAGGCTTGGTTTTGAATATTATCAAATTTATAAAGGTTCTGCGGCCAAAAATATTGAATTAAAAGACAGAGATGATATGAACTAGAGTATTCCATTATAAATCATCTGTATTTTATATATGTATTATTTCTTGAATATTGAGCAATCCATATGAAATTATTAATTAAAGGGCATATTTTGGATCTAAAATAAAACAAACATTTTATTTAAAATCATTATTTAAAATTTATGAATCATGTATATAGTCTATTATTATTGATATTTGTGTGTATATATTTAAATTTCAGCCCCAGAGTTGTAAATATTTTATATATCGTCGCGTGAAGGCATCGCGTGATCATCCGAAGCAGTTTAAAAACAAGAAACGCCCTGATGAAGTTAGGCATATAGCCCATTGAAATATTGGCATTTTATTTTAAATAAAATGTTTGTTTTATTTTAGATCCAAAATATGCCCTTTAATTAATATGTATTATTATGTATTAATATTTTCCCTCTTTTCTCTTGGCTTTTATTTTATATAACTTGGGAGTGAATTCATTTATAAAACTAAACAGTATACATGGTCTATTGTGACTACTTATTTTTTTTTCATGACTAATTATTAATATGAGAGACTGGCCAAAATCCTGAATAAACCCAATCTCTCCTGAAGGTGGTCTCTCATCATAGACTCGGTTGAAAGATTTTTCATAACTTGGTCTGACACAATAGTGTCTCTAATAATAGACTTTCTCCAGGAGAGACCAGTTTTAGCCATGTTTCAAATAGTCTATCAGGGGATAAACTCTACTGTATACACTCATGAAGACAAAACTTAAGGAAGTTGTAACATGTATATTGGTATTCAGACAATAACAGTGACCTTTATTGAAGACACATGAAATATCCAAAGTGTGAACAAAATTCCCTTAACTTAAGGAAGTTGTAACATGTATATCAGGATTCAGACAATAACAGTGACCTTTATTGAAGACACACGAAATAATCAAAGTGTGAACAAAATTCCCTTAACTCAAGGAAGTTGTAACATGTATATCAGGATTCCGACAATAACAGTGACCTTTATTGAAGACACACGAAATAACCAAAGTGTGAACAAAATTCCCTTAACTTAAGGAAGTTGTAACATGTATATCAGGATTCAGACAATAACAGTGACCTTTATTGAAGACACACGAAATAACCAAAGTGTGAACAAAATTCCCTTAACTTAAGGAAGTTGTAACATGTATATCAGGATTCAGACAATAACAGTGACCTTTATTGAAGACACACGAAATAACCAAAGTGTGAACAAAATTCCCTTAACTTAAGGAAGTTGTAACATGTATATCAGGATTCAGACAATAACAGTGACCTTTATTGAGAACACACGAGATAACCAAAGTGTAAACAAAATTGCCTTAACTTAAGGAAGTTGTAACATGTATATCAGGATTCAGACAATAACAGTGACCTTTATTGAAGACACACGAAATAACCAAAGTGTGAACAAAATTCCCTTAACTTAAGGAAGTTGTAACATGTATATCAGGATTCAGACAATAACAGTGACCTTTATTGAGAACACACGAGATAACCAAAGTGTAAACAAAATTGCCTTAACTTAAGGAAGTTGTACCTTTAAACGTGTATATCAGGATTCCGACACAACAACTCTGAAAAATATTTGATACACAGTGACCTTTATTGAAGACAAACGAGATAACCAAAGTGTAAACAAAATTGCCTTAACTTAAGGAAGTTGTACCTTTAAACGTGTATATCTCGGGATTCAGACAATAACTTTGAAAGATATTTGATACACAGTGACCTTAATTGAAGATACACGGAATAACAAAGTGTGAACAAAATTGCCTTAACTCAAGGAAATTGTACCTTTCAATATATATATCTCGGGATTCAGACAATAACTCTGAAATATATTTGATACACAGTGACCTTTATTCAAGACACACGAAATAACAAAGTGTGAACAAAATTGCCTTAACTCAAGGAAATTGTACCTTTCAATATATATATCTCGGGATTCAGACAATAACTCTGAAAGATATTTGATACACAGTGACCTTTATTGAAGACACACGAAATAACAAAGTGTGAACAAAATTGCCTTAACTCAAGGAAGTTGTACCTTTCAATATATATATCTCGGGATTCAGACAATAACTCTGAAATATATTTGATACACAGTGACCTTTATTCAAGACACACGAAATAACAAAGTGTGAACAAAATTGCCTTAACTCAAGGAAATTGTACCTTTCAATATATATATCTCGGGATTCAGACAATAACTCTGAAAGATATTTGATACACAGTGACCTTTATTGAAGACACACGAGATAACCAAAGTGTGAACAAAATTGCCTTAACTTAAGGAAGTTGTACATTTCAATATATATATCTCGGGATTCAGACAATAACTCTGAAATATATTTGATACACAGTGACCTTTATTGAAGACACACGAAATAACAAAGTGTGAACAAAATTGCCTTAACTTAAGGAAGTTGTACCTTTAAACGTGTATATCTCGGGATTCAGACAATAACTTTGAAATATATTTGATACACAGTGACCTTTATTGAAGACAAACGAGATAACCAAAGTGTAAACAAAATTGCCTTAACTTAAGGAAGTTGTACCTTTAAACGTGTATATCTCGGGATTCAGACAATAATTTTGAAAGATATTTGATACACAGTGACGTTTATTGAAAGCATACGAGATAACCAAAGTGTGAACAAAATTGCCTCAGTCATCTTAAAAAAAAAACAACAACACAATCAGCGACATAAAAGTACACTTCTTTAAGTTTTGTCCATGAGTGTATATGCTTTAATGTAGACTGTATACATATACTTTCTAATTTCAAATCAAATCCAAGTTGACTCGACATTTGTTTTCACCAAAATAGTAAGATGAAAGTCACACACGTGAGATAGTCGATGCAGTCAACCATTGTAAAAGGATTGTCCATCCAAGAGACAACAATGGACTTCTACTGATAGGAGAATTTTCATTCAATTTGCCCCATCGATAGATCATGAAATAATGGCGACAGTGATCTATCTGTATTCGGACGGACTGTTCCAACTTAATGCTGGACCTTTCGGGATTATTATTAAAAATTTGGCATAACTCATCCATTGTTCTTCTCAAACAATGGTTGCACGTAACGTCGGGGGCAGGCAACCATTGTTAAGACGCGCTACACTTAGTACCTCTAGAGAGGTTCACAACCTCTAAGAACCTCGGTACATTTCTCTATACAATTTCTACTAACTCAATATATACCTCTTTAATACGTACTCTTTTAATAAATTAATACATAAGATATCTGATGAAATCTCCCACTATATCATAGAATGCAAATATTTAGGTGAAGAAAGAGAAAAATACTTCTGAAAAACACCTTCTGGAGATTTAGAAACCCACTGCAGACGCTGAGAACTATTTCAGAAAAGATGAATATAGCAATAGAACTCTATAATTTCTAGAATATCAATTGTAAATAGATTCATACGCAAAAGAGGTAGTGAGGAAAGTTTTAGAACAGATGTGTAAATAAATCTCTTTTCAAACAAAGGCTCATGTGCACATGGGGAAAGGGAGAAAAAATTACTGTATTATTTTGTTGTTGCATGGCGAATCCATACAAGGCAATGGGCTCTAATAAAAGCCTAGTGCATCTAGTGCACTAGCCTTGTTTTGTTGACACCAATTATCGTAACTCAATACAAAGCAATAACGCGCCATCTATATAATACAAATGAAAACACCAAAACGCGAATGTTTCTTTTCACAAATAAATCAAACTTCTACTGCCCTTACTGCGATGAAAAAATATATTGGGAGGGCTTAGTTCATCAGTGGTGAATATATGTATGTGTGTATGAAAATTCGAAACTATTATAGACGCGTATGATTCTTTTTTAAAAATTAAACAATTTCTACTGACCTTACTGCAATGGAAAAATTAATGGGAGGGCCTGGCCAATCTGTTTTCTATTGCAGTAAGGGAAGTAGAAATTGTTAAATTTTTTTTTTTTAAGAAATCGCGTTTACAATAGTTTCGAATTTTCATAACAGATGGCGTGCTAATGCATCATATGTGTATGTATATTGGTATTCATATTGTAACAAAGTATTTTATTAGCAGAGTATTATTTTTTATGTTTATATTTTGCTATACTCCGTACACTTCCCTCTTTGCTTATCTTTTGTTTATCACTCATAGTTTGTTCTTGCCAGAAATAAATTGTTGTCTCATCCCGAAGTTGGTCTTCCCTAATTTTACACGTGGCATTTTGGTGGAGATGCTGGGTAAATTAGGGAAGACAAACTGAAGATCGCCGAAAAGACCTAGAGGCCATGGGTGCTGTGATCTACATTTTCGGAGACTGGCTCCAGGATTCCACCGCCGTGTCAAAGCCAAGACTTCCTTCCATGATAACGATGTCCCAATAGACGATACGACGACAAAGCCGCTCTTCACGCCGCAGAAAAAGAGCGCAAAGGTACTAGGGACAAAGTACCAAGACTTCGATGGAATCCATGGCAGAAGCACGTCAGATCCATGTCAGTAACTACAATAATTGCTAGCTGTGGGTTACAGCTCCCAAAGGAAGGAGCTATGTAACAAAGTATTTATTATTTTATTAGCAGAGTATTATTTTTATGTTTATATTTTGCTACTCTGTACACTTCCCTCTTTGCTTATCTTTTGTTTATCACTCATAGTTTGTTCTTGCCTGAAATAAATTGTTGTTTCATCCTGAAGTTGGTCTTCCCTAATTTTACACGTGACAATATCTATAACAATAATCTGTCCATTTCTCTATTCACTAAGTTCATCAAACATTTCACAGTTTGTTCTTCAAAAATCTTCAATTATATAAATTTTGACGTGACAACGTCTTAAATTAGGTTGCGGCTGGGAGTCACTTATGAAAAAGTGTAACGCCCGGTAACGTTACGATGAGTCACCGAACGAGAGTGCTGCGCGCGCAGCTGCGCGCGCAGCGCTAGAGAATTAGGCGCATTGAATCGGCGCATGCTTGCCTCTGTCTTTGTCTTTCTCGAACGTTCTTGGCGTTGGAAAAACAAGAAAGCGTCAAAATACAAGTTCACACGTGTGGTTAAAGTATCGTCAGCTGTGTCTGTAGTGAAAATGTGGAGTGCTTAGATTCGTCATTTACAACAACTACAACAATAAAGGTAAATAAATGTACACTGATATTTCATTATCGTAAACTATGATTGATTGATTAATTGTTAGATTGACACAAAAGTTGAGAAACTGAGTTTATAGGTTATGTCATACTATTGATAAATGTTGATAGTGTTAAGTAAATTATTAGTTTAAAATTAATTAATTAATTAATTATTATTTTACAAATTTTAAATAGTTTCAAATTTATTTAGCAAAAATTTGAACCTTCGATCTGAATAAATGTTTTGATTTTCGAATTGATTATTTAAAATTACAAATATTAAGAAAAAGTGGCAGATATAAGAAAACTTTATTTAAACTGTGTTGAGCAAGAATTTTAACATCTAATATAAGTAAATGTTTTAATTTTCAACTTCATCATTTACAATTACAAATTTTATTTAATTTCAAATTTATTTAGCAAAAATTTGAACCTTCGATCTGAATAAGTGTTTTGATTTTCAAATTGATTCTTTAAAATTAAAAATTCATCCATTCAATTTCAAAAGTTCAACAGGAATCACCACTCTCAAAACAATGGAAACGGTGCCTTCAACTTCCAGTACTTCAATGGAGACGGAGGATATCGTGCCGTCAACGTCTGCAGTACCTTTCGTTGTTCCACACACCACCTCTACCGCCAGAACGAATGCTCAGCGACAACGTGAGTACAGACTACGAAAAGCATTGACCAGAACTCCTGAACAAGTAAGAGCCTTTGCAAAAGCGGCTGCGGAGAGGCAACGCAGGTTCAAGCTACGTAAATCTGCTAACATAGCCCTCACCAGCGGTACGTCAGAGTCACCTGCTTCAACGTCTTGTTCTGTGGTGGAGAGAACAAGCGTTCCTGTCGTGGCGGAGAGAACGAGCGTTCCCCTAACTAACGCTCAACGGCAACGTGCATTCCGACAACGTAGAGCAGCATCTTCTCGGACTGATGTACAACCGACTACTTCTTCAAGCCAAACAGCAATACAACTGGAACAATCCACCTGGTATACCAAATGGTCATCGTCAATACGGAGATTTCAATCTACTTTCCGACGTCGCCGATAGACGTCGCCGATGGATTGGTAAATGGGGCTATTGGAGTTTTGCTATACATCGAACGTCAGCCAGCCAATGCAGATGACCGTTCTGCTCCAGGAGGACCATCGACCAGCACAAGTTTGCCGCCAGCTGAAGATGAAATCGCCACTCTATGGTTCCAGTTTGAAGACAAAAATACGGGTACCAAAGCAAAAATCAAATGTCGACCACATGTTCACAGCAAACCAAACACCTTATCCGTCGATTGGGTGCCAGTGCACAAGAAAGTGGTAAACATTTCGTTGACAAAAACAGTGAAGTGCAAGCGAAAACAATTTCCTTGCGTGCCTGCTTGTGCAATTACGATCCACAAGGCCCAGGGTGGGACGTTTACTACAATTGTTTACAAGTACTCCTCAAAACAACCACAGCAATTGGTATATGTAGCCATGAGCCGCGTCACAAGTATCGACGGATTGTACATCATAACAGAAAAGGACTCTCCATTGGTTTTCAAACATGGCCGAGATGGAAACGACTCACAGACTACTCGAGATATTCGCAATGAATACTTACGACTTCGTGGACACACTCTAGACACAATTACCAAACAAGCCGTAAAATTCTGTGACGACGCAACCGACGCTGGACAACTTATTGTAACGAACATCAACTGTCAAAGTTTAAGTGCCCATGCCGCGGACATTGAAACAGATACAGTGATACCACGATCAGACTATTTAGTATTGACTGAAACGTGGATGCGCGACACTTGTGAACCAACTCCAATCAAGGGTTATGAGTGCGTATCCAGGGAAAATAATCGACCTAACTCAGATACCAACGCGGCTGGTGGAGTGGCGATCTATCGTAAATTATCATCGACATCTACGGCGGAAGTGTTCCAAGTTGCGATTACAGACGTAACTCGTGTCATTAAAACCAAGGGTGACATGTGCATGACTGAAGTTACTTGCTTCGCCGCTAATACTAGCTTCAAGTTTATACTCGGTGCTGTATATATTCATCCAGGAGCTAGTATGCAGGATATTGGAATGTTACTATGGTAAGGACTCGGTCCGTACATTCACAACAGCCAGTACGTGCCACCGTTCGTGCAAATTGATTATAGTATACCGATTCTTCTGTGTGGTGATTTTAACAAAAACGTAAAGCCTGACAACTCGTTTCTTAATTTCATGAAAAATACGTATAATCTTGATTGCGTATCAAACGTTTCTAAGTCAACTACGTTAAAAGGAACAACTATCGACTTGACTTTCGCAAGACACATTACAGCAGAAACACTTCCTTTCATTTCATATTTCTCCTATCATCGTCCTATCCTCAACAAAATCACTCAAATAGGAATTAGTTAAGTTTAAGTTTACATGTACAATGTTTTAGTAAACAAAATATATTTCTATAGTTAAAATTTGTGCAATTCTTATTTTCATTCAATTCCTTGTTCCTATTGTGCAATTTAATTATATTCATATCAATAAATATTCTACCGTTGTCACGTAAAATCTTCGCCCGTAAAACCGACTTTACAGGCAACCATTGTTTTTTTATGTCCTCTCTATATTTGCATAGATATATCTTTAAAAATATATATAATATCTCTTCATTACCTTTTTTTATGTTTTAGTTTTCTGAGGAAGGGCTTGTCCGAAAGCTACTTTATAAAATTAATAATAATAATAATAATAATAAAAGACGTCTTTCACGAGTTCAATCCAAATGGAATCCAATAAAACAAATGAGATCTGGCTTCTGTATATGCAAAAGTCAATTTCGTGAATTGTGTAAATGGAGATTGTAATAAGGAAATAGTTTTATTGTTCTTTTTTTGAATTGGTATTTCAATATAATTAAAGAAAGAGGGTTCCTGTGTAATGGAGAATTTGGCTTTTATTATTACAAAAGAATGACTAGAGGTTTTTTTGCACGTTCTTTGAGCATGGGGCAAAATATTAAGCGATGCGGAAATATAGTAAGTAGTATTCTTGTTTAATAAAGGTAATATGTCAATAAAAAAAAGGTTTTATCCTATCTTTATATTCTCTCTTATTTTTATAATGTAGAAAGTATTGCTTATTTACTCTTTTGTTCATTCGTTTCAGGTTGTATGGCTCTAGTCAGCATGGTGCAAGCTGTACTACAACGACCTAAAAGCTGTTCTTAGAGGTTTCCTGAAAATTCAAGGAATAGGTATTTAAGGCCAAAAGTGATCTAGAACACAAAACTATATGAAAAAATAGTACAAAAGTGAAATTGTACTGAGATCAGTAAATTAATTAAGTAAATGTGCAACTTTCAGTTTGACGATCAGGAGATGCCATTTTTCTTAATTTATCCATTGAACATAGTATAATTTCACTTAAATAATGTTTTTATTTGGTTTATGTTATCATTGTTTAAGTTTTATGATATCTCATCAGTTTTACTTATTTATTTACTAGCCGAATGACCCGGGCAACGCCCGTGTTTTACCCGATTGAATGTTTTGATTCAAATACTATTTGTTACAATTATAAATTGTGGTCATGTGGCCTAGTGGTCATGGCATCTGCCCGGTAAGCGGAAGGTCGTGGGTTCGATTCCCATCTAGGGCCTCCAATCCCGGGATCCCGTTTCCCGGGATCCCGGAGCCAAAAAATGATCCCGAAATCCCGGGATTCTGCTCGAAGAATCCCGGGATTACTGGTGTATTACTCGTGTGGTTGTGAAATTGTTCAAAGATCGCCGCTGAAGAACGAGATCTTACTGAACTACATGCGGCAAGATAATCGCATTTCCACCAGTATGTGTCTCATTCTCGACTGCAGAACGCGCTGGGATAGTTTATTGAACATGTTGGAGAGACTTCTCAGTGTGAAGTCAGCGATTCAGAAGGCGCTAATAGATGTGAATGCAAATGTCCGTCTAACTGATGAAGATTTTGATATCGTGACGCAAGTAATTTCCGCACTGAAACCATTTCGGGCAGCTGTGGCGGTTATCTGTAGACGCGACGCTACGCTTTTGACTGCAGAAGCAGCAGTAAAGTTTCTTCTAGAGGAGCTTCAAGCACAATCTCATTCTCTCAGCAAAGATCTGCAAAAATCTTTTAAAAAGATAATTTTAGAAGATCGATGCAATAAAACATCTTTAGTCCTCCAATATCTGCACAATCCGCAAGCACAGTTAGAAAAAAAAGAAGAAGGTCAAAGACTTTAGCGTGAAATTTCTTTTGCGTTTTAAACCGTTACAGGAACAAATGGCCGAAGTAAGAAAAAATATTCAGGCTGATAATTCGCAACTTCCTCGGAGTTTACAAGAACGCCATGAGCCATCACAATCGAATGACCATCTTACAATTGAGCGCCGATTGCAAGAAGCTATTGAGGCTGCCTCTTCAACTTCAATTGAAATTCCTACACCAGACTCCACATCCTACTCAACTATGATTAACCACGAACTTAATATTGCTGCTCAGTCAGGCAAACGAGGACCCCATTTAGAGATTGTGTATCAATACTTTCTGACAATTCCTCCAACGTCTGTGGAATCGGAAAGAGTCTTCTCCGCCTCTGGATACCTATGCAATAAGATACGTTCTAGTTTGCATGATGACACTCTTGACAAATTATCTTTCCTACGCTCAAATCTTTCTCGAAATTGATTTTTTTATCCTTAAAATAAAGTAATTCATGGTTTTTAAAACGGTGCTGTCTTCTTTCTAAACATTAATACATAGTTGGGCAAAATGCAATAATGATTACATTTTCTATAATCACAATTGCAAATAATCATGATTACATTTGCTATAATTACAATTACAAGTAATTTTAATCACAATTGCTTTCATTATATATAGAATTATGAGTAATTATGTTTACATTATAATGCAATTATTTTTTTGCAATGCATTGCAAAGTAATCGTAATTACAAGGTAATGTATTACTCTGAATGGATTACTGCCCAACACTGCATTAAGAGATGTGGTCTAAGAGTTCCAAGAACAGTAATTTTTTTTCCAGATGTGTGTACAGCAATTGACAGATAATTTCAAACTGTAACCCAAAAGCAATGATTTAGTTTATAAGCAGGTGCAAAATATATGGCTTTCAGGTTGTTTTCATCGAAGTAAGTGCCACGTCATTGGCATTATATAAAAGAAAAAATTAAAAATATAACGAACGAAACGATATACCTCTTGGCGTAGAAAGACTAAAATGTTTTTCAATCCCGGGATATCCCGGGATCCCGGGATTGAGGGAAAAGCAATCCCGAATCCCGGGATTGAAAATATGTACCGGGATTGGAAGCCCTATTCCCATCCCTTGACACTTTATTTTATCCATTCTGACCAAAATCTATCCGTGAACTTCACACAGTGAACTTCACACAGACAGAATAAGGCAATTATATAAGTAGATAGATAATAATAATAGAATATAATAATAATTATCATTAGATAATGATAATGATCATAATGATGATGCGCGCGTTGATGACCAAAATCTATCCGTGAACTTCACACAGTGAACTTGACACAGACAGAATAAGGCAATTATATAATATTTATTTATTAATAAAATAAACAAAAACAGGCGCGATTTAAAAATATTGGTGCCTATTACAGAGGAAACAAACAAACAAACAAGACAACAACAACAACAAACAAGTTCAAACTTAGAATAAATATTTACAAATTTAGATGTATTAATCAACAGAGTTCATAAATTTATATAGACAAAGTGGCTGATGTAAGAAAGTTAAATCATTTATATCAGTGAACAATCGATGTCTCACTTCTGCAAAGTTCGGAGAGTCATAGATAAGGTGAAGAGCAGTTTGTTCAGTTTCTCCGCAGGAACAATTTGGTGTCAGTTTTACTTGTGAGTTTTACTATATTTCCGCATAGCTTAATCTTTTGCCGCATGCTCAAAGAACGAGAAAAAAAATCTCTAGTCAATTTTTGTAATAAAAAAAGCCAAATTCTCCATTACACAGGAACCTAACCCTCTCTTTCATTATATTGAAATACCAATTCAAAAAAGAACAATAAAACTATTTCCTTATTATAATCTCCATTTACACAATTCACGCAATTGACTTTTGTATATACAGAAGCCAGATCTCATTTGGTTAATTGGATTCCATTTGGATTGAACTCGTGAAAGAAGAGAAGGTTATTGAATCAATGTTTCACAAAAGTAGAGAGAATCGTAGATTCCTGATGTCAAAAAGCAACAGATTATAGCTCTACACCTAACTTAGAACACACTGTAGATAGAAATGTCTATGACCGTAAACTGGAATGTCCTTTCAAGGATCTTCCTTCCTTTAAAGAATGATTTACATATGGCCAAGAGAGACAGTAATATGACCAAGTCCAATTCTCCATGTCTATCTAATCTTTTTTATATTTTGTACATTCCTCAACGTCTGACATTTCATATCTTCTTCATTGATTCATAAATTCTTTTTTTAACTCTGTGATGTCGCTTTGTTCCCCAGTGGAGATAAAATCTAGTAGCAGTGTCACGACACGCCAGTAAATTTTGTCGGCTCAAGAGAAACATCCCCATCCTATTCTTAATTTCTTTTGATGACCTCATACAAATTGGATGAAAACGATGGATTGGATTCTGGCATTTTTTCCTTTTTTAAACTTTCTCCTTAGAAAGGTTATTCTCTTCGTGGATACCCTGTTGAATTTTTTTTCTTTCGGTCATTAGTCAAAACCATTTATCAGGCCAAATAATCTCGACTCTGTGAATGCAGAATCACGCCCCTTCTTTTCCCCTTAGATCAGACAAGAACAATTTCTGGAGGGAACATTAGCACTGCACGAGTTGGTAGATCATTAATTAGCATATTAATTTTTGTCAGAACAATTAATTATTGGATTTTAATCAAAGCATTCTTCGGTATCTGTTGCGTGAATTGTGTAAATGGGGATTGTAATAGTTTTATTGTTCTTTTTTGAATTGGTATTTCAATATAATGAAAGAGAGTTAGGTTCCTGTGTAATGGAGAATTTGGCTTTTATTATTACAAAAGAATACCTAAAGATTTTTTTGCACGTTCTTTGAACATGCGGCAAAAGATTAAACGATGCATTCCTGTATTTTTGTTTTGTAAGGTTTAGTTATATGATTAGAGATGCCATTTTAATATTTTTAAACCCTTCCGATCTTTCCCATCGAAAAAAAATCGTTTATCTCTTTGATGAAAGCGAAAAACTAATCAATTAAGATAGGAGATTCCATTTAAAAATATTTTACCACCTGACTCCTATACCTATTCTATTTATAGGTTTTATGTAGTTTAACATTTTCACTTACTTTAGTCTTAATACATGCCTGTTCCTTGATTTATCAGAAGGCCTTCAGCTCATCAGCCTTTTTGGTCCTTGAGGTATACAGCTTGCACCATGCTGATGAGAGACAACAGTCTGAAACGCGTATGTCGTTGGATTTTATCCTCTGAAGAGCGATATATCAAAAGTTATTCTATATTTTAATAAATAACGCTGATTTAAACTTGCATTTCTATTCGAAGATCAACTTCAACGTTAGACATCGTAAATTTGGAAGATCTGAAGACCTCGTGGATCTCTTGTGGAACCCATGAAATCAAAGCTCGTCCTGAACTGACGATGGTCATTCGCCTGTAACCATAGTGGGTGTTCTGAATTTGCGAAAGCTGGTGTAGTAGCTTTGTCACTGACCCGAATCTGATTTTAGAGACCTTCAATTGATGGTGCAGAGTTTAAGTGTCGATTTTAACGGGAGACGTGGACTTTCCTTTGGAAATAAATATTCGACCGGCAAAATTTACAACTATTCAAAATTATTTGACCTACAGTAAAATTTGGCCTAGCCACTTTGCCAGCTAAATAGATCTTTGACAGATTGTGAAGATTCCATTGGATACCTTGTGGATTTCATGGAATAAAGTCCGCATTAGACTTATGATAGCCCATCAGCCCAAAGCCATGGTCTTCAGGTGGACGCTTCTCAGTTTACCAAAGCTGGTGTTGTGGCTTTGTCACAGACCCGAGGCCGCTAATTTGCGGTGACGGTCAATAGATGGCGTCTAGCTTTAACGTCTATTTTGACGAGAGATGTGACATTTATTTTAATAAGTACAGTAGAACCTCGCTAAACGAAGCGGAGATATAACGAACCTCCCATATAAATCTAAAATAATCTCTAATATTAATAATATCGTATAGTAAACCATGGTTATAGTGAACCAAAAGTTTAGTCTCATTGGAGTTAGCTAAAGCGAGGTCTTTCTGTTTATAGTTTTCGATTTATTATCATATTTGTTAATATATTCTCTTTCGAGTGCACAAGTCACAACTAACATTTAGTACAATACCATTTCTCAAGGATTGTATCCGAGAATTCGCTAAATATGATACCAAATGTCAACATTAATCATTATCAAAAACAACACAAAATCTGTAGTAATTCCGGAAAGTACGGTCATTATAGAAAAAAATGCTTCTTGATTATACATATATAAATATTTAATTAAAAAGGCATATATCGGATCAAAATATCATTTATTTTACCAATATTTCAGTTGGCTGAACGCCAACCTTTATCAATGTGTTATAACATATTTAATGTGTGTCAACAACAAACTCAGCGCCACATAACGTCAACAGAATTAAGTTTTAAAAATATTTTGTATATATATATATATATAAATATTTGATTTGAGTTTATCCCCAAAAAGAAATCTTTAAAACACACAATTCTAACATGTTACTAACAATATATTCAAAGTGAAAAAATAGTACAAATGTAATATCGTACTGGGATAAGTTTCATAAATTAAGAAAAAAAGGCATTACTAACAATCTATTCAAAGCTTGAATCATCTAGAAAAAGGATTGTGCCACAAATCCAATGCAATTATTACAAGGAAGCGAACAAATTAGCAGAACTTATCAGTGGTGCAAACAATTTGCATAGGCGGGTGAGTACGGAAACAAAGGCAGTACTGTCTGTCTACAGAACGGAAGTGCCATAAAGTACGGACGGACCAAGGTTGAGGGAAGTACGCGCTATGCGGAAATTTCAGGGGCACACCTTGTTATTTATCTATTTGATGCCATTGTGACCGATGAAGGTTCCGCTTTGTTGCCAACATGATGGCACAAACTGCCTCCTCTTGAGAAACATCGTTGTGTGGATTAAATTATGTGAAAGATTCAATTGTGCGGGATACCCACGTTATTCTGGAGTGCTACTGGGTCGCCGGTACAAATGGAATATTTGTCTTTTAATTAGAGATTCATCAACCTTCAAACATTTTATTATGTAATGTTTCTACGATACCACTATCGCCCTTTTCTTTTTGTTAAAAAGTCAAACTTTAATTAAAAAAGCATAAATTATATTTGGATCCAATATATGTCTTTTTAACACACGAGATAACCAAGTGTGAACAAGAAGCTCTTTGCCTCAATATTTTGTTCCTTGATATATTCTTGTAGGTTGTATTAGGATTAATTAGAGATAGAGATTCGTCAATATTCAAAAAGTTTTTTTTTTTTTTTACATTTCCGTGACACACTTTCGTCCTTGTGGAAATCTTTTAAACAAAGTTTGACTTTTGAAAATAGAGCAATCCATAAATAAATCTTTAATTAAAAAAACATAAATTATATTTGGATCCAATATATGCCTTTTTAATTAAAGATTTATTTATGAATTGCTTTATTTTCAAAAATCAAACTTTGTTTAAAAGATTTCCATAAAGACGACAATGTGTCACGGAAATGTAAAAAAAAATCTTTTTGAATATTGACGAATCTCTATCTCTAATTAATCCTAATCCAACCTACAAGAATTTATCAAAGAACAAAATCTTGAGGCAAAGAGTTTCTTGTTTACACTTGGTTATCTCGTGTGTCTTCAATAAAGGTCACTGTATCAAATATCTTTCAGAGTTATTGCATAAATCCCGATATACATGCTGAAAGGTACAACTTCCTTAAGTTTTGTTCCTGAATATAGATTTCACAGGTTTGGGAGTCATGCAATGTTCATATTCTGTCTTGGTGATGTTGTTAGAAACGGAATCTGGTCTAAAAGACCGAGATATAGGTTAGAATGTAGGATTATGTCTCATTTGAATTCTGTTTTGATGATACTTTGAATAATCAGTTCTTATGAGTAAGTCTATTTAGAAATATAAAGAGTAGAGTGGGGGGTCGGTGGAAGGCTGGTTAAACCGTTTGGTTTTCGACCACTACGACCCGGGTTCGATTCCCGCAATGAACACCTTTTCCTGATAAAAAAAAATCTCCAATGGCCCCCGATTCTTGCAAAAGTCCAACCCCACCAGCGAGTGCAAGTAACCAAACGGGGCTATGGCACATTTGTAAGTGCAAAGTCGAACTGCTTTTCACATGTGTAGACATGTGGTGCGCTTACAGTAAAAGCAGTCGCTAACTACCCACTATGAGTATCATGGCCTGTACCACGTGTACTAGGGATAAGTAAAAAAAAAAAAAAGAGAGTAGAATTCTTTCTAATCCCAATTTAGAAAAATCGGGCATCTTCATGAAGTCGACTAATGTTACCTTTATGATGGGAATTGTATGTTTGACGTTGGTTCAAAGAATCTGAAGAACATACTATGACAGTCTGACTTAGCGTCAGATAAGGTCACTCCAAACATGGAGAATAGATACAAGGATCAGCAATCACTTATTTTTATTAAAGCTGAAACTTTCAAATTTTCAGAGTTTCTCAAAGTATTCACCCTTAGTACCTATGCAAGATTTCATCCGTAAAAACCAATTATCGAAGCACTTACACCAGTCATATTCGGAGATAGAATTTACGGCATTGATAAAGGCTTGCTCTCGGCACGCCCTCTATAAGTTAATATTGTTACTATTCTATGAAAATGTTTATGTTAGGTAAATAAAGCATGTAGATTTTAATGGTATAATTTATTTTTTAATATTTTAATTATTTAATATTGATTGCAAAAACTTTTGGAGTGACCTATGTACCTTTGCTGTCGTCCATAACATGGATTAGATGAAACTGCTGGTTGTTAGGGCTTACTTTTAAGGGTTCGTATCCCACTTCTGACACTTTTTTTGTCATCTCCCACGTGGTATAGTGGCTAGGATACCTGGTTCTCACCCAGGAGGCCCGAGTTCGATTCCCGGCGTGGAAATTCTTTTTTTATTCCCGGCCGATGCAATTTTTTTTCCACGGGGCATTTTTCCCTCACTTTATGCGTCCATCGGGGCTCAAAAATCATTCATTCTGGTTAGCAGCCCCGTAAATGAAGATATTTCCTTACTTTTAATAGCGATACATAATTTCATCATTCAACCAGTAGCTTCATCGCGTTTTGTGGTTTTCTAAAGGTCTAGCCATAGGTTGGCTGGCCTACCATATTCTGTTGATGACTTGGACTGCTGATTAAGGACTTATTTAATTAGGTTTTAACAGATAACTATACCATATATTATGAAAAAGGCATCTCCTTATCGTGCAACTGAAAGTTGCTGATAGCTTGCGCCATCTATCGGAATAAATACCAACTATTCTCGTTGATTTCTAATTATTCCAGAATTGGCCAAATATCCATTCTTGATTAATCAAGAAAAGCTAACCACGGGCGCGTTTCGGGCTATTGGCCCGAAAATCAAGAATGGGTATTTGGCCAATTCTGGAATAATTAAAAAATCAACGGGAATAGTTGACATTTATTCCGATAGATGGTGCAAGCCATCAGCAACTTTCAGTTGCACGATAAGGAGATGCCTTTTTCATAATTTATCAATCTTATCTCAGTACAATATTACATTTATACCATATCTATATAAGGCAATAACGTACAATCTATATACAACAAATGAAAACATTAAGAGGCGAATGTTTCTTTCACACATTAACCAAAATTTTCTATTGTCCTCACACTGCGATGAAAAAATACGTTTCCATTGATTGTTTATAGATGGCGGGTTATTATTTCATATTGATTTATGCCTAACTTGTCCTTATTGTTTGCGGAAGAGCATTGCTCGATGCAAATATATTTATTTATAATTCGACTGTCCTAAAATCTTATGTTCATATGTTGACTTTGCTTAGAATTTTTTAATGAAACTGATTCCAAGAAAATATTAATCAAACATTATATTTATTGATTTACAAAAGAGAGAACAAATATAAAAAAGGGAAACTAATATTAAACAAAGGAACTTTTTTTTTCGGTTAACGCCTATTTACCTGTGAACTTACACACACTCTGTGGTAACAATTAATTAATATATATACAACATCATAGTTTGCTTAAATACAATTTCTGAGATTCCATCCTTCAGTGTGGTAAATATATGTATCATATGATGATCATTTCACCATCCGTCACCTGGGGAGTTGCCTGGTAGGATTCGATTCTATTTCAGGAGAATTCAACTTCACATTCTGACAAAATAGTACAAATGTGATATTGTACTGAAAAAAGATGGATACATTATGAAAAAGAAAAAAGCATCTCCTTATCGTACAACTGAAAGTTGTTGATGGCTTGCGCCATCTATCGGAATAAATATCACGAGAATAGTTGTGATATTTATTCCGATAGATGACGAAAGCCATCAGAAACTTTCAGTTGCACGATAAGGAGATACCTTTTTCACATTCTGAAATGAAATCAATGAACAGTCCGTGACAATTTATCCGAGCGCTTACTTCACAATGTGAGTACACGTAGCAATAACTCCAGTTGGCCAAAATGACGTCTTCCTTTATGACTCACCTTGGTGAAAGACATAAACTGCTTACGACCAGGAAGTTGGTGGTTCCCATGGGAAAGACATATATCCGCAAAGATAATTCTGGATTAAGAGATCATGGTTGCCACATGTAATCCGTAGTGATGGAAATCCACAACCTTTTTGACCGTACCGCTCTCCTTTCAACTCTTCCACGCGCTTCTTGAGCAAGATTTAGTTTCTTTTCACGTGAGGTCACTTTTCATTCAATATTTCACACTAGCCGTACAACTTTGCATACTTACATGATGCAATCCCAGTTTCTGTCATAGCCTCCAGTTACTAGAACGTTTATAATTCTTGAAAAAAAAAAATAGAATAAGAAACCATTTAAGCACGGAATTTCCTTTTTACACATAAATCAAATTTCTACTGTCCTTACTGTGCAATTAAAAAAGATGAAGAGGAATTGGCTCATTAGTGGTGAACCGTCCCAGCTGTTTCGCCAATTTAATCTACCAGACTGCTTTTCAGAGTTCTAATACTGTATTGTACGATTCTGTTATATATATGTGGTATTCTACTATGTTGGGAAACCTTACTCTTGGTGTTGAAGGTTGTTGAAGTGGTGACGCAGTCGTGGTGAATGATGCAGTCGTGGTGGATGATGCAGTCGTGGTGGCTGAGTGAAAGGATTACACACAGGGGAAATAAGCCGGGACACTTGATGGTTGAAAATATAAGGCAACGGGTTGGAGGAAAGAAAGCTTTTGAGAAAGGCAGAGCGGTTTTTGATGATTAATTAGTTGATCACATGGCGATGATTGGATTTAGATGAAATGAGCGGAGAGAGAGGTCTCTAGTGAGCAGACATTACCTTGGTGGGGTCGAGTCGATGACTGGGTCTGAACTCGGTGGGAGTGAATGAAGAACTGTAGATGTTGTTCAGATGGGAGCCAAAACACTACTAGGTCCGAACTCGGCGAGAGCGAGTGAACAACTGACCATTCTTGCTTTTCGATTTAACACCACGAGTTGGCTTCTTTTCCATTGGTCGAGGGATAGAACGTGCCCGTTTTCCTATTGGTTGACCTGTTTAGGGAATACTTTCTGATTGGTTCTGCGGCTGCTTTGATGGAAGATATCGCCGATCTTGTCAGGAAGTATCGAATGTTATTTCGACTCTATTTACTTCCGCGTTATCAAATACGTCCGGCCTTCTGTCAGGAAGTATGGGGTGTCTCTCTACTTTTATAACTTCTGGTCACCAGATACGTCCTGCTTTGCCGGAAATATTGGGCGTTAGCTTAACATTTATAACTTCTGCGGTCACTAGATACGTCCGGTCTTTGCCCCTGCAATATTGACGGGGGTGCCAAGAATAGTCGTGCCAGCTTTAGGCCTACTTCCTATGTCTTATTGCTACTTGCTTTCCTCCAGTTACCTTATTCTTTATTAAATCTTTGAAAATCATACATGGTACATACATAGTGGGTCGGGGGTGCATTTAATTATATACAAATTATGACATATACTACACTGAAGGGTGGAATCTTAGAAATGGTATTTAAGCAAAATATGGACATAAGCTTTTAGGACAGTAGAATTACATATAAATATTTGTATCGAGCAATATTCTTCCACAAACAATAAGAATAAAGTCAGTTAGGCATAAATTAATTATAGGACAATAAAATATATTTTTTTCTTATATTTGGATGTCGCGTTATTGTTCTATAACAAATATAGAATGTTTAGATTATATAAAAATACATATATTGGATCGAATAAAAATATTTATCTGCCAATATATGCCTTTTTATTATCTAAAGATATAAATATTTGGATTGCTCTCTACTTTCAGACAAATGTAGAATATGTAAAGAAGACACTTTATTTATAGAGAGAAAGATGTGGAATATCAGTTATAGTATAGAAACTAAAACATCAAGAAGGCCAATAAGATAATCTATGAATTGAGAAATAAGATTTTATATTATATATCTTTCTTCGTCTTCAAAATCAAAAGAGCAGAGAGAGAGATTTGAGATTGAAACATATTTATTAATTGTACATATAAAATTATATAGGGTTAATATATATTTTTAAAATATTAAAAAAATTAAACTTAAATATTATTTTCATCAGACGAATCCCACTGATGGTCGTCTGGTTTGATGTCACATTCCGTCCTGAAGTCAGACAGCGTTCCGCGTAGAGGAGAGAGTACTATTATAATAAAGATTATTTATATATAATACACACATTATTTCTTGATAAGTTTCTTTTTTGTTTATTAAGCCAAGAGAAAAAAAATAAACTTTTGCTAAAGTAAAAGTTAATAAAACCTTTTACAAAAAGAAAGTAAATAAAAGAAACTTATTGCGAAAGAGTTAAACTTTCTATATAATGTTTATAGCAATTTATTTATTTTAAATGATTTTTAAAAATGTTAAATATAACATCAAACTTATTATTTATTTATTTATTTATTACCAGTTGCAAATAAGACACGCTATATTCAATCTGGATAATTACGCGTGAAACTATTTACAATAATTGTAGTAGAGTAGGTAACAGAATTGTCAAAAATAAAATAAACAATTAAGAAGAAGATCATAGAATAAACATATACATTAAACAAATAAGCAACATTTTATAAATCAAATGGTGTTTAAACTTCTTTTACATATGGTAATTTCCATGAAACAAAGACGAAAGTACATCTGGATGACCTTGCAATTATAGCCATCACATAAATCAATTGCGAAATCAAATTGAATTGTCACAGAAATAATAAATGAAAGACCAAACAATGATAATAAAAAAATAAGACAAAATAAATTGGCATTTGAAAGAAAATTGGGTGAAAGCGACGTTTGATTCCTAAACAAAGGTGAACAGAGTTGGGAGGACAGAGGTGATAGAGCATGTCGGCATCCGGAACAACCTAATTAATGGGACAATTAGGATAAACAATGTGTGCCCCGGAACAGTATTGTCACCCCTCACTGCCTGGGAATCCTCCTTCTGACACCCAATCCTATCTCGACCATAGGACACATCATCACCAAGGAGAGAGGACATGATAAATGAGATGGAATAAAAGAACAGAAATACTTAAAATATATATATATATTATTATATATATATATATATTATATTATTATATATATATATATATATATATATATCTAGAAATACCCCTATTGTAATTGTACACGTACAACCTTACAATGGGATAATATAAAGATTTTTCACAAACGAACAAAAAAATGCTAAGTACTATTATAATATATTTATAATCTCGCTCTTTCTGTTAAACTTATGTAAACTAACAATTAGAACATTTTAACTCTATTTTAAATATATCTATATATATATAAATCAATGTTTGTATGTTTGTTTGTTTGTATATGTCCGGTATACAAATTCGCAATGATTCACTAATTCAAACCAAAATTTCCATACATAGGTAAAAAAATACGGGGAAGACGATAGGCTATTTTAAAAAATATATAAATCAATTATTAAAACTATATATTCAAATTATTCTACTTAGCTCACGAACAGCGCCCTCTATCAAAGATTAGATTAAATTATGCTGATGCAAACAAATAGATAATGCTAATAACAAACAATTATAAAAAAAATATTATCTAAATATATATCACTCGGGTAGATATGCACACGGGTCAATCCCGGTGCGAAGCCCGGGTCACCCGTCTAGTTTATTATAAGTTATTTCTACATTCCTCTTATACTGCAATGAATACGAATTGAAAGAGGGAAGGAACATAATTTCGCTCTTTCTATATTGTCGCGTTGAAAGAATAGTGGCCAGCAGAGGTAAATTTAAAGGAACTTTATTAACGCCGAACAGTTTACCTCATTTGTTATTTAGTTTAAACATGTGTGGTTTGTTTTTTTTTATATATGTAATAAATAAGTAGTTAGAATATATATATAAATATATAAAGGTTTTATAATATTTAAAGAAAGTTATAGAAATATTTTGTGGTCGAATTGAAAGTATAATGTCAGTATAGCAAGCTATTACTGAATGATAAAGTAGAATTATATATAATTTATATGAAAGATAGTTGGTATTAGAGAAGGAGTAATGATAATTAAAAACAAATTAGAATAATTATTACTTTTAAGGTATCAAAAAGGTTTTGTATTTTAAGTAACAACATAGGGTTATAACAAGTTCACATTGTAGCATCTGCAGTTACACGTGTACTGCTACTATGACACGTAACTGCCGAAGCTACAGCGTGAACTGATTATAACCCTATGTTGTTACTTAAAATACAAAACCTTTTTGATACCTTAAAAGTAATAATTTTCTAATTTGTTTTTAATTATCATTACTCCTTTTCTAATACCAACTATCTTTCATATAAATTATATATAATTCTACTTATATATAATACATCCTTTCTTAAGTTTCTTTTAGTTATTAAGTCAAGAAAGAAACTTATTTCGAAAAAGAAAAATTAATGAAACGAAAAGTTTATTTTATTTAAAGACAATTTCAAGTATTATTGGTGAGGCTTTATAAAGACATAGTAGAGAGTCTTCCTATCTTTATAAACGCTCGTCATTAGTATTTGAAAACCTGTGGAACAACTCTTCCTCAATCGCATTTTTTAATCCTATTTAGACACATGATCTCACTCCCCCCCGCCCCTCTCTACCTATATAAACTGAAAATTAAAACCTTTTAAACGATAGTTTTAATAATATACAGTTAAACCTGTTTATAGCGCCCACTCTAAATAGCGCCTTCCTCTCTATAGCGCCCGATTTTAAACACGTAGTACGATGCGATTAATATTAAAAGTGACCTGTCTATAGCACCCCTTCTCTATAGCACCCTATTTTGGTGAGTCCGAAGAGGGGGCGGTATAGACAGGGTTAACTGTATATATACATTATTATAAGTTATTTCTACAGTCTTTATACTGCAGTAAATACACATTGAAAGTAGGAAGAAGAACATGATCTAGCTCTCTCTATAATATACAAACTGAAATTTAGAACATTTTAAACGCTATTTTTTCATATTTATTATTATAAGTTATTTCTCTATACATGCCTTTATAATGCGGTGAATACACATTGAAAGAATGAAGAAGAACATGATCTCGCTCTCTCTACCTATCTAAATCTAAATTTAGAAATTTTAAACGCTATTTTTGAATATAAATTATTATAAGTTATTTCTCTATACAGCCTTTTAACTGCAGTATATACAAATTGAAAGGAAGGACATAATCTCGGTCTCTATCTTATATAGATACATCTGTATTTTTAAAGTGAAAATTCGAAAATTTTATAACGCTACTTTTAATAACATATATATTATTATTAGATAAAAAAAATTCATATATTGGATTGAATAAAATATTTATTTGCTAAAGTTTCGGTTGACTGAACGCCAATCTTTATCAAGGCATTACATTTTTGTATATACAAAAATTGATATACAAAAATGTAATGCCTTGATAGGTTGGCCTTCAGCCAACCGAAATTTTGGCAAATAAATCGTTTATTCTCTCAATCCAATATATGCCTTTTTATTATTTAATGATTTAAGTATGGATTGCTCTATTTTCAGAAAATATATTATTATAAGTTATTTCTACAGCTTCTCTTTTTATGCTGCAGTGAATAAATTTTGAAAGAAAAGGGAGAACATAATCTTACTCTCTTTATATATCTAAACTGGAAATTAGAACATTTTTAACGCGATACTTTTAATAATATATTTATTTCGTTATAAGTTATTTCAATACCCACAGTGAGACTCTTTATGCTGCAGTGAATAAAAATTGGAGAAAAAAAGGGAGAACATAATCTCGCTCTTTCTATATCATGTAAACTGAAAATTAGAATATTTTAACTCTATTTTAAATATATATTATCATAAGTTATTTTTACAGCCCTCTTATACTGTAATGAATACGAATTGAAAGAAGGAAGAAACATAATTTCGCTCTTTCTATATTGTCGCGTTGAAAGAATAGTCGGCAGGAGAGGTAAATCTAAAGGAACTTTATTAACGCCGAACGGTCTATCTCAAAAATTAAAGACACACACATTTATATGCCAATGACAATCCAAACCAAACTATGCAAATTTAATAAAAGATAAAAACCTAAAATTACGTAATTAACATAAATATACACAATGAAATATTATGAAAAGTGAACATTTTAAAACATTACTCTCTCTTTTATTGATATATATTTAAAAATAAAAGAAGCGTTAAAAATTTTCCATATATATTTTCAGCAATCGAGGGCGCTAATTTAAGATGATATTTAAAATATCTAAACTGGTGTGCAAACGTTAAGAGATAAACAATAAAATGTTTCTTATCTTAAGTCACAGAAAAATTTGTAAAGAAAATTAAATATATACAAGGTTCGGTCAATAAATAATTCAAAATCTGTAATAACTTTTAATTAACATTCTAGAAAACTGAAACTAATATAAAAAACAGTAAGGGTTGTTGAATGAAACGTATTTTTTATTGGTGTGTGGGAAATATGCAAAATTTCGAGCAACAATTATCTTCTACAGTTATGTAAATAATTGTCAGTAGAAAAACGTTATGTGCTCGAAAGTTGACGTCTTTTACACCTATACAAGACACACGCTCCGCTAAACAACTCCCGAGTGTTTTTTCGTACAAGTATAATATAGTTGAATTTATCTCAAAAATGAACAAATTCAGAAAAAGGTTTACCTGTATACATACATATTGTAACAATCACTGATTATTTTCTCTCTAATAAATCTGTGTTTTTTAAAATATCCATTTAGCTTTATCTTTTCAAATATTAAATGTGCCTTTAGTATTGAAGAAATATAGAAGTGTTACTGCTCTAATTTTATTTCCATACGCCATAATAGATGCATGGTATATTGCATTAAATGCTCACTTATATCAATCAGTGTGTAAAAATAAATAAATATATATATTTTTTGCGTGTTTTCAGATTATATATTGTTCACAACTAAGTTCATTTTACTTTTTAACGCTTAAAAAAAGTTTAAGACTTTGCGCCAAATTCATATTTCTCCACATTAATTTAAAAAAAAACAACAACAGAAATATACATATTTAAAATATACGCATGTGTGCTTCTATATTTAAAATTTCGCAGAAAAAATCCTAAAAATTCAATCGAGGAAGAGTATCGACAAAAATTGTGGCGGGAAATTGTCGAAAGTTCCGAGAAAGTTCGGCTGCCCTGAAATTGGTCCCATTATCCTGCCGAGACTCCTCCTGCCTGTCAGTGATCGAGATAGAACGTATTCAGTCACCCTGTTGTGATCGTCTGAATAATTGAATTCCACGTAGCAAATTACATGATTTGTTTCATTTATCAAGCGATTTTGTCATAATAAATATGTCAAAAAGAATCAACAAAATGCAACAATTTTATTAAGCATATTCTTCATTTTTGAAATATATTTAATTATTTCGTTAAATTCCCAATAATTATCACAGGTAAATTTATAATGTAAAACAAATTTCTATAAAATAAAAATTATATTCCCGATTTTATTATGTGAAAATATAATATCTATGAGTCCAATGGTGCTGAATGCATTAAAGAAAAATGTGTGAGTTTTTAAAATAAGAGACTATTCTTATTAATATATATATATATTTTAAAAAAGATGCATATATTGGATTTATAATGAATTTATTGTTCCAATATTTCGAGGGGCAACTCGCCTCTCTTTATCGAGGATGTTTGTGTTTTTCACTAAAGCATGCGCGCACGTGTACACCACTCTCGTTCTACAAGGCCAATGAAAGAACTGTATCTCTGATTTAAACATTACATTCAGTATATATATACAGCCAATAACTATATATAATATAACAGATAAATTCCATTATTATTATTTTGTCTACACATTGTGCTTGAGATAGAGATTTATATACAACAGTGTAACCGTAAATAATTGTGTGTATACATATTAATTCTAAATTAATGATAAAATTTTAAGGGAAATAAATGTGAGTAAATTAAAAGTATATACATAGTTATTTACAATCAATTAGGATATGAATTCTTTATATATATTTTTTGTGAATGAACGTTTTCTTGTTATAACTTTAAACGGCTACTTTAAATATAAAGACAATCACAAAAGTCAGACCTAAAAATTACAAATATGCAAATAGGAAATAAATTTCATATTATACGAGTATTTAAAAAACTATCGACTACCAATGCGCTACAACTTTCTTTATAAAATACAAACCAATTAACTAAGCATGCAGGTAAGGTTCTCCATCATTTGTTTCTAAAATAGGTGTTTTATAGACAATTTATTGAATCATTTCTGAGCGTTGTGAAAAAAATATCAACGATTTATATATTTAAATGCATTTATAGGTTTTTAACTTTTAATTAGACATTTTAAATTTATATTTAGACATTTTTCATTTTAATTTAGACACTTTCATTTTTATTTAAACATTTTAAATTTTAATTCAGACATTTTCATTTTAATTTAGACATTTTTCATTTTAATTTAGACACATGGACTTTTTATAGAAAAATGTCTAATTAAAATTTAAAAACCTATATATATAAAAGCACATAAAATATGTAAATTTGTTATGCTTTATTACACTTAATTACCACCTTATTTCAAATATAAACACATATATCAACGATATATTTATAAAAATGCATTTATATATAAAAGCACGTAAAATATGTAAATTTGTTATGCTTTATTACACTTAATTATGACTATTTCAAATGTAAACACATATATTCAAAAGAAAAAAAAATGACTATAGATATTTACAGAGTTCAGATCCTCTTAACTAAATTTTAAAAAATACCCTTTAAAAAAAATTATTTGGGACATTTTTGATTTCATCAAAACATTATTGATTTTTGTGCATCTATAAAGGCTTTACATTTTGAGATATTTCAAAGTTTATAACTACATTTTAAAGCTTATTTAGCAAATATTTTAAGAGAGATTTAATAATAAATTTATAATGTTCAATAATGAAATCTCAAAGTATATATAATATCAATATTTTAAAGTTTTAAACTGATTTTTAATGCAAAAAATAACATTGAGTCTAAAATCCACATTAGGAAGTCAAATATAAACATTTTGAATTTAAATAATATTTTAAAAATTGAAGTTTTCTCATTAAAATATTCATATTTTTATTAATTTTTTACATTTATTTTATTCCATTAAAACTCGTTTACAATTTGGTTTAAAAATATGTATGCGTTATTATAAAATATCAATGTACCCATTAAGTGCAAACGAATTTTTTTTTTTGTTAAATAAAAAAAATATATATAAAACGTTAATAAATACGAAGATTTCAATAAGAATTTTTTTTTTAAATTCAAATAGAAAATATTATTTCACTTCAAAATTTTATCAATATTATAATATTTCCTTAATAAAAATGGATATTTCGAAATAAAAACAAAACACAACAGAAGATAACAAATAAATTCCTTAAATATTTATATCTTGAATAAATAAACCCCTAGTACAAAAGAGATGCCTTAAAAGACTTCCAAGCACGCAAATGCTATCAGTTGGAGACACTGCGCTATAAAATGACAATGATAATAGATATCCATGTGTGTGTGTGTGTGCGCGTTGCACGTAATAAAAAAACAAACGCCCAATATATTACGTCGAAACGTACTTCAAAAAGTTAATGCTTCTTTTGCCGCCTTCGTGATTTAAAGGCAGACGATGGAGTGGCTGGATAATGACCTCGGCTGCCAAACGTTAATGAGCCCCTAAAAATATTTAAGGGTATTATATCGACATACCCTTTCCACACGCTTCATTTAATACCTTATTATATAATTCAGAATTGTGAAAATATAAAATACTTTGAAAATATATTGATTTAGTGATTTTTTTAAAGTGGTCAACAGATTGTCCATTTTCAAGGTCACTGGCGATTCCCCTAGGCAGACGACCAATTGTTGCAAACCGGGGGGAGGGGGTTGCCGCCATTTTTTTCACCCTCTCAACCCCTTAAACGACCACCCCCCCCCCCCCCCCCCCCTTTCCTTCCCATTTTAGAGTATTGACCTCCCTTCAATAAAAAGGTCATTTGCAGGGTCATTTTTAAAGACCTCAGCTTCAATGAGTGGGTAAAACTTAATGGCCTTTTAAACTTCTTTGTTTGGACATTTACCATAATTGATACTTTATGGAGAATTGATTTTGGAGTGTCGTCTGGAATAAATAACGATGTTATAAGGTTGTTCCAAAAGTTCGTGTTTTCTTATTACTTGGCGAATATTATTACGGCAAATACATAATAATACAATTACTTTATACATAATACAAAAATATTATACATAAAAGCGAATAATATTGGTATTTCAATTATTTTTTGCAAGTGTTTTACGAACTTTTGGAACAACCTTGTATAAAGTCTGTTAACTGATTCAATTTGTTTAACCTGTTGATTGGAAAAAAGTTTAGTTTAAAAATCTTTATTTATATCTCTAACTTATGTATCCCTTTCTCTTTCGATACCAAATTAAACATTTAAGACGCTTTTGAATTACTTCTTTTCTAACTAGTAAATTATATTATATCAAAAGATACTTTACAAAAATAATATAGGTGATGGTCAAACATGATGAATTTAATATTTATTATGTGTATCGCTGTTTTAAATTTAACCAAAAATTGTTGGTGAAATCGGTAATGTCTTTGCGACCTGCCTATATACAGGTTTGAACTCGACCTAAACAAAATGCAAATTCCACGGCACACTCGTTTCTCACAAAAATGCAAATTCATTTTTGAATGTAAGTAATTAGAAATGAGAATCCGGCATCTTGTATGTGTGTCAAAGAAAAAAAAAGTTAAACCATTTTGAAGATTGTTAATCCTAAGTAAATCGTTTAAAGCAGATAAAATATTGAAATTTGTCCTCTTATCGTATTTCCAGTGGTGTGTGGTGTGATTAGTCTATAAAATACTTGGCGAATAATATTATTACGGCGAATACATAATAATAATACAATTACTTTATACATAATACAAAGGCATTATACATAACAGCGAATAATATTGGTATTTCAATTTTTTTGCAAGTGTTTACGAACTTTTGGAACAACCTTGTATAACGTCTGTTAACTGATTCAATTTGTTTAATCTGTTGATTGGAAAAAAAAGTTTAGTATTAAAATGTTTCAACCAAAATTTCAAGATGAAATAAATATGAATAAGTATAAACACTTCTAATACTGACTGACTTTAATGATCTGGTATTGTGTTCTCTATAGTCCATAAAGTTTTTATTCCACAACTATACGTCAGCTATAAAAAAGTTTTAAATTGAGTAATAATATGCTAAAGAGTGAAATCTATAGAATGACATTTTTTTTTGAAACTATATCGAAGCAAATGTCTCTTGTAATAAATGAATGAGTGGTCTCTTTTGAAGTAGATTTAATTTAGAAACAGAGAAAAATTAGCATAGAAATTGTTTCATTAATTTTATCTCTCGCCTATATTTTATTCATTTTTTTCTATCCTGGCGAATTTTTCCATTTAAACAACAGCAAACATGAGCAACATCAACCCTCTTTGACTAGGTAAATCTCCTAACGCTAATTAATTGGAGCACAGGCTCAAAGAACTAGACCGATTCTATAACTGACTATAAACATCAGCTTTAGAAATTTCAGACAAACGCCAACAATCTGTATACCACGGGTTCGGGTTTTGATCTTCATCAGTACAGGGGCGGCTTTATTTCTTAACATTCTAAGTGAAGAGTTATCAAATCGATAGAACTGGCTAAAAAGGTGTTTAAGCTGATAAAATGGCAAGGCGAATTTTCAGGTTTACCATCACATTCTTTTGGAAATAGTTAAGAAAATTAAACCTATATTCACTCTGCTATATAAGCTCATTATACACACATGGGCAAAATTTAAGGAAATTGTACCCTTTATTATATATATCAGGATTTAGACAATGACTCTGAAAGATTTTGTTTCCATATTTTTCTATCTTCACAGCTACTGTATATACAATCAGGGACAAAACTTTAAAGGTTTCACATTTTGATGTTGCCGGTCATCTGTTTTTATTTGATATTTTTGAAGGAGGCAGAGGTAATTTTTCTCACACTTGGTTATCTCGTGTGCCTTCAATAAAGGTCACAGTCTATCAAATATCTTTCAGAGTTATTGTCTGAATCCCGATATAAATGCTAAAAGGTACAACTTCCTTAAGTTTTGTTCATGATTGTATATATCTCCAACAGAGTCTTGCCACTATAATATCGTTAGTCCTGATAAAGCTGAGCGGGTTTCTCGTCGAAATATTGAAGCAATTTCACATAGATCTAAGATACGTTTTCTTTTTTTACTGAAAGAGTTCTTAGAGACAAGAGCAAGAGCAGTTCCTGGCCGTACGACAATGCCGTTACAGAGGCAGCAGACAGACAAAAGCTTGCCTCAGGCAATAATTACAGCCAAACCACAATAGAACCTTGATTAGGCTCGCCAACAAAAAAGTTACCGTTACAAGAACAATGAATCAAAAGTTTCCGGATATAATCTCACCACTCATCAAGCTACTTTTTAATTCAGGAGAGAATGGCTAAAATCATTTTTAGGATTTCAGAAAAGAAGCGAAAGAAATGATCTCCAGAGTTAAGTAACCGGAACGAAGTCAGTTTTTGCGGCGTTTGTATTGGAGTGGTCACTGAAGCTCTCTTTATTAAGACAAGCTTGATTGGAGATCCCCTCCTTCTCTTCTTGAACGACTTCTTTTGCTCCGAGAATTCGTCTGGGTCGGGATTACACTTGTAGTTTCATGATTTAAGGTTAAAAACACTCGCCTGTTCAGTGATTCGCTAACCATGACGTATGCACAAAGGAACGTGTGGCCATTGGACAAGAGTCGGACCTGGAGGCTGTTGTTGGGTGCTGCGCTGCCTGGAGTATAGGAGCTCCATCTATTTTTCTTCCTGTGGTGAATCTGTATAAGACCGCTGGTCTTAATAAAGATTTGTGTGTGATTCAAGGTTAAAAACCGCGTGAAAAAGGTATTACACACAATTCTCTTTAATAATTTTTCACAATGTGAGTATCTCTTATTCATAAATTTAAAAGGCAAGCTTTAAAGAGCACCAACACAATCAAGCATTATTAGTTAAAATATAGTCTATGATATCTCTTTGGTATAAGCCTATAGATGGAAGATTTTAGCTCTTCAATGCTTTACTTTTAAATATAAAAAGAAAATGCTCTCATTGTAAAAACAATTTTATAATTAGATTTGTCTCTTTTGATTCTAATCATTCAATATAAAGACTATACTAACATCTGCCCATGTGAAAAAAATCTTATAAACGACATTGATAATTGCTTCAAAACAAATATTATTCTGCCATTTTGGGTATTTTTGATTTTATCAATTTAGAATGAAATTCAAACTCCCTCTCTCTAACATCTATTCATTACACAATTTTTTAGTTTATCTTTTAATCTTATCTTCGTTAACAAAATGTCCAGAATTTGAATAAAAAGGTAAAATAAGTCAAATTTATTATTTTAACTGGACATTTTAAAAATCAACTGGAAAAACCAAACTCCGTCTCATAAAACTCCTTAGATGAGATAAGGTTGTTGTATGAAAAAGTGAAAGTTGTATAAGCTTATGATTTTGTTTTGTTTTAAAAATGAATCGATGTTGGTTCCATATGCTTGAATTGAATATTACATCTTAGTTCTATATATATTTTATTGCTTAAAAAGGAACACAACAAAACAAAAAATAAACTACAATTGCAAATGATTTGATAACTAAGAAAAAAATGATGATGTTAAAAAATTGAATATGTCTGCCAGAAAAATGCCTCTATTAATTAAAAAATAAGAATAATTATAAAATTAACAATAAAAACTTCAAACAGTTGTTTATATTTATCTTCTACATGTATATAAAACGTAAACAACGTTACATCTATTTATTAAAAACTAGAACAATGAAGCAGAAGGTTTATTTAAATTCCCCATTGATGAGCCAAGCCCTTCCCAGTAAGGATAATAAAGTTTGTTCCATTTGGATTTAAAAATAAACATTCGTGCTTTATGGTTATATTTATTATGTATAGATGGCGCGTTGTTGTCTTGTGTTTACTTTATGCCTAGCAGGCCTTGTCCTTATTGTTTGCGGAGGAACATTGCTTGATGCGAACAGAGTTATAAGTAATACTACTGTCCTAAAAGTTTATGTCCGTAGTTGGAGTAAATTCCATAACTAAGATTCCACCCTTCAAGTATTGTGTCTATAAAACAGAATCGTCCAATACAGTACCCGGGCAGTTGGCGTTTCTTGCGCTCCAAGGGCCTGGATTATCCTTATTTCTCTCTCCAATATAGTATTAGAGCTCTAAAGGCATTCTGGTGGTTTAAATATGACGAAACCACTGGGAGATTTCCCCAATGATGAGTCAAAGAGAGAAAATTTCACCCGCTCCTGACCATCTTAAAAATAACCCCAGCAAAATACATATATAACACCAACCACAACCAAGACATGGATATGTCCGAGCCGACATGGCCAGAATAAAAAAAAGACCCTGATCCAACCTGCCTGCTCTTTCAAGAGGAAGACCAAACCGTAGAGCATGTCAATTGCCCAGTATTCCAACTACAGATATTCCAGACGACTACATTCTTTGAACTGTCTTATTTTAACAGCACTGCTCTGTTGAATCTACCAAGAAATCAACCTGCCCGACACACTTGGTGAACTGCTACACTAAGGCAAGCAAAACCGACTATTAAACCTAAGGACAGCCCGAGCAGTTGGTGATATAAGGTTACGTTCCAGAAGCCTGAGTTGGCCATTAGTTACTACTACATTTATGCCATATTAAATATATCAGGCTAGCCTTCTCTAGATAGCGAGGATGTCTTCCTGGACTCCTTTAGGCTTAAAATATTTATAAATGCGAACTTTAGCCGATACAAGGATGGTCATAGCGTTATCACCCAACCCTCGCCTAAAGAGTCATCCATGCAGGTCGATGGGCCGCTGGATGACGATAAAGGTATCCAGGATGATGGCCTGATGGCAGGAATAGTATCTATGGGTTAACTACAGGTCACTGGACCCACAGGCTATGCAGGGGCTAGTAGATGAGAAGAATGGGGAAACTAGCCAGACAGACTGCTAACGTCGTGGCCCGAGAAACAACAGCGACGAAGAGATATGCTGTCAACTCCAGAATTAGGTTCATCCACTGTGAACAACTCCCTACGCCCTAGTAATCTCTAAGAACCCACAATTATTAAAGGTATTACAAATTCCTTCCATAGAAATGCATCTCTGAATTGATACCAATCACACCTGTATGTAGTAAAAAGGAACTAAAAATTACAAGCGAAAGGGCAAAGCACTATTAATGAATGCATTTTTAAAAGAAATGTAATAACAGTGGCTGTACATACCGAACAATCAACCCATTAATGCCCCACGGAGGGTTTTTGCCCAAGAAATTCTACTCGTCACACCTTCCTTCTTGTGATTGCTTCATCACGCAGTGGATCCCGCGTGCGTGTATAGGCCTCCCTGAAGGCAACTGTTGCTGCAATTACATCTTTAGATGGCTTTATAAACCCCCACACCTCAGTGAAGTATATTCAATGCGAGATATAAAAAGATTCACGATGATACTTCTTAGGTGTCTTGTAATTCAGGTAATTGCATCATGCTGTTACACTCAAACCCAGTAGTTATTGGATAGGTAGGACTAGGAATGGCGAAAGTCGGATTTATGTCTTGGGAATTTTGAAGAGAGAATATTGGTATAGAAAAGAGAAAGATTACCTCTTCATCCTAAATAGATGAAAAAAAAAACTAATTAATTAACCTAGTCAATTTACCAGCTCTCTAAAGATTTCTTTGGAAAATTCTGAAAATTTCATGAACCCCGAGTGGATCTCATGAAATAAAAGCTTGACCTGGACTAAGAAGACCATAGTCAAAAACCATTGTGTCCAGGTGGGCGTTCTGAATTTTCCAAAGCTGTTGTTGTGGCTTTGTCACTGATCCGATTTATCAGAAAGCAATAAGTTTACTAAACGTATAACAAGACAATCTTATAAAAAATAAAGGTCGACTCTCTCCCGTCAATATAACGCTAAAACTAAGCGCTGCTTATTTTGACGGAAGAGGCGACCTTTAATTTTATAGATCAATTTCCTCTCTCTCTACCGGCAAAATTTCTAAAACAATCTTAAGTATCATAGAGTGTAGAATAGCATATAGAGTGTTGTAAGAAACACGTCCAATGTGAATATCACAGCGAGGGAAACTCCAAAGATCTGTAAGTTGAAGTGTTGCTAAATGAGAACAAGAATCATCTAACTCTCGCAAATGATTTGCTGTAGTTCAAAAGACATACGTATTCCACATAAATACACATTTCTCAATCAATGATACCTATTGTATTCCAAGACGTACCTTGGGGGTTATAAGAACAGTTTAATAAAATCAACAACAATCTCTAACTTCCATATATGGCACAACTATTTTGGATACTTCGAATACGCAAACGTTTTATACCCAAAGACATATCGACGTATACAAAAATCTGAGAGAAGAGTATTGTTTTATTGATTAATTACACACAAACACACTGTATATAGAGGGTATTTGGGATCTCAAACCAAATGCTATAAAACATTTTCAAAGTCTGAAGTCAATGAAATCAAAATCTCGATATATAAAAAATCAGAGCATATTTATGCTATTAATTAAAGATAGCACAGCTTTTAATAAATACTGGAAATGTCACCCAGAGATTAGATGACAGGTCTTCTCATACGATTCTATATATTGTAAGATGTCATCTTTATTTGACAAAATGAACGATCAAGTAAATTTTACTGCAGACCGATTTGTAGAACATTCTGCATATTATCCATACAAATAATTCGCATAAATTTATAATACTATTTGTAATAATGCCTGTTATTCACGTTAACCAATCACAAAGGCCACAAGGAATCAGTATTAGAAGGTTTGGAGAGAGGTGCTATGTACAACGAATAAAATGGTATCTTTCAAGAAATTTTCCCCACAGTATTTACACACCCACAAATACTATTTTATGAGAAAGGAAAGCTTTTTTAGAAGCATTTCAAAAAGTGAAACTACAAAAGAACGTTACAATAATGAATTATAGTATTTTTATCTTCTATTTGCATAATTGTTGTTCCATGTAGGAACCTACACGACCTCTTATTATCTTTCTGATTATCTAAAAATTTTAATTTTAAGCCAGTTGGCAGGTAGTAGAGTTAGTTGTTGATCCGAGGGCATTCTTCCGTGGAACGGTGGCCACAATGACTTGCTATGATAACATCTCGCCCGTTCAGTTCCTGAACATCGCCAACGGAACAATCACATCGTGATTTCTCACAGCCTTTGTTATTGAAAACATCCTTCGGTTGATTCATCTCTTCTACTCTGGGATTTCTCAGCTGAATCTATTGCCGAGCAACATCAGCAAGAATTTGACTGATCTTCAGGGCTTTGCACAATAAGAACAATCTGTTTGCTATATGTTGTAAAGCTAGTATCAAACTCAACTTTTCGAAAGCTTCTAAGAAAATTATATAAAAAGAGAACTTTTAACTTTCAGTGATTCCAGAACGAATCTATATAATACGAAAAGACGTAACTCTCACCCGGGAAAATCTTGAAAGAAACCAGTTCATTCATCTATCAGTATATGTAATATACACAGAAAATGTGGATATTCTCTCAATGAAATGAACAAGATTTCTCAGTATAAAACACAGATCATCATGTTATTTTTTAAAAATAACATCGTATAAAATCTGATTAATGAATTTGCCACTCTTTTCCCTTTGCTAACTATATCCAAATTTAAGCAAAACTGTATCGTTAAAACAAAACCATCAATGTTTTCTTTTAAAATAGTCTTGAAGATGTTTACTAAGAATACCTACATATCTTCATGGGAAAGGAGAATAAAGAATGTATACCTGGACAGGATGGCAAATGATTTAAAAAGAATTCTAATATGACATGTTGAATAAAGTTTTTAAGGTAGAAATTTGAAAGTTAAAATATTTTTACTTTTTAGAAGATTATAATTTAGTTATCAATATTCTCTCTAAGGAATTTTTAAAAACCTTTAATTAATTTCGGTCTCTCCAAGAACGTTCATTTCAAGAGGAGTATATTCAGCTAGAAAGTTATCGGCTATGAAAAATGTTTTAGACATTTTATGAATAAGAGAGAGAGAAGAGCAGTACGAGCATTATTACCTCTTTCTCAAATTCTCGGTAGATCTGAAGCGTAGCTTCCAAATCCCGAGACAAAAAAGCCCACAACAGGGCGAATACTACCATCTACAATCACTATCTTGGGCTTGAGTTCGACAATGCCAGCCACTACATTGGACCTAAACAGTCAGTAGTAAAGAACAGTTCAGCAGATACGTTGTTTTTTATCTGTCGACATCATGTGTTGATATAAACAAGTCAGACTCGAATGTTTTACGTAACGTCCCACCTTTTCCAAATCTAGCAACTAATCTTTCAAAACTCTCGAATCACTATTATAAATATAAGGAATTTTAAATTATTACCTTGGTATCAACAATGACATCTGCAATTTTTCGGTCTTTTTACGGCGCCTTCTGATCGAGGGACGACCACCCCTCTAGCTTTACCCTTTGAGTGAGCCTGGACATGTGTAATATTTATAAACTTGGGTATTTTATTAGGTGAAAAAATAGAGCATTCCTTATTAAAATCTTGTTAGCAACCATATTTATTGATATCCTTCGATATTTCGACACGGCCCATCTTATAGAATCCCTCATATCCTAGAATACAATCATACCTACCAGTGTATAGAAGAATGATTTTAGAAGCATTCTCATAGAAAAATATGGGCGACCTGCTTCGCCAGAACATTGGCAGAATCAACATGCAATTTTATAGATTATAGAATGAAGAATGAACTAGTTGTTTGTGAACTTAACGATTTGATTTCCGATAAAAAAAATCATATTTAAAGTTCAATTCATTTTGTAAATACATTCTAAACTTTCTACAAAATCTGGATCTCTAATGTTTTCATGCGTTGAATAATGTAAATAACTTATGTAAATAAACTTTTCTCCTTGTTTGGCGCAAGTATCCCTTGCGGGGTATAGCGCTTTGGAAATAAAATAATTGTAAATAATTGGAAGATGTAATTTTATACTGACCCAAGATAAGCTTGTGTCATCAACTAATATTCTACTATGATAAAAGAATCTCAAAGAATTTTCAAAGTTTCCCATCCAGTTCATCAGTTTAATTCTTCCTACCGTTCTCTTTCCACTCATTTCACCCCCAGCATTTTCTTCATTCATCCATTTCATCTTAATGTAGGTACCATCTGATTATAACGCCTTCTTTATTCCCTAAAGAATCTTATTGAATCTAATACAAAGGCTGTTTACACGGACATTACCCCAACAGTCGAGATCCCGACAGGAACAAAATCCCAACATAGTAATCAAATCCACAAAATTAAAAAATCTAAACAAGTTTCAATATTTGAGTAAAGTATTTTACTGAGTTGGGTGGAAAGCGTTGTAAAATATTAAATCGTTCATCAACACACACGATAGAAATACATTTTATAATTTAAAAAATACAAAAATATTTTCTCACAGTGAGTTTCCTTTTTATTTAAAATTCAAGCTTTCAAGCGATAATCGCTCTTCATCGGGCTTAATAAATCGACTTTATCTTACAAGAAATATTTACTTAGTAATATATATATACTTGGTAAATATTTCTTGTAAGATTAAGTCGATGTTTTTTATTAAGCCCGTTGAAGAGCGATTATCACTTGAAAGCTTTAATTTTAAAATAAAAATAAACTCATTGTGAGAAATATATATATATTTTTTGTATTTTTTAAACGTTTTCACAATTTTATCATGAATAGAAATTTCCAAATTGTCTCTATAATTTGTTCTACCAGGATTTTGACCCTGTGTCAGGATTTTGGTCTGTCAGGACCCGTTTATCTGAACTTCCAGAAATAAGCGCTGTATGTATCGAAGTGACATCAGCAGCAACTACCCGACTTCCACCCACGGGAAACCGTAAAACTTGATCTGCCAAATAAGGCGTAGGGACCTTGGTTTCTTTAGTAACCTTGATCCATCTCTGGCCATGGTCCAGCGATGCCCTGATTATTAGGGCTGGTTAGTACCTCTTTGTCTCCTTATAGCCATATATAGCTGTCGTTCATAATAGATGTCTCCTGAATATAAATGTCATCAACCTAATAGGTAAATTAATACCGCTTCAATAAAAACGTCATCCTTTTTTTATAACCAACATATCTACATTTTTCAAGGAAATAGTTAATTAAAAACTCAAGGTGTTCAAAAAATGTTGAAGGTTATTCTTATACGTGTGTTTTAGATATAATATCAGATAATAACACTCAAGATTCACAAATAAATATATATATATTTAAATATTTTAAGAAATGAGACGTCCTCCCCAAAAGAACCTAAGTTACTGTACTTTCTAGACGCCTCACACTCGAAAAGAAGCAAAGAAACATCTGAGAGCATCGTTGAAATGGTCGTAGATGATGAATAGTTCAAGAAAGTCATAAAGATGACAAAGACAGGAGTTTATGGTTATGACCCAGGAATTTGACGTCAATCCAGAGTATGGTGAAGAAGAACCGAATCATTATTCTGATGTCTATATGTACAATCGTTAAATATGAAAGGTCTCTGATTCCGATAGATATATTATACCATCAGCATCAGGACATGCTCTTTTATCAACGTAGATTTTTATTTTTAACTCTTTTAAACTTATTTTTAACGTATTTACGCACGTTGGGTCTTAACTATCTTTGATTTATCAACTAGCATCTATGACAGCCTTGATGGATCATTGAAGAACACCCTTTCTTTGACCATCAGTTGTCCAACCCTCTATATTGAAATAGCATGAAGGTAATCGAATCCGATAATGACACGCTAAATGAAGCGCCTCAAATTATTTCTTTGAAGGAAATCTACACAGATGACTCTAAAAGTTAGTAAGGAACACAGGAATAGCCTATAAGGAAGAAATGGATGAAGAAATAGAATTCAGATGGAATGAAGACTGCTCCATTTTCCAGACAGAAACTTTAGCATTAGTAGAGATCTGCAAGGTACTCTCATAAACAAAAAGATCAAAGTTCTACATAGCGACTGTAAATCGCTCATCAAAACGTTTGGGAATCAACAACGAAATATCTTGTATTCAACATATTCATAGAGGTGCCGAATATACTTTTCGATGGGTAAAGGTATGGGCTACAAGGATACACAAATGAAAAATAAACGAAAACATTGATGAAGACTGATAAACAAGGTATAAACTCTCAATAGAAAGTAATCACATCAAAAAGTTTTTAACCAGCCTTTGAAGAGCATAGAAACAAAATCTGCTTAATAAAATTTGGAAATCCATTCTCTGTCAAGTTACTAATGGGACATAGCATTCTTATACAACATTTTAAAAGAATAAAAAAAAAAGATGACAACTGAAGACTAGTAAAAAAACAAGGAGAAAGCTTTTACCATCTTAACTAGGAATGTGTAAACTGTCAGCTCAAAGTGAAACGTCACATTCCTCCTTCCTTCCCTGCTCTACTGGGAAGATTACCTGCTACATGGAAAGATTTCATGATTTGCTTGGGAACTTGGAAAGCTATAATCAACTTTATAAAAAAAAAACCTTCTCTTTCTTCAGACAACAGTAATCGCTATAGAAGTAGCCTGCAGTCCTCAACATTTTACATCTCCCTCTATTCTTTTTTTATTATTTGATTTTCACTTTGAACGCCTTATTACTAGGCAAAATATACACTATAACTTTACAATCTTGGACAGAACTTAAGAAACTTGTACCCTTTTAGCATATATAATCGGGATTCAGACAATACCTCTGAAAGATATTTGATACACAGTGACGCGAGATAACCAATTGTGAACAAAATTGCCCAAGATTTAACCCGATTACAGGCTAATTTGCATAATCCGTTATTACATTTATGTCTCCACAATATTTGATTTAACCAGATGAAACTTTGCCACTATATGCAGTTAAGTATGGCCAGAGTAATTATCAGTTTCAATATCATAATATTATTCAAATGAGGGGGATAACAGATAATTCGCATATTCTGGAGTCGGAAAACAAAATGACAATGTAAAAATATATTAATGAAAATATTCTTATTTTCATTGCTACTTCAATGACAACTACCAAGAATAATGATAATAACTACAATGTGTTAAAACAATAATGCTTGAACAAACATTCATTTAAGGCAACGAAGTCTGGTCATTTGTCAAGTTATACTTAAAATAAATTCAGTGAGTAAAGAATTAATAACCATTAGACCTATTTAATATATCGATTTAGTAAATTTTAAGGGTTTTTTTTTTCTGCATAAAAAGATCCAAAAGCGCGTTAAATGAAAAAGAAAAATAATTTTATCGTATTCACAGAAATTTATATGTAAATTATTCAAATATTAAGAGGCTCAGTAGGGTATTCAGGGGGCAAAGATCGTGTATGGCCCCCTAAATTTGCAGTCGGTATCCTTAAATACGGGACGTATGTTGATTATAGTCTATTTTATATTTCCCGCCTTTCTTAACCCTAACAACCCCGTTGTGAGTTAGGAAGTAAAATAGCGGGTGTTTTGAAAAAAATGGAAACAAAAACAAAACCTTAAATATCAAACAACCTTAAATAAATAAGCTTATTTTAAGCAATTCAAGATAAAGTTCTCAAAATGTTTCAATTAATCTATGAATATTGGCATATAATTTATTCTACTCTAATTATGTTTTTACATCTCACGAAGGCAACTGGTTTATGATTTCGTAAAATTTGCACGAATTATTTAATTAAAATCATTATGATTTATTTTTCTATAAATTGTAATGATTGACGTTAAATAAAAAAACGTTTAATTAATAATAAAAACGTTATTGAAACTTGAAAACGCTAAAAATATTTTTCAGCCTCACACTTTGAAAACTAAAATTTGAAAAATGTCTTAAAATAAATTTGAAATATATATTATATTTACAAACATATATCACTGAATATATAATTTAATTTAAATAAGATATTGGCAACACAGACTCCTGGAGCGTATCAAAGAGCCTTGATTACCTATATCTTATTTAAATTAAATTATATAAACAGTGATATATGTTTTGAATATAATTTTAAAATATTATTGCTACAAAACAAATACAAATACAAATACAATACAAAACAAACTAACATCATTTAAAAAAAAAATAAATGAAATAAAATGAAGATACCTAATTAATATATTATATAAAATGTATTTTTGATAGAGTTGAAGATAGAGAAAGAAAGATTTTTTAATTTTGGTGTTCCGAGAAAGAGTAGCAGAAGAAGAAGAGTGTAGGAATGTGTAGGAAAGCAAGGTCACGTCCAGTGGAGCGAATCTGATCAAATCGTCTGTCCACTTCCGTCTGCCGCTTGAAGGTCGAATCACAATTTCTCTGCTGCTTTTTTTTTTTTTTTTTACCCCTTAGATTGTCTTTTTTTGATGAGAATCTTCCCATTTCTACTTTGTATCTTTTTCTTTTAAAGTATTCTTTTATTTTTAAATATATATATGATACATTTTGAATGATATTCAACTTCTATCTATTTTGCATAATAGAGAAATTCTATCTGTTTTGCATAATGCTCTTTGTTTGTAAAATAATTAATTTTACCGCGTGCCAAGGTGGAGACAGCCACAAACGACTGCAAATTTTTTTTTTTCCACACAGTAATTATACAACATATATATATCTTTCTGAAAATAGAGCAATCCATAAATAAATCTTTAATTAAAAATGCATATATTGGATCAAAATATCATTTATTTTGCCAATATTTTTACCAATAATTGGCTGAACGCCAACCTTTTTCAAGGTATTAAAATACACATTAATACACATATACACAAGACATCAATATGTTATAATACCTTGGAAAAAGGTTGGCGTTCAGCCAACCGAAATATTGGTAAATAAATATTTTATTCAATCCAATATATGCCTTTTTATTATCTAATATATCTATTTCCTTAACGAATATTTACTTAAAGAATATTTATTTATAATTAATTATCAAAAGATATATTAAACAAAGATCGTTTGGTATATATTTTCAAATAATGTATCTGTTGATATTTTATTTCGAGTAATGTGCGCGGTTTTTTTTTTTTTGTTTCTTATTATTTTACAAATATTTGTATTGAGAATGTTTCTATTTAATTTATTGCTAAATTCATTGAAATGAATGTATTGAACATGCTAATATTCACATAAATTAAAATTGGAATAACATTTAATATTATTATGGGAAAGAAATAGTTAGAGAGATTTTCCTATATATATATATATATATATATATATATGAAAAAACGAAAGAAAAAAATAAAAGATAAAAAGATCAGGTATTGAAATCAATATTAAATATGGCATATCCTGACCAGGAGCACAAGTGCTTTACAGAAGGCAGAGCGCCATCTGGTGGAACAGAAATCAACTAATCATTGATTTAGCCTGTTCCCTGATATTTGGCCAACCCAATTTCGTGGATGGCTTTTCTTGATTTATCAAGAAATTGGGTTGGCCAAATATCAGGGAACAGGCTAAATCAATGATTAGTTGATTTCTGTTCCACCAGATGGCGCTCTGCCTTCTGTAAAGCACTTGTGCTCCTGGTCAGGATATGCCATATTTAATATATATATATATATATATATATATATATATATATATATATATATATATATATATATATATATATTTTGTTAGCACGTTTTCTTTGAACTTTCTTCTAGAAAGAACGAGCTGACTCACTTCGATTCATTTCAAACAACAAAAAAGAATTACACTAAGATTTAATGCGATTTAGTTGTATTATAACATGAATGAAAAAAAAGAGAGACTATATTAACACAAAAAAAAAAGAAAAAAAAAACAACAAAAAGAATGATGATAAGTAACAATAAAATTCTATGAATATGAATTATAATTAATTAATAAAATACAATAATAATAATAAAAAAAAACTAACATATGTTATATTAAAATATTGAGATTTACTGCTTGATTATCTTGTATAGAATTATTATCTGTTGCTTGATTTTGGTATACATGAGTATGTTACGATATTGTTTTGCAGTTGTGGGAATAATAATAAAATAGTTTTGATCAGAGATTGCTTTAATTGAACTTATGGAATATATAAAAAACATAATTTATTAAAGTACTGCCTGGCTTAAGGCGAGTAGAACAAGGAAAAACAAAAGATTATTTACATAATGTACAAAAGTTTTGAGCCGGCCATCGGGAAACAACAACAATGAGTTTTTATAGGGGAAGCGTGACCTCTGGCGGTCGATTTAGCAGAGTATTTGAATCTATGAAATTATAATTTTAAATAAAATAATATTTTAATATAACATATATATCTAAACGTTCTGAAAATAGAGCAATCTATATTTAAATCTTTAGATAATAAAAATACATATATTGGATTGAATAAAAGATGAATTTGCCAATATTTCGATTGGCTGAACGTCAAACCTTTATCAAGGCATTACATTTTTGTATAAACAACGGCGCTGAGTTTGTTTATACAAAAATGTAATGCCTTGACAAAGGTTAGCGTTCAGTCAACCGAAATATTGGCAAATAAATCTTTTATTAAATCCAACATATGCCTTTTTATTATCTAATATATAAACGTGAATGAAAATAATAGAACTGTAGAAGGGTCGTTATACCCGAAAGCTCGAAGCTTTGGTGATAAAAGAAGACATTTATCCTTGGAGACTTGTTGATTATGATAATAGAAATGTAGAGAGAATACCATAATTGTAGGTTGGATTAAATGTGACAATACTTCACTAATTAACTTTTCACCTTTTTCAAAAGAATGACACTGGGTCGCCCAAAACGACAAAAGGATAATATCTACTTATATAATTGCCTTATTCTGAAGCTCACGGATAGAATGCGCGCCCATTGGCTGCCGCCGGCGAACACGTGTCCTCCCTGCCCCCCTCTAGACAACCCTGTTATCAGCTGTGTGATACATTCACCTGTCTATAGCGGCCATTCTAGACAACCCTGTTATCAGCAGTGTGTTACATCAACCTGTCTATACAGACCATCCTGTCTATAGCGGACACTTTAGGCAACCCTGTAATCAGCAGTGTGTTACATCCACCTGTCTATACAGACCACCCTGTATATAGCGGCCATTCTAGAAAACCCTGTTGTCAGCTGTGTGATACATACACCTGTCTATAGCGGCCACTCTAGACAACCCTGTTATCAGCTGTGTGATACATCCACCTGTCTATACAGACCACCCTGCCTATAGCGGTCACCTTAGGCAACCCTGTTATCATTAGTGTGTTACATTCACCTGTCTATACAGACCACCCTGTCTATAGCGGACACTTTAGGCAACCCTGTAATCAGCAGTGTGTTACATCCACCTGTCTATACAGACCACCCTGTATATAGCGGCCATTCTAGAAAACCCTGTTATCAGCTGTGTGATACATACACCTGTCTATAGCGGCCACTCTAGACAACCCTGTTATCAGCTGTGTGATACATCCACCTGTCTATACAGACCACCCTGTCTATAGCGGTCACCTTAGGCAACCCTGTTATCATTAGTGTGTTACATTCACCTGTCTATACAGACCACCCTGTCTATAGCGGTCACCTTAGGCAACCCTGTTATCAGCAGTGTGATACATACACCTGTCTATACAGACCACCCTGTCTATAGCGGCCACTCTAGACAACCCTGTTATCGGCTGTGTGATACATACACCTGTCTATACAGACCACCCTGTCTATAGCGGCCACTCTAGACAACCCTGTTATCGGCTGTGTGATACATACACCTGTCTATACAGACCACCCTGTCTATAGCGACCACCCAAGACAACGTTTTTAAAATATATTCGCACTCGGGTAAAACCCGGGCGTTGCCCGGGCCATTCGTCTAGTACTTTTATAAAAAGGTTGATGAAGTGTTCAAAACTTGATTCTAATATAAATACCAATTTCACAATATATATAATTTCAATATTTTTGTATATGTGTGTAATAGGTACCTAGAAATTATTCTAAAAAGAAAGAATAAACAATATTAAGGTAAAGGGTTTCTTTTAATTTTGATTTCGCAAGTTTTCGAGCAAAATTTCTGCTCTTCAACGGGCATATACTTCTATATACAATATCAAGATGAACTTTGTACAGAAATAATTGAAACATGTGTTATTGGCATGTGTGGACGTGCATCAAACTGTTTACAGCTAAAATATTAGATATTATAATGGGATGAAATCTATATTAATTTATAGATAATTTGTCTATTTTATTTTTTATTTATTATTTATATTTTATTAAATTAATATATATTTCATCCCATTATAATATCTAATATTTTAGCTGTAAACAGTTTGATGCACGCCCACACATGCCAATAACACATGTTTCAATTATTTCTGTACAAAGTTCATCTTGATATTGTATATAGAAGTATATGCCCGTTGAAGAGCAGAAAATTTGCTCGAAAACTTGCGAAATCAAAATTAAAAGAAACCCTTTACCTTAATTTTATTTATTCTTTCTTTTTTGAATATATGTACATATTAAGATACTTTTTTTTGCCATTGCATATAGTAGAACCTCACTAAAACGAACCGGGAATATATAAAATCTTTCCTCATTCTCTTAAAACACATTACATAATATATAATATATCCATGGCTTTAAGGAACTATGGCTATAGTGATCCAAAACCTTAGCATCATTGAGGGTCTTTTTAGTATGGTTTTACTGTATATGATTTATTATATATATTATTTGTGGCAAAAACAACAATTTTATCAAGTGCTGAACACCCGCATACCAACATTTTCTTTTAAAAATTCATTTCGGAAGAGATAATATTCATAGAAACCTATTTTATTATCTTTCTCACCACATGAAAAATAATTTAGAAAGATAATTGGAAAAAGATTCATTTGAAAAAGGACTTTGACAAATAATCCATTAAACCTAAATTGCTAAAGGCAATGAAAGCGATTCCAAGTATAGGATGGACCTTAGCATATAAAACATGGTATATGTAAATATATTTCCTATATAGCTGCTGTCTTATGGGACTTGTCATCTAGCAGGTGCCATAGAGGTCATAGGTCGACAATGCACCTGCCTGCCACCCATCATCCATAACTCTCACCTTTTTAAAAAACCTTTCGAACCGCCAAACTTACGACAATACATTTCTCAACACACCCTGAAAGAAATCTTATAAGGTTGTCTTTAAAGTGTTCGTAAACATATTATATGATATATATTTTGCAAGAGTTTACGAACTTTTGGGATAATTGTTGGAAGATAAGACTTTCCTATTCTAACATCGAGCAGAGTAATCACCAACACCTCGGAAAAAATTAACACTTTTAATTTCCTTTCATGACTAACTAACTTACATCATTTCAAAACCAAATATATACATGCAAAGTAGTCCGGTCCATCTGGTCAAAAATATAAATATATTAATCTATGAAAACAACTAATAAAAATGCTAACAATAACCTTGTAATTCTGAAACTTGGCCCACCTACTGATTGACCACCCTTGATATACACTGCGTGACATTGAAAATGGAACACCAAGAAATAGTGGCCAGAAAATTATGCAAATTTCAGGGTAGACGCGCCTAACCGAGTTATGCAAATGATGTAAAATGCGCAGCTCTCGTGCGCACATGGAGTAAGATATAAGGGAAGGAACTTGCAGAAAGGACAGTATTCGTGTCGTTATTTCTTCAAGGAAAATCATTGTAGAAATTTTGTTCTTGTGTCAAAAGACACGTGTAATAACAGAGAATGCCAGGTCATCGTAAACGGAGGCAGTTCAAGCAGACAGACGCTTTTACGAGGGGCATGGTGATCGGACTGAAAAGGGCAGGTTGGTCCATACGTCAAATCGCAGCTGATACACACCTTGGTGCGTCCACGGTGCACCGACTGTGGAGAAGATGGTTGGAACAAGGAAATGTGGCAATTTATAGGAATGTCGGTGCAACCAGAGTGACGTCAGCACGTGTGGATCGGCGTATCCTTCGACAAGCAGTGGCGGCCCCACAAGCCACTTGTACCGCCATCCTGCAACATGTGCAAGACACCCTAGATCATTCCATCTCGACCAGAACCATTTCCCGTCGATTGGTTGCTAATGGCTTGCACTCATGCCGTCCGCTAAGAAGACTGCCATTGACCCCACCGAATAGGCGCCAACGTTTGGAATGGTGCCGGGCTAGATCGACGTGGATGACGGAATGGCACAGGGTCGTGTTCTCAGATGAGTCGCGTTTCTGCTTGTCCAGTGATAGTCGCCGTGTACGCGTGTGGCGTCGACGTGGAGAAAGGTCCAATCCGGCAGCAATTGTGGAACGCCCCACCGTGCGACACCGTGGAATCATGGTTTGGGGCGCAATCGCGTATGATTCCAGGTCACCTTTACTTCGTATTCAGGGCACTATGACGGCCCAACGATACGTTGATGATGTGCTGCGACCGGTGACACTACCCTACCTTCAGGGGGTACCCAATGCCCTTTATCAGCAGGATAACGCCCGACCGCACACTGCTCGCATTAGCCAACAAGCTCTGCAAGATGTACAGATGCTTCCCTGGCGACCGTACTCTCCTGATCTCTCACCAATCGAGCACGTCTGGGACATCATTGGACGCCGTTTGCATGCCTTGCCACAGCCGCGTTCAGAAGACGAACTGTGGCAAATGGTTGAGAGGGAATGGAGAGCCATCCCTCAGGACGCCATCCGTACTCTGATTGACTCTCTACCTAGACGTGTTGCTGCGTGCATCGCCGTCCGCAGTGGTCCTACTTGCTACTAAGCCGACGCCGTTCTCGCTCTGTATTATGACTATCATTTTGAAATAAAGATCACTTATTGTTCGTCCCCGTCTCTCTCTGTCTGCCGAGTTTCATCACTTTCTGGCCACTATTTCTTGGTGTTCCATTTTCAATGTCACGCAGTGTAGAACATCAGAGATTAAATCATTCTTCTATAAGAATTCTGTTACAATTTTTATCAAGGTTACCAATATTACCAAGGTTGTCCCAAAGTTAGTAAACACTTGCAAAATCTAAATCATAATTTGTTTACGAACTTTTGGGACAATCTTATAGGATTCTGATTATACAGTAGATTTTTTTAAAGATCAAACCCTAAGACCAGCAATTCTCTGTATTAAACCCAATACGATTATAAATACAGTATTGGCATTAATGAATTCCTAGAACATAGTTTTATATATAATAAATCATTTTTTCAAGAAAAAATTAAAAATAAACATTTACCAAGGCAATAAAATGAATAGCAAAGTTAATTTTTACTATCTTGGTATTTTTAGTCAAATAAATGTTTAGTTTCGACGAGCACATTGAGAACGCACATTAGAACAATACATTAATATACAAAACATAAAGGGAAGGTTGGAATTAATGTATATATATTTACATATTAGAGTATATGGGTTCATAGCACAGTATGCAAATACACGAATCTTCAGGATGATGGAATTCCAAGTTTTATACAGTTTAGGTTATTTTTTTGAAAATAGAGCCATCCATAAATATTTGGTAAAATAAATATTTTGATCCAATATATGCCTTTTTATTCAAATATTAGGTTATGAAATCTGTGGTGTTATATATATATACAGCTTCTTATATTCTATGAATATAAATTAATGGTCTTTGACTGTTGACCGGAATTATCATTATTGAGCCAGTATAAAAGTAAGGTCTATATATATAATTTTGTACCAGTTTGTCTTCTTTATATAATTAATTACTTTATGTTTTTGTTTTGTGTAAGTTAAATATAAATGTAAAAGATTATCATAGTTGTTTGATGTGAAAATATCGTCAGGGGGAAAATTAGGAAAGACAAACTTCGGGATGACACAGCAATTTATTTAAAGCAAGAACAAACTATGAATGATAAACGAAAGATAAGCAATGATGGAAGTTTACATAGTAGAAAAATATAAACATAAAAAATGATACTCTGTTAATCAAATAATAAATACTTTGCTACAATATAAATGTAGGCAATGGTTGGTAATGTTTCTGTTCTTTTGGTTCGCTGCGTTTTCCAGAATGAGACTTGGTCTTTCATCTAATCTCTTTATAATATTTATTCTCGAAATCATGGTTTGAATCCGATTAGGTCTTATATATAATGTCCTTTTTACTAAGCTGGCATGAAAAGTTTTCGAGCGTTAGCCCATATCATCACAAATATATAAACTATATTTGGCAATAGACAATAACACGCCACCCATATGCAATAAATGAAACCACAGTACACGAATATTGCTTTTAAAACCAAATAAAACAAACTTTCTACTGCCCTTATTTATAAAGCAATAACGCGCCATTTTTATATACACTGCGTGACATTGAAAATGGAACACCAAGAAATAGTGGCCAGAAAGTGATGAAACTCGGCAGACAGAGAGAGACAGGGACGAACAATAAGTTATCTTTATTTCAAAATGATAGCCATAATACAGAGCGAGAACGGCGTCGGCTTAGTAGCAAGTAGGACCACCGCAGACGGCGATGCACGCAGCAACACGTCTAGGTAGAGAGTCAATCAGAGTACGGATGGCGTCCTGAGGGATGGCTCTCCATTCCCTCTCAACCATTTGCCACAGTTCGTCTTCTGAACGCGGCTGTGGCAAGGCATGCAAACGGCGTCCAATGATGTCCCAGACGTGCTCGATTGGTGAGAGATCAGGAGAGTACGGTGGCCAGGGAAGCATCTGTACATCTTGCAGAGCTTGTTGGCTAATGCGAGCAGTGTGCGGTCGGGCGTTATCCTGCTGATAAAGGGCATTGGGTACCCCCTGAAGGTAGGGGAGTGTCACATCATCAGCGTATCGTTGGGCCGTCATAGTGCCCTGAATACGAAGTAAAGGTTACCTGGAATCATACGCGATTGCGCCCCAAACCATGATTCCACGTTGTCGCACGGTGGGGCGTTCCACAATTGCTGCCGGATTGGACCTTTCTCCACGTCGACGCCACACGCGTACACGGCGACTATCACTGGACAAGCAGAAACGCGACTCATCTGAGAACACGACCCTGTGCCATTCCGTCATCCACGTCGATCTAGCCCGGCACCATTCCAAACGTTGGCGCCTATTCGTTGGGGTCAATGGCAGTCTTCTTAGCGGACGGCATGAGTGCAAGCCATTAGCAACCAATCGACGGGAAATGGTTCTGGTCGAGATGGAATGATCTAGGGTGTCTTGCACATGTTGCAGGATGGCGGTACAAGTGGCTTGTGGGGCCGCCACTGCTTGTCGAAGGATACGCCGATCCACACGTGCTGACGTCACTCTGGTTGCACCGACATTCCTATAAATTGCCACATTTCCTTGTTCCAACCATCTTCTCCACAGTCGGTGCACCGTGGACGCACCAAGGTGTGTATCAGCTGCGATTTGACGTATGGACCAACCTGCCCTTTTCAGTCCGATCACCATGCCCCTCGTAAAAGCGTCTGTCTGCTTGAACTGCTTCCGTTTACGATGACCTGGCATTCTCTGTTATTACACGTGTCTTTTGACACAAGAACAAAATTTCTACAATGATTTTCCTTGAAGAAATAACGACACGAATACTGTCCTTTCTGCAAGTTCCTTCCCTTATATCTTACTCCATGTGCGCACGAGAGCTGCGCATTTTACATCATTTGCATAACTCGGTTAGGCGCGTCTACCCTGAAATTTGCATAATTTTCTGGCCACTATTTCTTGGTGTTCCATTTTCAATGTCACGCAGTGTATATAAGTAATAGACCTGTAAAGCACGTATGTTTCTTTTTTTACAAACAATATTAACTTTCTAGAGTACTTATTGCGATGAAAAATAATGGGGAGGGTTTGTCTCATCAGTGGGGAACCCATCCAATATTTTTCATACCAGTATGGGCAGTATAGGTTTGTTTCATTTAGTTTTAAAAGAAACACTCGGGCATAAACAAATTAGTATTCACAAAGCATTGGTCTTTCAAAATTATTACCAAATATGAAGTAGTATGCAAAAAAATGAAGTAATCTCAACAATAAGTAATTAACAATTTTTTAAACAATAATTTAAAGAAAATATAGTATAAGTCTTGGTTATCTCGTGTGTCTTCAATAAAGGTCACTGTATATAAAATATCTTTCAGAGTTATTGTCTGAATCCCGATATACATGCGAATATATAGTTTCCTAAAGTTTTGTCTATGAGTGTATATCCTTCAAACCTCTGGTTAGAACTTTCGACTTGAAAAAGAAGAATTTTCGGTAGTGTAGTGTAAAATATCTTTTAGGTATCCTTTCACTTTACGAAAAAATGAGAAAACTTTGTATTGCAGACAAGAGAAGAGATTCGATATATCGTTAAAAAAAAAAAATTAAATATATTAATCTATTTGTAATCAACGTTCCCGAGACTTGTATTTCAAATTGATACTAAAAAAGATAAGTTACAAATTTTGGATTATAGATTAGAAACACAATATATACACTAATGGATAAAACTTAAAGAAGTTTTACCTTTTAGCATGTATATCGGTATTCAGACAATATCTCTTAAAGATATTTGATACACAGTGATCGTTATTGAAGACACGAGAGATAACTAAGTGTGTGAACAAAATTGCCTCTGTCTCCTTAAAAAAAAAATACAGACGACCGGCGACATCAAAATATGAAATTTCTGTTAGTTTTGTCCATGAGTGTAAATAGTGAGTGACGCTCTTGTGTTGTTGTGTAACAACGCTGTTACCGAAACTTCACTCACTATTAATTTGAAATTAGTTTTATTACCTTGTGTTCAAAACTTAAACCAGTTGAACCAGTGACCAGTTGAAGGGCATGACTGCCCGAAAGCTCGTGTAGTCGATTATTAAAAATTATTTTCTCCTAACGCTTTATTCTTTAGTATATATAAAAAATGTATAGGGTAAATATATAAAAATTGATTCAATATATTCTATTCGTTTATGCAAAATTATCTTTAAAAGATACAATAAGTGTGTAATCAATAAGAAAATCTAAAAATAGAAGTTAGATCATCTCTCATAAGGAAAAAAAAACATAATTATACACAATAAAAAATCCAAATTAATATTCTCTTGATAGGATCATCAATCAATCCAACTTGGATAACAATGATCAACTTATGGTCGTACAATGGCGAGATGGGAGAATGGAATTGCAAGAAAGGATTTCTAATCAAGGATGCTTGGGAACACTACCGTCAACGTGCAACTCTGAAACTGGCCGGTGGCATATCAGGTTTTTTTTATTATCTGAAACAGGAATTGGAAGTAGTATCAACACAGAGAATTCTATATTGAATACCATTCGACATTGTCTCTTCGTCAATCCATATGCCATATAGGACCATTGAAACAGTTCAAATGTTTCACCCAAAATGTTGCTATCGTTATCTTGGGTGGTATTTAGTCTTTAGTTCCTTGAGAGATTAGTTCGTTTATTTTTTTATGTTATCAAATTCAACTCGTTAGTTCAGTTAGTATATTTCTTTGTTATATATATATTTATGGGCTTGATTTTCTTTATATAATTTTTCCTGTAAATTAATTATTATATTACCATTTAGGTACTATTACTTTTTTTTCCCTGCATGTATCCTAAATTTCTGCTTGGAGAATATTTATAAGAATAAAAGGTCTTAATAAAGCTTTTTGTTGTTGTATTTATCTGTTAAAATTTCAATGACAATATTCTGAACAATGGATTTAGTCGTTATACAGTTTTATTAAGACTACTGCTCTTATATAGATTCACCTCTGGAAGGAAGGATAGAAACTCCGCCCTTGCCGGTCCCAAGCCCAGATGAAAAAGGAGGAGGGGGAGCAGTAACAAGCTCACTAAAAAACCTGGGCTCAGCTGGCCCGGCTGATAGTACCCTGTAAGGGCTTCTGATTCAGGCATACAGGATGAGCAGCGTTTGTACTCCATGTTAGGAGTGGCTGCACATGGTGTCTGTTCCTCATGTCAGAGGCGGCCATTTATTTTGGAGCTATGTCGGCCTGCTACTGTGCCAGTAGTGCTCCCAGTCTTAATGACAAAGGCAGACGCTTCCTACTTCACCCAGTGTGGAGATAAGAAAGAAGAAAAAAGGATAGATGAAGCTCCTATACTCAAAGCAGCACAAAACCCAACAAGGTCCAGATATAACAAGAAGGGTGGGATTTAACAAATCAGAATAGAAGAAGTCTGTGTGACTGAGGAATGCAGAAGAAGTATGTTGACAGTTCCAATCCGATCTGTCCGTACATTTCCGGCTATGCCTCAGGCCACTTGGCCAAACCCTCAATCGGCTTCCAATTAGGCCTCGGCGAGGTGACGGGCGGCATTTACACGATGATGATGATGATGATAACAGCACCCATTTCCGTTTTTAAGTATTGTTCCCCCAACACTTCCGCCCTAACTTACCCATCATAGATTGGACTTTAAATAATCTCGGGAGATAACCAACCCCGGGTTGAGAGAGAGCATTCTTGAAGCGGTTTTTTCCCTACTATGTACGCTGAAAATATCTTAGTAATATATGTGTGGATGTTGTTTATTAACTTGTTAAAGTAGAAATAGCATTCTTAGGGATAAATAAGTTTGATGACCCTAGAGAAATAAGGAATCTGTTAGAGTTTATATATATGTAAATGATGCACTAGCGCGCCATCTGTTATCAAATTACAAAACTATTTTAGAGGCGTAATATTCTTTTTTAAAATAAAACAATTTCTACTGTCCTTACTGCAATGGAAAAATTAAAGGGAGGGCCTGGCTCATCAGTGGTGAACCCTCCCAGCGGTTTCGCCAGTTTAATCTACCATACCGCTGTTATATTTCATTTTTGGAACTTCCTTTTATAGTTGACTGTTGTAAGACTCTTGGAATGGGTATTTTAGAAGAACTATGGACATAAGCTTTTAGGACAGTAGAATTAAATATAATTATAAATATATAAAATGCTTCGAGCAATCGCTCTTCCGCAAATATCAAATTGTGTCTTTTATTTGAACAATTATGTTACGATGCACTAGCGCGCCATCTGTTATCAAATTACAAAACTATTTTAGAGTTTATATTTAATTCTACTGTCCTAAAAGCTTATGTCCATAGTTCTTCTAAAATACCCATTCCAAGAGTCTTACAACAGTCAACTATAAAAGGAAGTTCCAAAAATGCAATATAACAGCGGTATGGTAGATTAAACTGGCGAAACCGCTGGGAGGGTTCACCACTGATGAGCCGGGCCCTCCCTTTAATTTTTCCATTGCAGTAAGGACAGTAGAAATTGTTTTATTTTAAAAAAGAATATTACGCCTCTAAAATAGTTTTGTAATATATGTAAATGTATTCTTTTTTTTCTAGGTTTTAATTTCTCAGTTTATTCAATTTTCACAATTATTCTTCAGATAGATAGCTGTTGAGAGGCTTTTATATAGCCGGTCGTCCGTTTTTTTTTTTTTTTTTTTTTTAAGGAGACGGAGGCAATTTTGTTCACACTTTGTGATCTCGTGTGTCTTCAATAAAGGTCACTGTGTATCAAATATCTTTCAGAGTTATTGTCTGAATCTCGATATACATGCTAAAAGGTACAATTTCCTTAAGTTTTGTCCATGAGTGTAGTTGCTTCTTTTTCACTCCAATCTACGATTACCTTGTATATAGATTTAATAATTTCAGTTGAATCATTCTTAAGACTGGTGTTCCTCACAATCAGGCTTTTCAAGATGATAGAATCATAAGTTTAGGCCTCTCATATCTACCAAAAATCTATTTAATTGTTCGCGCTTGTTGGTGTGGTTGGACTTTTACCTGAATTGAATGTAGGCCATGGTAGTGTTTGTAAGAAATGGTTGTTTCTGTCCAATATAGATTCTACTCAGCTCCATCGGGAAGAAAGAAATCCACCTTTCAATCAGGACTCTAACGTGGGAACGTTACCCACCGCTGAGATTTGCACTGTGAGGACGTGAAAACGTGACGGTGACCAGCGTCACGAAAGTTTGTCCGAGTGCCATTCATCACCATCGACATGACAATCCCTGTTTGTTCACGGGCGTCACGAGGACCTTTGATGGATCGACAACTCGGCCGCTAAAATAGAAATTGCTAAAGACGTGGGAAGAAACGGGGATTCTTTCTGAATGTACATCGGCTTGGACAGCTTCCATGTCCCGATCTCTTCTCGGAGAATGGCCTAATCCTTTATACATTGACGTTTAGAGAGGGAAGATCTAACCAATCAGAGGCCGTAATATTTATGGGCTCTCTAGGAGGTGGTCTTTTATTGGAATATTGGGTATTCCAATACGAATTTACATCTACATTTATTTAGCTTCCATGTCCCGATATTTTCTCGGAGAATGGCCTAATCCTTTATACATTGACGTCTAGAGGGAAGATCTAGCCAATCAGAGGCCGTCATATTTCTAGGCTATCTAGGAGGTGGTCTTTTATTGAAGGAATTTGAATATACATCGACTTAGCTTCCATATTCCATTTTTTCTCTGAGATTGGCCTCATTAACATCTCGAGTGGAGGGACCTAGCCAATCACAGGCCATCACACTCCTGATCTCTTTAGGAGGTAGTTTCTTTGTGGAAGATTGGTTATTCCAATTCGAATACATCGACTTAGCTTCCATATTCCGATCTTTTCTCTGAGATTGGCCTCATTAACGTCTAGAGTGAACGAACCTAGCCACACATGCCACCATACTCTTGGTCTATCTAGGAGGTGGTCTCTTATTGAAGGTTGAATGGAAAAAACTTTCTCTACCCTTCACTAACTCCCAATATGTTCTTATATTTAACTGATGAAGGGCAATCCTCGCTGAAACATTTGTAATTTCTTTTAATATAGAAATTTTGGGCCTTACCTTTGCCTTTTTGTTATTGTCGAAACCAGCAGTTTTCCTGAGCAGAAAATAATGGGAAGTTCTAATCACTTTTAGCAACGAAATCTTTTCATATTAGTGGCTATAACTACCTATTTTCACAGATAGATGGTGATAACTGTAATTTCAGAGAATAATATGCAAAAATTCAAATCGAAATACATTAAAAAAGAATTACTTAACATTCCCATGAGGCTACACGTTAAACTCGAATAGAAAGAAAAGTAAATACCTTTGCCCTTAGAGACGTTGTCCAATCCTATTATCATAACCTCCGTCTAACCCGCAGCCAATCACATAGCTGCCCCATTGTTCTCGTCTTCTAACGGACCGAAGAACAACACTATAGCTGCATACTTCCCAGTTATGCAATTAAAGTCTATCATATGCAAATATTGTCGTGTGTAATCTTTGCTGTTAGCTCTTCAAAAAATATATACATTTACCTATTTTGCTAATTACATGTACATGATATATATCATTAGGACAACCCATAGTTATGCAAATTCTCCACAACAGGTTTACCAGACATATGTATATTAGGGAATTGATAAATAGAGAGTTAAATTAAGCCTTAATAATGCCATAAGATCAAGAACATCAACAGCACCAATGGCTAGGGTAGACAGGCTTCTAGTGTTAACGCTAATATTAAACATTAAATAACGATTAGGTATAAAAATACCAGAAATTTAGAAAGCTACTTGAAGTGAAATATACTTAGCATCATTAAGCCAAACCAAACTAAAGAAAACTATGCCAACTATACCTTAAAGGTAACTATACCAAACATTTTTGTTCTCTTTGTCCCTTATGACCAAATCCTCTCTGGTAACAATCTTTTCATTATTAGAATTATAATCCTCTGTATCATCAATCAAATATAATTCTCCGAGGATCAGTTTCTTTATTATACTTTTAACGAGTTTACAAACTTTCGGGTTTTTAAACGACCCTTCTACCTCTTCATGGTGTTCTCAATCATCGGCCGGCCGCCGGACCTGCAGTCCTGAATCTTTCCAGTTGGTCTCGAAGACCACGCCATCACCATCTCCTCAGCGGCGAAGTACGCGATCTACGTATTCTTCGTAGATCGCGAAATACGTGGTGTCGCTTGAGACCAACTGGCGATTCTCCACCAAACTCTGCAGCGCTGGCAGAGGCGCCATATTCATAGTGTATATAATCCATATTATCTTTTTTTTAAAATAGCGCAGACTGTGCACTTTGCATGTATTGACAAGATGTCAATAAAATTATTTTAATTGTCAATTGTCTACCTCTTCATAAAATTTTACCTGTAGAAGGGTCATTTGAAACCCGAAAACTTGTAAACTCGTTAATAGTGCAAAGAACCTTATCCTCTGAGAATTATATTTGATTAATCTAATAACGTTTTCGTGATTCACCATATTCGTAGGTTGTATATGCTACTTACGTCAGCCTTCTGGTTTTATTCGGTGTTTTCCAGGTAACCTGCGAGCAGCTTAAATTGGATTTTGTACTAAAATTTTAAAGTCTCTTTTCATATTCTTCGAAATTTTCAATATGAAATCTCGTTTTAGGGAACACGATATTTTTTACTTGTTTTAAATGTAGATATGTTGAAAGTAAGCACGTATGCCAATGGTATTAGTTGAAATTTTACAGAGAAGTTCTTTGCTAGGAGCTGAAGTCATGAATTCACTTTTAATTTCTTCAACTAGATCACTGAATCAGAGAAAATGGCTGTAGCCTCTCTCAAGCCTAAGCATGCGTTTATTGGGTGCGCAAAAATGACTCCGCGTTTTTATTTAATTAATTATAAATATACATAAACAAACTTTTACCTATTGCTTTGTTTTTTGTACTGATTTCTGGGTCTTAAACGATAGCTATTTATATGTAATAGTTTGATATAAAATCTTAGACGCATTTTTAGTTTAAGCTCTTCAGAAGTCTATTTTTGTGTCTCATTTTCGGGAAGCTTTGCTTTTTATTTTCAATCTCAGAAAAAACGCAACCAAAGGTCATCAAATGTTCTAAATAGCGTCAATAGAAGCAATGCTCCTTCATTAAGAACCTGTCAAGAGTGGTTTAAACGATTCAAATCTGGAGATTTTGACGTCAACGACAAGGAACACGGAAAGCCGCCAAAAAAAAAAGTTCGAGAATGAGTAACTTCAATAATTATTGAATGAAGACATTGCTCAAACACAAGAACAGTCAGCGGATTCTCTCAACGTCACTCGACAGGCTGTTTCACTTCGTTTGTATGCTATGGGAAAGATCCAGAAGGAGGGAAAATGGTTGTCTCATGAATGAGGGAACGAACAACGAAAATCGATTTCTAAAATCTTTCTGGAAAGGTTTCAAAGAAAGTCTTCATCGTATTGTGACTGGGGATGACAAATGGGCGTATTTTGACAATCCGAAGCGCAAGAAATCATGGGTAAGCCCAGGGAAGCCGACAACTTCGTCCGCCAAACCTAATATCTACGGCAAGAAGGTTCTTCCGTGCATCTGGTGGGATCAACATGGGATACTTTACTACGAACTTCTGCAACTTGACGTCACTGCTCATCGCTATCAACAACAACTAACGCAGTTACGCCAAGAAATCGCAGTGAAACGAACAGAATGGGCGCAACGACATGGCAAGTTGATACTGCTTCATGACAACGCAAGTCCACATGTCGCACAATCGGTAATAGACACCCTGAAAGACATCAAATGGGAAGTCTTAATCCACTCACCCTACTCTCCAGACATCGCTCCATCAGATTATCATCTCTTCCGGTCGATGGCACATGGGCTGGCTGACCAGCACTTCAAGAATCGCGAAGAAATTGAAAATTGGCTTGATGAATTTATTTTTTAATGATGGCATCCATAAACTAACCAAACTATGGGTGAATGTTGCATCTAAAACAGTGGCAATTATTTTAAAAATATATCTATTATAATTTTGTTTCAATTTCATTAGACGCGGAGTCATACTTGCGCACCTAATAGAAATCTCACTGAATAGAAAGATTGCAAAAATCTAGTTTCTTGAGAATAGAGCATCAAACATTACTACACCAAACAGAACTAAAGAAAATTACACCAAACAGAACTAAAGAAAATGACACCAAACAGAACTAAAGAAATCTCTACCAAACATTACTACACCAAACAGAACTAAAGAAAGCTCTACCAAACATTACTATACCAAATAGAACTAAAGAAAACCAAACCAAACATTACCAAACCAAATAAAACTAAATAAACTATACCAAGAAAGAGAAAGTTTCCTTACTTCAATTTCGCCCAGCAGACAAAGAATTCACGGCTGAATGGGTTTCCCTGGAAGCTTTGCATAATTCCATATTTGAATACTGAGGAAGCGAAGCAGAAAACCTGAACTTGGATTGATTTCCCAGGCCAGGACTGTGAACAGAACTTTATTGAAAGATTCACCTCATTGGTTTCTTGTTCACAAGTCCCTTCTCGGAGTGTGTTGTCCAGATCCCGTATGGGTTTTAATTGTGTGCAAAGATCATTTTAATTTACAGGAAAAGACACCTCAAATTAACGAACCTATCTTACCGAATTTTTTCAAAAGGTGCTGGCGAAATTGTGAGTTCAATTGAAACGTGAATCGAGTTAAATTGTGAATATAAAATTAAAGAAAACTCTCAAAACTACATATTTTGCCCAAAATATTTATGTTAATAGTAAATACGATTAAAATATATCACCCCCCCTACTGTAGAATATTAGGCCATTAAACCTGTAATTTCAACTTAAAGGATTCACAGATTAACGAATTTACTTTATTGTTCCTTAAAATTCGTTTTAATGTATATAGGTCGTTTATCCTATAAATAAATTTTAGTGGAATTTGAAAACTTCTTTCACATAGATTAACATAATTATAGATTGCCCTTTATTCATTTGAAAATTTGTAAAATAAGTTACGACATCTATAGAAAACGAACCAGTTTATTTTTATGTGCTCATATAATCATGAACAAAACTTATGGAAGTAGAATGTCTATAATATGTCGACGGTTGTTGAATTGAGACTTCATTGATCACCTTTCTATAAAGAATAATTATTTCAATTACTCCAGAATATTGAAATGGTCCAAATCTATCATTGAGTGAGAGTAACTGAACGTGAGTCTCTTCAGAAAACGTGTAAGCTTTAATGCGGTTAGGCCAATTTTATGGCCAGAATGAGAGTACCAAGAGAGAGAGAGATTGAGATTGAAACTACTTTATTTCAAAGTCCATATAAGATTATATAAGGTTAAATACATAAAATGAATAAATAAGATTAATAAAGATAGATATGTAGAGATGGCAAGGAGTGAACTAAGGCCGTCTATAATCAAAGAGTGCGGAAGGCACAGGAACAGGGATGTTACGTCGAAGGTGGACATGACCAGTCTATTAGGCTGGGGAATACTCTTTAACTTGGCTAGAAATTCGGTAGGATCTTGAACTGAAAAGAGGTTGTGTGCCTTAACGAGAGGTTTAAGGAGGTTAGTGAGATATTTGGCCAAATGTAGTGCAGGGGAGAGGTGGTAAGCTACAATGGGCCTAAGGGGGATGTGGGGCTTGTGGGTCTTAGGGAGGCCGTATATGTAAGGGACACCGGTAAGATTGGAGGTGAATCGCTGGAATTGCTCAGGGGTGATGTCTCCATTCCTCTTGAGTGTTCTGAGTGCGGACTTAAAGTTATCGGAAAGGGCAGCGATTCGTTCGGTTGGGATCTCCTGGAACGTGTCAGGGTCAGATAGGATGTCGAGCATTTTTCTCTCATATTCATCCGCCTTCATCATAACAACTTGAGAGCTCTTATCAGATCTGGAAATTATAATATCGCGATGGTTCTTTAAGGCTTTAAGGGAAGCAAAATCCTTCTTGGTGGCACTGGGAGCGGTTGAGGATCTCCTAGAGGAGGCAAGTAGCTTGTTGGTGATGGTAGACCGAATATAATGTTTGTCGACGTGGGATTGGTGTTGAAGGGATGACTCAATTCCACTGATTGTGTACAAGAGATCAGGTTCTTTGGGCAGACGGAAGTTGAGGCCTTTTTTTAATAGAGAGATCTGGGTGTCAGAAAGTGCTATGTCAGTTAGGTTCACGATGCCATCTTCAGGTTTTGACCGGGTGCAAGAAGGAAATCCGTACTTCAAACGCCAGAATTCAAACTTTTTGTGGTGACGGGATTCTATCTCCGAGTTTTGGATCTTGACGCGAGAGTTTATGGTCAGTATAAGAGAACCAAGTTCGTTGGGAGAAATCCTGCAAGAAAGCAAGCAAAGCAGGCCTCTGATGGTTCTTTGGAGGAAGCGGATCATAGCTCGGGAGCCTTTAATTCTGGAAAGGAGAAGTTGTTCCTCAGTGCGTTGTATGATGCCCGTAGAGTAGTGGTTTCTCACTGGGTCATGGATCCTGAGGGAAGGAGGAATAAAGGAGGATTGTGAACATTTTTGATTGAAGACAAGATGGCATTTCCACCGGGCCAGTTGTAGAGATTTCTTGATTAACTGTCGCTTATAATAGGGTATAAATTCAAGATTAGGATCTGACATGGTAGAAGAGATAAAGCCACGTTTGAAGTGTAAAAGGGAGATCAAGAGGAAAGTGGTGAGTTTCTTTATTTAAAAAAAAAAAAATTTATATAAAAAAAAAAAAAATTATTATATTAAATTAAATATATTAATAAATAGATATAAATAGATAAAATAGATGAAAATATACATATATATAAATATATATACAAGGTCTTCATTGGTGGACTCCACCGCGAGAAAGACTCCTCCACCGATGGACTGCGAGAGTTCTTTCCCACAGAGTGGGCAGGTCGAGGTGATGGCTGGCATTACCCAACTCAAGACCAAGATGGTACTTGTAGATGGTAGCCTTCGCCACACTTGTTAGCTTCACTGCCTAGGGATGGAGGCCGACGCCGAAGAGCCAGGCCTGCAAATCCAGGCGCATTTCGCAGGAGGCGAACACCTCCCGGAGCAGGGGTCGCACGGCTCGGCAACTCCAATATCTGTGGGTCAGCGACCCGTCGCTGGACCCACAGGCGGCACAGTTGGCACGTCTCGAGGCAAGATGGCCAGGATGGGGTAGGGCGTGGAGGGCTAGCCGTAGAGCGACATCTGCGTCCTGCCCCGAGAAGCAGTTTCGACGCAGGTCGGCCCAGGGGATGGAGCGGGGCACATCCACGGTGAGGGTCCACCGGGCAGCCAGCTCTGCAGTAGGATGGGCCTGGAGCCGTGCCGAGTCCAATGCCCGGAGCGCCCTCTGGCTGGGTAGGCGGGTGATGGGGGTCGCCGATCCCCGCAGGACGATGGTCTCCGCCTCGTACTCCGCATGATAGCTGGAGCTGGCGTTTTCCCGCAGGAGACGTTGGCAGAAGGCCCCCAGGTGCTGCGCATCTAGGAGCGCAGCCCGCGTTGAGCGCGCAAGTTCAGGGGCGCCATCGGAGAAGTCCCCGACAGTCGCCTGTAGCCAGTGCTCGGGAGCCAGTAGGTCTGGCGGCCGCAGGAACCTGTTGTCACCTCGAAGACGCAGGGACCTCAGGCTGGCGGGATGAAGAACCCGGTGGTCAAGCTCGAGGACGCTGGACGCGGCCTCCCACAGGCTCAGTAGCCTCCTCCTTCTAGGCGAGTGCCAGACGTCAGGAGCCGGCGGTGTCAGCCACGCCCGGCTGCGGGCCAGCCAAGATTAGCCGTTGGCGGCGCCGCGAAGAGAGGCCTGGACCCCTTTCAGGCAGGCGAGCCGAAGCTGGCCCGCGATGTCAAGCAGGCCGACGCCACCATCGGAGACTGGACGAGCCAGGATGCGCCCGGGGAGCCACGAGACTCGGCTCGTACCCCACATGAAGCGCGCCAACCGCGCCTGCAGCCGGCCGATGGTGGTTTCAGGTAGAAGGTAGCCATGGAGGTGGTGCAGGATGGAACCCAGGACCAGGCTGTTGGCCGCGCGAGCACGATCCACCAGCGACAGGCCGCGGGTGAAGGGCGACCACCTCGCGATGGCTCGCTCCAGCAGCCCCATCAGGTGTGATGCCTGGGAGGCGACGGTGTTTCTGTTGGTGATGGTGCAGCCCAGGACGGTCAGCGACTGGATATTCCCAGAGGAGAATCCGTCCGGTGCTTCCAGGAACCGCACCAGAGCCCGCAGCTCTTCTTGAAGTTGACAATCACCCCGGAGGACATGCGGAACTCTTCAGAGAGAGAGAGAGATTGAGATTGAAACTACTTTATTTCAAAGTCCATATAAGATTATATAAGGTTAAATACATAAATATGATTATATAATGATAAAGAGAGAGAGAGAGAGGCACCTCTCCCTTTAATTATACATCAGAACGATGGTACAGTACATCACCTCAGTAAAAAACTTTACTAGTGATGATAAAGAATGAGCCACAACACCAGGTTTGGCAAATTCAGTCAAAAACAACCTGTATACCATGGTTTCGAGCTTTGGCCCTCATCTGTACAGGGAAGGCTTATTATATTGTTTCTTTAAAAGAACATTTTCTCGAATCTTTTTGAAAGAAAGGTTTATAAAGTTTCTTACCTTGTTTAGGCAACAAGTAGATAAGTGACTACGTGTAGTTTCAGACGATATTCTAAACAGTTTTAATGCTTAATTCTCTTAATAAGAACATATTGTTGCACCAGGTTGCGGCTTGGCAGACTCTTCAGCCTTGATTCTCTCCTGTGCTGGGTCTTGCATCTTACCAGAGCGTGTTTCAACCATCCTACAAATTTATAAAAGGGAATAATGAGATAAGTCTACTTTATGTAGCCACCAGAATAATTTATTTATTTTTTCACATCAAAGAGAGCAGTGAAGTCACAGTGTACCTAAATACAAATGATGATAATCTAAAAATAATCTGTTTTAAATAAATATCATAGAATATAAAAATAAATAAATATATAATTTAAATTTCAAATATATTAAAAATAATATAATAAACACGCCATTAATCATGATGTAACACTTCCCCCTCTCCAGAGGTCGTCACGTCCTCGTGAGTTACCTCATCAATTCTCTCAAAATAGGGTTTGAGTCTTGAGACATGGACAATCAATGGGTCTTGGCCAGGATTATCTTTCGGCTCAATTAAGTAATTTACGTTAGACAGCTTCTTTAATATTCGATATGGGCCAAAATATTTTCTCAATAGTTTTTCGCATTTTCCGATTTTCCTGACTGGTGTCCACACTGCCACTAAATGTCCTGGTTCATAGATTTTCTCATTGTGTTTTTTGTCATAGTTTCTTTTCATTCTTTCCTGAGTCTTCTCTGTGTTGTTAATGACTACCTGTCTCGTCCTTGCTATTTTATCTAAGTAGTTTTCTATATATTCGTCGTAATCCTCCATGTTACTGTCCGTTGGGATATTCTCGTCGTCTAAGAGGGACATGGGTTCCCTTCCAAACAACAGGAAAAATGGGGAGTAGCCTGTGGTTTCTTGAATCGTGGTATTATACGCGTGGGTGATAAAAGGGAGGATTTCATCCCAGTTCTTTTGGTCTGTGTTCACATACATGCTGATCATATTGATTAAAGTTCTATTTAGCCGTTCCGTTAGTCCGTTAGTCTGGGGGTGGTAGCTCGTTGTGAAGCAGTGTTTCACTTTGCACATTTTCATTACCTCCTTCATCAAATTGCTAGTGAATTGTGAACCTCTATCGCTAATAAGAAATCTTGGGGCCCCGTGACGTAAAATAATATGTTCGATTAAAAATGTAGAGACTTCTTTCACGGTTGCTTCTGATACTGCCTTTGTTTCAGCATACTTGGTATAATAATCAGTCAACACAATTATCCACTTCCTTCTTCTTTTCGTTGATGGCAAGGGGCCAACAAAGTCAATTCCGATTCTTTCAAAAGGGTAGTTAGCTGGGGGAATAGGTTGTAGAAGTCCAGAAGGCAAGTGATTTGAACCTTTCCGACTTTGGCAAAGATGGCACGTCTTTACAAATTCTGAAACATCTTTCAACATGGAAGGCCAATAGTATTTATTCTTCAATCGGTAAGTGGTTCTGGCGACGCCCAGATGGCCATTCAGCATATGGTTGTGGTATTCACTCATGACTTCCTTCCTTCTCTTCTTTGGCACTACCAGCAACCATGCCCTACCTTCAGGATTTGGATTTTTCTTGTAGAGACACCCATTTTCTTCTTTGAAGTTCTGTGTAATTGAACGCTTGTTTCCACTAAGGTTCTCCTTAATATTCTCAATAAAATCATCCTTTTCGTCTATTATTTGATTCAGAAATAGTCTTTCATAATCTTCGTCCCATTCGTTTTCAGGTAAGGGTCCTCTAGATAGACCATCAGCGTCCAGATGTTTTTTACCCGATTTATGTATGATTTCGAAATTATATTCCTGAATCTTCAGTGCCCATCGTGCTAATCGGCCGGTCGGATCTTTCAGATTCTTAAGCCAGCATAGTGCGTGATGATCAGTTACGATTTTGAAGTGCCTTCCATATAGGTAGGGTCGTAACTTGGACATTGACCACACAACAGCTAGACATTCTTTTTCGGTAGTCGAATAATTTTGCTCAGGTTTGCTCAGTGTTCGACTTAAATATGAGATAACTTTTTCTTTATCGCCGAACTTTTGGACTAATGTTGCACCCAGGCCGATGTTAGATGCGTCAGTATGAATGTAAGTAATTGCATTCGGGTCAAAGTGCCCTAAGATTGGAGGATTTATCAATGCTACTTTAAGGGTTTGAAATGCTTTTTCTTGATTTTCTGTCCAGGTAAAAGGTACATTCTTTTTTATAAGACTGGTTAATGGATCGGCAATTTTTGAAAAACCTTTGATAAATTTTCTATAATATGAGCACATTCCTAAAAATGATTGAACTTCTTTTATCTTTTTGGGCCGAGGAAAATCTCTAATAGCCTTGATATTATGCTCCGCTGGTTTTATACCATGTTGATTAGTTATATGGCCAAGAATCTCCAGTTCTTCGAAAGCAAATTGGCATTTTTTGTTGTTCAATTTTAAATTAGCCTCGCGAAAACATTTTAAAACAGCTTCTATTCTTTTGAGATGTGTTGAAAAATCCGAGCTATAAATGATTACGTCATCTAGATAACATAAGCAAATTTGCCATCTAAGATTACCAAGCATATTTTCCATGTTCCTCTCAAATGTAGCAGGGGCATTGCATAGACCAAAGGGCATTACGTTGAACTCATATAGGCCATGTGCTGTAGTGAAGGCTGTCTTTTCTTTATCTTTCTCCTCAACCTCTACTTGCCAATATCCTGATTTAAGGTCAATTGCTGAAAAGTATTTGGATCCTTGAAGTGTATCCAATACTTCATCAATTCTGGGAATTGGGTAAACATCCTTCACTGTTACATCATTCAATTTTCTGTAGTCAACGCAAAATCTGTACTTACCATCTCGCTTCTTGACCAAGATTACAGGGAAGGACCATGGACTCGAGGATGGTCTAATTATGCCGTCTCTGAGCATTTCATCAATTTGTTCTTTTATGATTCCTCGCTCTTTCGCGCTCACCCTATACGGTTTGTGTTTGATCGGTTTCGCGCCTTCTGTATCGATCCGATGTTTCGCTAAGTTGGATCTTCCTAATCCCGACGAAAACAAATCCTCGTACCTTTCCAAAACTTGTTTCAATTGCTCCTTTTCCGTATATGCTAAATTTTCGTTTATCTGAAATTGGGGTTCTTCATGCTCTTTTTGTTCACTTTCTTCCATAAGATTCACTTCGGCTGGCTGGCTTCCAAAGCACAATGTTTGGTTTTTTAATATTTTTAATGGTCGAGGGTAAGGGTTTGTTATCCAGATATATGTTTCCTTATTCACAACATTTATTAAGCTTCTCGCTAGTCGAAGTCCATTTGTTTGAAACATTTTATGGTTCTCCTCGATGATGTATTCGCCATCCTCTGCTTCCACAAATGCATTAATCAATTTAATAGAAAGTTCTGGTATAATGGCATCCTTTGCACTTTTTATTTTCTTCTGTTGATATTTGATTACGTCACGATTTTCTGTCAAGTCATATTTGATTATTTCACGCTGACAATCAATTTTTGCGTTCATTTTCTTAAGAAAATCACGTCCAAGTATAAATATTCGCAAATGTGTTCTCATTATCACAAATTGATGTGTAATTGTTTTGTCATCAAATTTTATATTTAAAATAATATTTCCTACGATATCTAATTCTTTGCCATCGGGTCCGGAGCACATTTTATCAGGATTTATTATTTCAAGACCTGTGTTAAGAGCTGTACTAAGGTCGACCACTGAAAGATCGGCGCCTGTATCAATCAAAGCTTCGCAGATACCGATTCTATCCACGTTAATGTTCATTTTATATTTGGGGTCTAACTTTTTAATTCCATTTATGGTCGACTTGCTTTGATTGACGGACTCAGGCGCGATGTTTAGTTTAAATCTTCTAGTGCAGCATATCTATTCCTTGTAGGGATACTCGAGTACGGGCTATTACTTACGTCAGAGTAGAGCAGAGGTCTCGACTTCTGAGTTCCATTATCCATTCGGATTTCTTCTTCGACCTTGTCTTGTGTAACTATGGGGTCCTCTTCCACAATTCTTACAAACCTGACTCTGCAATACCGCGCTACGTGTCCTGGCTTGTTACACTTGAAACATATTGGTCTCCCGTCTTCTGTCCTATTCCTATGTGAATTTGGATTCTTATTGTATGTTTTACTTGGGTAGACCGGTTTTGGCTCAGGATTGGGAGTGTAAGATCGTCTAGGGGCAGATACCTGGGGCAGAGGCTTGTTCTGGTAATACCTCGGAGTGGGGGCCTGGGGCTTGGAGGTGTTCTGGTAGTACCTCGGAGCGGGGGCCTGGGGCTTGGAGGTGTTCTGATATGGTCTTCTGAACGACGTAGCATTCTTCCATTGCTCTTGATGATGGGGACGAGGAGAGCGTGGTCCATTATAAAGAGCTTTTGATTTTTCTGCACGTTCTTGGTAATTCTTTTCGAACAAATCCAGCTTTTTACAAATTTCTAGAAGTTCATTGGTATTTTTAGGAGGGTTTAGGTGAAGGGCAAAAGAGTATTCTTTCTTTAATCCTCCAATAACCCAGTTTATTTTAGTCTCTTCTTCCATTTGGGGGTCGACCTTGTTGCACAGTACAAGGATATCCTCTGCGAACCTGATTGCAGGTTCATTCCACTGTTGTATCCTGTTTAATCTCATCCTCATTTCTTCTTTGTTGGCGTCTGAGGCAAAATCCTCAATTAGGCGGCTCTTGAAATTTTCCCAGCTGGTGAAACTTACTTTGTGTAGGTTCAGCCAGGTTTTGGCGCTACCAATCATATTCATGGCAGCATAACGGGAGATAATGTAGTCTGCCCAATGGTACAGGAAGCCAATTTCTTCAAGAGATTCAATCCATGGGCGAGGGTCTTCTGTTCCATCATACTTGGGGATGTCGATGTTGGGATTCAGGACAACTGGGTCGGAACTAGCATCTCTACCAATTGTTGCACCAGGTTGCGGCTTGGCAGACTCTTCAGCCTTGATTCTCTCCTGTGCTGGGTCTTGCATCTTACCAGAGCGTGTTTCAACCATCCTACAAATTTATAAAAGGGAATAATGAGATAAGTCTACTTTATGTAGCCACCAGAATAATTTATTTATTTTTTCACATCAAAGAGAGCAGTGAAGTCACAGTGTACCTAAATACAAATGATGATAATCTAAAAATAATCTGTTTTAAATAAATATCATAGAATATAAAAATAAATAAATATATAATTTAAATTTCAAATATATTAAAAATAATATAATAAATACGCCATTAATCATGATGTAACAATATCTAACCTTCCTTTTTAGGGATCCTACGGAAGAATCCATGAAATCTATCTAATCTGCTAAAATGATGTTTTATCAAGTAAAATGGTACGAATACTTCTATGTCAATTCTAGGTCTTTTTGCATATGCGCATCATCCTCCCGAAAATTTAGTAAATATGTAAAATGGTTGATATTGGATATATGTGAACGATGTCGCTAATATCGTATTGAATGTCTATTTGATGACATGCGAAAATTTTATGGAATGGAGTAAGAAAAAAACCAATTCAATTAGACAGCTGGGGAAATGCTATTTAATTAGAAGATAGGCTAAAAAAAAACAATAAAATGAGTTGCATTTCACTAATGGTCTTTTTGAGGATCTTTCTATTCCCGCACAAAAACGACTAATTATGTAATAGATTAAATATAAGAACTTTTTATATGTTTTTTTTATTATGGGGATGACACTTTCTATTATCTTAGTTGGTATGGAATTATATTTTATATCTTAATATGTTTTATTAACTTTGTTGATAGAGTTATTATATGTGTATGTGATGTTAGGTATCTGACATGATATAGGCTATTATAATCATGGTGGCTAGGAGTTTGTGATTTGTTAACTGTGAGTACACCGAATGTCTAGACAGCAGTTCAACTTTGCACTTATAAGGTGCTAAAATCCTGTCTGGAACCTTGTATTTATTGATGGATTTTAAAAATTTTATTTAACATATCGGACGCGATATCCCAGCTTGGGATACTTGCGCCTAAATACATTTTATCAACTTATATATAATTCAATAAACAAGACTAAAAACATAATTAAAAGTAAAACGATGGTTTTCTCAAACAGAAAAGAAAATCTTAAATGAATTTACAAAAATTATTTAATTTTACATAGGTGTCTACACAATTTTTTCTGTTGCTTTTTAATGTGTTAAGCGTATTTACGCAAATTTGGCTTAAATATCCATTTCTTGTTTTCTCAAGAAGCCTATGGGACCAAAAATATTTTTGGTCGCAGTGGTACAGCCTACTTCACGCTGACGAGTGCCAACAGCGCGAAACGCGTTCGCGGATGGCTTTTCTTGATTTATCAAGAAATTGGGTTGACCAAATATCACGGAGCAAGTTAAATAAACGTTTAATTTATTTTTGCTCCACTAGATGGCACTCTGACATCTAAAAAGCACATGTGCTCGTGGTCAGGATATGCTTTCTTTATTTTTAATAGGTGTCTTTGTTACATACAAATTTGCGCATTGCTTCGATGAGGTTGGACTTGTCAATTGGCTGAGGGTTAATTGAAAAATTCTTTGACAAAAATTCTATGAAGAATTCCCATGAATCCCTTGTAGATATCTTGGAATCAAAGCCAACCATGGACTGACGTAGGTCAACACCTGTACCATGTGTACTTAGGATAGTTTTAGAAATTATTTAAACAAATTATTAAAAATACAGAATGTGAGTGAGACGAATGTATAGACAATATAAAAAAGATCTAAATATATTATATAGACATCATGGAGAAGGAAAGAGGGGTGCTGTTGGTCTGAAGACCTGGAAGTATCACTCAGTGTGACTTTGTTTCTTTTGGTCTCCTGATACGGAGTGTAGACGCCCTTTGTAGCCGCTCCTATGGAGAACAGATAATTGATACCTTCCTACATTAGCTGGGTATATAGCACAGGGTGGCCCTACCAGGAGTTTAACTCCTGACGTCCTGTGTTACCTGTTTACACCCTCCCGCCACTTCGAGGCTGTAGGATAGGATTTTGAGAGGGAAATGTTATACATTAATGTACCAAAAGAGAGAGAGACACCTCTCCCTTTAAATGTATGTAGGATGGTTGTTGCGTGAAGTGTTGGTGTGGCTTGTGGAAAGGCTGCTGATAAAATTATAATTAAAATTAATTTATTTAAAGCCAGAAATATAAAAATAGAAAAGAAGCAACGGTTGAAATAACGGCCGCCGGAGTTAGCCCTACATGTTTACCGCGTCAGTGGCCAGAGTCTCTGATGACGTCCTGCGCGCATGCGTAGTCAGGCTGACGCCCGCGGATGCCGAGGCCGTCCTAGCTCGGCTCGCTGAAGCAAAGTGTAGTCGCCACATGTACATCAGAACGATGGCATAGTGCATCACCCCAGTAAAAAACTTTATTATTAATGATAAAGAATGATCCACAACACCAGTTTTGTCAAATTCAGACAAAAACAACCTGTATACCTTGGTTTCAAGCTTTGGCTCTTATCAGTACAGGGACGACTTATTATATTGTCACATTGAAAAAATAGACGCAAGGAGAGGTAAACCAACCAAACTTTAATACTTATAAATGACTGCGGCGTATAATTATAAAGCTATACAACCAGTTTTTACCGCATAAGTTTCTTTTTATTTATGAAAAATCATTTTTAATTTCAAAGAGAAATAATTTAATATTTCTAACTTTTGGATGACGTATGAAAAGGTTGAATATATGAAGAGTGATGGTCTATATATGAATGGATGACGTATGGAGGGTGAAAAATATGAAGAGTAATGGCGAACGGAAAAAATAAAAGTGTCCAGGAGCGGGAACCGAACCCACAACCTTCTGCTTATTCTCTCTGTCTACCTCCTGCAGAGCTGGATCTTCGGGCATGACCTGGAGGATGACGCCTTGGTCATCATGGCATCTACAAGCACTTCCTGGGCCTGGAGATGCGGGGAGTCCAAGAAGACCTCCTCCTCGTCTGGAGGAGGACCTTATCAAGGTGGGGGAGCCTCCCTAGCTCCTAAAATCATTGTACATTATCATCATTTATTCATTTCTATTATCATTTTTGGTTTGTAAAAATTGACTGATCGTCAATAAAATCATTTCAAATGTCAATGTCTCTCTGTCAACCTTAAAATTGTATCTACCCGCATTTATATAGCTATATGACATATTTAAAAACTTATGTAAATCAATACAATCTAAAAATTTGTAAAGAAATCAACCACGCTACATTATATTGTTTCTTTAAAAGAATATTTTCTCGAATCTTTTTTTTTTTTTTTGAAAGAAAGGTATATAAAGATTCTTTCCCTATTTAGGCAACAAGTAAATAACAACATCAACAACCAAAGCCTTTATTGAGGACCTCTCGTCCTATAAAGGATTCGCCAGTTTACAGAGTAATTGAAGAGAAGAGAACTAAGAATACAGAGAGAAACCTATATGTAGTAGGTATTGTATAGTATTTTCTACACTGTGACTATATACAACAGCAGCAACAAGCCTTTTACTGGGATCAAAGTCCCATACAGGATTCGTCATTCTAATCCTGACAAAGATTATTTACATATAATTATTTACATCAATTAGATTATGTATATAGCTTCCCCTTCTCTTCAGCCGTCTTCCAAAATTTGAACAACGCAAACGCTCCAGTTCTGTTTCTCACCACCTCATTCAGCACAAGTAAATAAGTAACTTCATGTGTTTCAGACGATATTCTAAACAGTTTTAATGCTTAATTGTTTTAATAAGAGAATTCTCTAAAAATAAGAATTTTATGATACAAAGTGTATTTCATGGCTATCTTTTCCTCAGTCATTCCTTTCTCCATGACAACTTCCAAGGTAGAATAAATGAACATCCATAAATTGTCTGAAGAATTGTTTCGTTTTTATCTTCTGCAGACATTGTTAATTCCGCCATTTTGTTTAGTGCCGTTGTACACCTTCCTTACAGCCTTCCTTTCCTTTCAAGCCGGATTTTCCTTCCTTTTAAAATTATCTTTACTCTTGCGTATGAATAAGATTTTATGTTCACTTTTTTTAGATATTAGCATTAACAGCAGTTATATGTAAGATTGTTTGTTTTGACAACGTGTTATACTGATAAAGTTTAGAAAACCATTTATAGATTTTTATTATAACAAATAGATCCATAGTTCTCTTAAACAGCTATTCACTGTATTGCATAACCCCAAATGTAGAGTATGCAACAATATGTATATAAGAAAAAAGGCATCTCCTTATCGTGCAACTGAAAGTTGCTGATGGTTTGCGTCATCTATCGGAATAAATATCAACTATTCTCGTTGATTTTTAATTATTCTAGAATTGCCCAAATACCCATTCTCGATTAATCATATTTGGAATAGGTAAAAATCAATGCAAATAGTTGATATTTATTCCGATAGATGGCGCAAGCCATCAGCAACTTTCAATTACACAATAAGGAGATACCTTTTTTTTTCATAATTTATGCACCTTATCCCAGTACAAAAACATATTTGTACTATTTTTTTCACATGTATATAAGAAATTCAGTCTAATACAATAATAAAGCAGGATTGATATTAAAATGGCGAAACCGCTGAGAGGTTTTACCACTGATGAGCCATGCCCTTCCTCATTCAATTTTTATTCATTGCAGTATATACGGTCTTTAGAAATAGATTTTAAATATATATTTAATATAAGTGGCGATATAAAATTACATAGTAAACGGTTTGCGGATTTCGACAATTTAGAAAGAGGGAATCATATATCGCCGCAACTCTTTTTTATTAACGCGATTAAGGAAGCTTTCGGGCAAGCCCTTCTTCAGCTAACTATAGTGTACAAACAAGGAGAGATTATATATCGTTTTTAATATTTAAAAAAAAAAACGATATATAATCTCTCCTTGTTTGTACACTATAGTTAGCTGAAGAAGGGCTTGCCCGAAAGCTTCCTTAATCGCGTTAATAAAAAAGAGTTGCGGCGATATATGATTCCCTCGTTCTAAATAAAATTACATATTATGATTTCTCCTGTAGAAGGGCTTTCATGACCGAAAGCGAGAGATCTGAAAAACAAATTTAAAAAAAAGAAGCACATGCCTTGGGAGCCTGATGTTTGACCTTAAAATTACTTATAGATGGAAATTTTGCCGGGAGGATATTGATCTAAAGAGACATGGGTCGCCTCTCCCGTCAAAATAGACGTCAAAACCACCGTTTGGTTACTTGCACTCGCTTGTGGGGTTGGACTTTTGCAAGAATCGGGGGGCTATTGGAGCATTTTTTAAAATTTGCATAAGTAGAATACTCTACTTATAGCGAATGATATGGTATATATATGTCATACAGTTCATTGACTCTATAGCCATATAATTGGATGAACATGTACCTCAATAATGGTAGGTTTGGCCACGATATCCCCAAAGTCACATCCCCCCACCTACCACTTAGCAAGGCTAAATGTTGTCAGCAGACATCGATTTGTGTGCGGTATAGACGCTGATTGCCACCTTACGATCTTCTGTAAACCAATTGTTAAAATTATCGTCTGTCTAGAAACCCAGCCGAATATCCCCAATTGTTTGTCATTACCTTCGACATTTTGAAATTTTCGATAATTTTCTGCGGTCATTGTTGAAAGATTTCTTTGTTGGATTTGCTAGAATGGAAGGTTACCACTTTTTTTTTTCTTCTTTTAGCAATCGAAATTTAGAAGTAAAATTTTGTAATTTCGAATTACTATTTTAAAATACTTTTAAATATGTGTGTGTGTGTTTTTTAATTTTCAAATATTATTAATATTTTATTTAAATATCAACAAGCGTATTTATAAAAAAAAGCCATCAAAATTTATTATTACATCGAATCCAAATAAGACAATGCGTATAATTCCGACAATGCCAAGTTTAACAGAACATATGCAAATCCTGCTATCAAAATGTCAATTATGATTTTATTGTTTGTTTACATTTGTCATCTGTAATTCGGTGTGTGCTGATTTTAGATGTAGAAATAGAATTTAAAAAACCATAACTAAATCTCCACGGTATTATATAAAAACATTACTATATACCTAAAGAGACATCTCTTCCTTTAGTTATACATCAGAACGATGATTATGTTTAACATCCTAGTAAAAAACTTTACTTGTGGTGATAAATAATGAACCATACTCGTAGACATTAAATTTGGTCTACAGGTTGGCTTTTTGTTTGAATTTGCCAAATTGTTGTTATGGCTTATCATTTACTCACAATCTGTGCACTCTGCCCAAAGCTAATCAATAAAGCAAATCAATTGCTTGAGGCATTTTAAAACAGGAGAGGTGACTTTTATTGTACAAGAATGTCTCTTGCGCTTTCGCGCAAAGTTTTCAATATGTTTAAATTATTCTATATACAGTTACGAGCGTCATGCGTTCTTAATTCTTCAGTTTTCATCTCTGTCACCGTTTGCTTTTTTTTTTTTTGGAATGGTGCTCTCTTATTGGTTGGCTACGATCACGCCACCTTTGCCCCCCCCCCCCCCCCACTCGCTTTTTGGTTTTTGTAACTATTGTGTTGGAGCGGGTCGCACCTTAAATAAATGCATATATTAGTTAATAACGAAATGGAATCCTCTCTTTCTTTTTCCCAGTAAGAGACGCCTACGGAAGCCAACAGTACATAGACAGATAAAGCACATAGGCTATAGTTATTAACTAATATATGCATTTATATAAGGCGCCAATTTATAATTGTAACAAATAGTATTTGAATAAAAACATTCAATCGGGTAAAACACGGGCGTTGCCCGGGTCATTCGGCTAGTTAAATATATTTGATACATCTGGAGGGGAGCTATAGACATTTACTTATGTTATCACCATTAGAATTTATTACAAGTGCATTTAAGCACGAATGTTTCTTTTATACATAAAACAGACTTCTACTGTCCTTACTGCGATGGAATATTTTATTGGAGGGGGAGCTTGGTTCACCAGTGATGAACCCAATTCAATCTACCAGACCGCTTTTTGGAGCTCTAATATTGTATTGAACGATTATGCTTATATATGCGACAATAAATGATGGAATCTTAGATATGGTGTTTCAGAAAACTATGGAGATAAGATTTTATGAGAGTAGAAATACATATAAATGTAATTCTACCCTTATAATTGGCTTAGTAAATCAATGCTTGGTGGAATCCAGTCTTGGATTCCATCCATCTGGGCTAAGTCTTCCCGACTTGAATCCTCCGTTCTTGAACCGTAGATATTGAGTCATCTATCTTGACACAATATTGATTCAACTTGATGAATCTAAGCTTCTGTGAAAGTGCCATAAAACCTGGCGAAATGACAATGAAAATCTCATAAAAGAAAGACAATAAAATTGTGGCTTCCAATCTTTATTCAATTTAGATGATTGCACGAGATGTCAAGGTGTTCCTATAGAGTCTGACTCGATCTTGATGGTTCCTCACAAACTCTGACAAATGTTGGGATGTGTTTTCTGTTTCTTTTATTGTCGTTGTTAGGGGGATCATTTGAATTATCTCAGTAACTTTCTAATTATATATAGTACGAGTAATATATATAGTTCATTACGCAACGCTATAATTAGATAGGAATACAATTACACTCATGGACAACATTAAAGAAGTTGTACCTTTTATTATGTATATCGGGATTCAGACAATAACTCTGAAAGATATTTGATACAAATGGTCTTTATAGAAAACCCAGGAAATAGACAAGTGTGAACAAAATTTCCTCTGTCCCCTTAAAAAATAGACAACCGTCGACATTAAAGACTTCTCACTTCTTTAATATTTGTCAATGAGTGTATTTTATGTTGGATATAGTGTTTGGGGGACACCGCATTCTCGTAAACTATGGAATGGTATAAATCCTCCATATTCGACAGAAAAGACCCGGGATCGAATCCCGCATTGGGCACTTTTTTTAAAGAAAAAAATGCTTCAATGGCCACTGATTCTTGCAAAATTCTAATCCTAACAGTGAGTGCAAGCAAACAAACATGAGTATGGCATGGTTGTAAGTGCAAAAGTTGAACATTTAGACATGTTCTACCCACCATGATTATCATGGTTTGCACCACGTGAACAGAAAATAAGTAAAAACACTAGGGAATATTATTCATTGTACATATGAACCATAGGCGAATTCTTTATGCGCAAAGTGTAGTGAGATCTTCGGGACAAAGTTTTACTTTCAGATATTCCCACAAAACCTAACCCCAGCTTGTATTTAAAAGAGTTACGCATCCTTTCTACTTATCCCAAATATAAATTATGCAGGCCATGATAATCATGTTAGGTAGTTAATGAGTTGATTTTACTGTAAATATACCACATGTCTACACATGTAAAAAATAGTTCGGAAATACACTCACAAGCTGACAAGGCTCCGTTTGAATGCGTATACTTGCTGTTGGGAGTGAACCTGTCAAAACCGAGGTCCAATGGAGCAATTTATTAAAAATAAATTCTTCAAATACATTAAACTTTGAAAGAGGAAAAATAAAAATCAGGTAAAAAGTTTCTTTTAATTTCGAATTTGCAAGTTTTCGAGCAATTATACTGCTCTTCAACGGGCTAATACTCTATGTACAATCTCTTAATAATCTTTGTACAAAAATAATTGAAAAAAATTTTGTTATTAAATTCAATATTAAAAGAAACTTTTTACTTGATTTTTATTTTCTCCCTCTTTCAAATAATTTCTGGGTAACTATTGTTCACATTAAATTTTAGAGATGAATTCCATTTTACGGTTGTCGAACATCCACACTTTGTGTCATCATGTCACAAGCCCCTTTACAACCTGAAGTACTTCTGTTTTTCCAGCTTTAATACTCAAATGGATCTATGCCACTATATAGTTAGGTGAAAATAGTATAATGTGTTATTGTACTCGGATAAGGTGTATACATAAACTTTTTTTCTTAACTATAAAGTTATTTTTAATAGATATACAGTAAGATCCCTCTATAGTGAACCCCAATGGAACTGAACCTGTGGTTTACTATAGCCATGGTTTGTTATAGCCATAGTTCACTGTATTATAAAATAAAAATGGGGATTGTTCCAGGTTCGTTATAAGGGAAGGGTCGCTATATCTCACACGCTTGTTCGTCGGTACAATTGCTACAATAGGAACGATACAGAGAAGATTAGCATGGCCCCTGCGCAAGGATGACATGCAAAATCATGAAGCGTTCCATATATCTCAGATTCGTTTTAGCGGGAAGAATTTGGGGAGAAATGATACATGAAATGGAATAAATAATGGACACGTTGTAAAGTGATTGTAACATTGTTGCAATATTGTTTACTGCAGTATTGTTGTAGGCGTTGTGAAGAACTCTTTCTTCCGGAGACTTCCTCCCAGTAACTAACAGGTGTAACGCTTGGCTGAAGATTTACTGCTGTTTCTACACATTTCCTGGATGGATACAATATCTATGGATCTGAAGTTGAGGTCTAAATCCTGTGGAATTTATTCTACTAACAGGTGTAGAGATGTTGCCCTGAGTTTTACTGCTGTTTATACACATTTCCTGGATGGCTACAACATCCATGGATCTAAAGGTGAGGTCTAAATCCTGTGGAATTTATTCTACTAACAGGTGTAGAGATGTTGCCCTGAGTTTTACTGCTGTTTATACACATTTCCTGGATGGCTACAATGTCTACGGAACTAAAGTAGAGATCTAAATTCTTGTGGAATTTCTTCTACTAACAGGTGTAGAGGTGTTATCCTGAGATTTACTGCTGTTTCTACACATTTCCTGTATGGCTACAATGTCTATGGAACTATATTTGAGGTCTAAATAGTGTGGAATATCTTAGACTAACAGGTGTAACGCTTGGCTGAAGATTTATCGCTGTTTCTACACATTTTCTGGATGGCTACAACATCCATGGATCTACGGTTGAGGTCTAAATCGGGTTGAATATCTTCTACCAATAGGTCTAGAGGTGTTGTCCTGAGATGTACTGCTGTTTCTACACATTTCCTGGATGGCTACAATATCTATGGAACTAAAGTTTAGGTCTAAATCCTTGTAGAGTTTCTTCTATTAACAGATATAGAGGTATTGCTATGATAGTCACTATTGTTTCTACACATTTTCTGGATAGCTACAACATCTATGGACTAAAGTTGAGGTCTAAATTCCCGTGAAACTTTATTTACTAACAGGAGTATATAGGTGTTTCCCTGAGTTTTAATATTTCTTCTACACACGCTGGATGGATACAACGTCTATGGAACTAAATTTGAGGTATAAATTCCTGTTGAGTTTCTTCTACTAACAGGTGTAGAGGTGTTGCCCTGAGTTTTGCTATTGCTTCTACACATTTCCTGGATGGTTACAACATCTATAGACCTAAAGATGAGGACTGAATCCTGTGGAATATTTTCTACTAACTGATGTTCAGGTTTCCCTGAGTTTTACTATTTTTTCTACATATTTCCTGGATGGCTACAACATCTATAGAACTAAAGTTGAGGTCTAAATTCCTGTGGAATTTCTTCTACTAACATATGTAGAGTTTTCTTTTCCCTATCATATATATAGTAAAGAGAATTTGCGCGTTATTGTATATTTCTATAGAAATTTAGAATTTCTAAACTAACAATCCCATCCTATTTTCCCAACATCACCTGCCAAAATATGAACTGGTTCTGAAATTAAAGATGGATCACTCTGGTCCTTGACCTCTTATGGCAGATTTACATGTTTATCTGGCTTTCTTACCACGTAGACTTTGTGGGTGACTTTATGTGTCTTGCCAAGAAACTTTATCATAACTCTCCTTCTTTTACACACAATGCCCCCAATTTCCAAGTGATTGGAAATGAGGTGATAAGTAAACTAATTGATGTAAGAGAGTTAAATCATTTAGATCAGGGAACAATCGATGTCTCACTTCTGTAAAATTTGGACAGTCATAGATAAGGTGAAAAGCAGTTTGTTCAGTTTCTCCGCAGGAACATTTTGATGATTCTGATAGACATCTTTGTACATGTGTAGACATGTGGTACATCAAAGTAAAAACAGTCGCCAACTACTATTTACCATGGTTATCATGGCCTGTATTACACGTGTGTATACTAGGAATATTAATTAAAAAATCGATTATTTTTTCAGATAGTACCTGTCGAAAAACGATAAGTTTGAAAAACTTGTACAAATATGTTGGGGTAAAAGAAACCAAATGTCTCTTTCTCTCTCCCCTAAAGTTATGTTTATCGTATATTTAAATTTGATAAAAAAAACAAGGTTTTAAAAACGCTATCCATTTAACATTTGATATCAATATCAAATTAATTTGGTACACAGTAAAACTTCTCATGTACGATCACCTTCTTGACTGGCCACCTTTATAAAATTCAAAAATGAAATGTCCTGATTAGTTTCCAATGAAAGACTCCCCTAAAGAAAAATAAACCAGAAAAACACATCCATGTTTCAGGGCGAATTTTTACTGGAAGCTATTCAGTGTTTTTAATTCAAAATTGATTAAATTTAATAAAGATAGATTGAAATGAAAATTTAGTTTATTTTAATGTCCACTTTGATAAATCTAAAAAAAAACGCAAAAATTAAAATTAAATAAATTACCCAATAAATATTATATAAAAAGATAAACTACTTTACATTAAGTTTATTTTATAATAGTATTTAACTAATATAATGGTATTTAACTCAACTACGAGCTTATGAAGAACCTGTTGAAGAGAGAGAGAGCTCAAAGTTTGCCGTTAAAGTAAATAAACACACACACACTTATTGCGAAAGGATCTATTTTTATCTATAAATAGAGAATTGACAATATTGAACCAATTTTATTGATATTCTAATCAATGGTATACTAGAGAGGGTTGGTTAAAATTAAAATAATAAAAAAACACAGTAAAGAATCGCAAGAGCAAAATCCATTGATCATGGACTGGTTAAAATAGCCATGGTCACTATATTGTATCACTAATCATGAACATTTTTATAAGATTCCTAATAATAACGATTATTTTAGGTTTGTTTATAAGGAAAGGCTTGATATATATACTACCGATTAGTTTAAGAAAGGCTGACTGCAAATGTATAGAAATATAAAAGTAAGAATGAAATTTGGCCTATGTCTATGAGGTTTTCCAATGACGAAGACTATCCCTCTATGCAAATCAGAAGACGGAGAGAGAGTTATATGGATGTGTCGTATGTAAATAGGATTCAGTGACCAATTGAACGTCCGCACCAAGTGACCCTAAGACGCTATGAACCATCTCAACAAAGGCGTACAATCACCTTTCCGCACATCCTATGGGGTCATTGGGCCTTGAGCTCTCACAGTCAACCTAGGCAGGCCGATTGTATGCCAGAAATCTTGAATAATTCAGGCTTTGTCTTGAGTAGCACGCAAGAGGTTTTCACTTTGGCACTCTCGCTTTCTCTCATTACCTTCAAGATTGGAGGTTCCTTTCTTTGATGGCGTCGTCGGCATCTTTGAGCCTCCAGCTTCGATTGACAAGTGACTTTTGATTAATGGCATCTTTGATTGGTCTTCTGCGTGATGGAATTAATCAACAGTTTCTTGGACACCGGGGTCGATACATGCTCTAATTACGGACTCTTTTTATTATGCTCGCATTTGCTTTCTTCGCTCTATACTGAAGAATTGAGATTTAAAGGAAACAAATTGAGAAAATATAACTCTATCTTATACTAAATTATTTTAGAATGTCATTACGAATATTTTACACATTTTAGTTTGGTACTTATGTTTACTTATACATGTAATTATAATGCATTAGCGCGCCATCTGTTATCAAAATTCGAAACTATTATAGACGCGTATGATTCTTTTTAAAATTAAACGATTTCTACTGCCCTTACTGGAATATGGAAAAATTAATGGGAGGGCCTGGCTCATCAGTGGTTAACCCTACCAGCGGTTTCGCCAGTTTAATCTTTCCATATTACAGTAAGGGCAGTATAAATCGTTTAATTTCAAAAAGAATCATACGCGTCTTAAATAGTTTCGAATTTTCATAACAGATGGCGCGCTAGTCCATCATAATACTTGTAATTATACGCATACATTTCATAAGAGCTATATGCTTATGCCCACATATATCCCCATAATACCTTTAATATACCTTATCATTGAAATTGCAGATACTTTACACGGAAATCATTTCACATCACTGATAAGCCATGCTCACTCATCTAATTCATATCATCGCAGTAAGGTCTATAGAATTGTAGTTTTGATTACTTCTATCATAAGAAACAAAAATACCAAATATATGCTATAAATTTATTTATCAAAATATGTTTGGATTCTTTTTTCAGGATGTTATTTATACCTATGAATAACTAAGAAGTAGTTTATTGATATTTGGTTTTAATTTTTAGAGCATTGAATATATTTTGTGTATTATGATTCATAGATGTATTCTACATATTTCCATATGTAAATAAAATATGAGATTTTTGAAGTATAATAACCACTAAGAATCGTATTACTTTAAGACGAAAATTAAAATTATACCGCGAATGTCTCTTTTTATAAAAATCGAAATTTATTTTCAAATTTATTTCCGTTCGCCATTACTCTTCATGTTTCACCTTTACATACCTCATCCTCAAAGTTAGAAATGTCGCTATTTCTCTTTGAAAATAAATTTCGATTTTTATAAAAAGAAACATTCGCGGTATAATTTTAATTTTCGTTTTACAATCATCAGCCGCGTTATATTGTATTTTAAGTATTACTTTAAGGTTAAAATTGATGCTAATTCAGGCGTCTGCTACAAAGCTCTCCTTATGTGAGCTTTTTATGTGGCCAAACTACTTTATGGTTAAAGAGTTTCTTTTTAAATACACCATATATACATGCCACTTCTCGAACCTCGTTGTTCTTCTTCAGGTACACACAAACTTTCTCCGACGAAAAGAATAACTTGTACCTTTAGACAAGTAAACATGAGTTATTGACATCTTGTCAATTATATATAGATGCATAATATGTACAATTATTATTGAAATTGATGATGTAAGCATTAACATATACATTCTATATACAATTATTATGTTATGATGCATTAACGCGCCATCTGTTATGAAAATTCGAAACTATTATAAACGCATATGATTCTTTTTTAAAGGGTTCACCACTGATGAGCCAGGCCCTCCCATTAATTTTTTCATTGCAGTAAGGGCAGTAGAAATTGTTTAATTTTAAAAATATTCATACGCGTTTAAAATAGTTTCGAACAATTATTATGTACAAAGTGACTGTGCCACTGATAAAGAGTACAATGAAAAATCGCCAACGGATCTTCAGCGACATCAGAATGATATAAGAATGGCTTATATATTGAGAAGGTAATCTAAATAAAGTTTATTTGCATATTTGTTTTAGAATTAGCTATACACCATTATTGCATACCCATTTTTGACATAGATTACTCGTCGAAGACTAATAAAGTTGGAAGGCTTTTACATATAAATGCTTTATTAAAACTTCTACCCCGATAGCAATGCTATCGGTTTATTTATCCTAAGTCTTTTGAAATGTTATTTTTTCCTGTATGACATAATATAGCTTAGAAGACGAGACAACAAAGAGGCCTCTCTGTATAAATAAATTTGCAGGAATTGAGAAGAGAATGAAAGCAACGGTTATGTAATTAGAGTTGAGCAGGTGTGACAAGTTGTCCAATGGGGGAGGGAGAGCAAGGGGCGGGGGTGGTTAACATCTTTTGTTCTTCACCGCCGGGAAGAATTTCCTGCAGATTTTTGTGGCTCTGGGGCCTTCCTTTGATTACTGCTTATGTCATTGCGGTCTTTGGGAAGATTCCTGACGAGCGTTGACATCTTGAGAGACAGACGAAATGACGATACTTGGATATAAACGCTTTTGTCGCTTTATTCATTTTATGTTTTTTTTTTTCACTCTATGTCAACAGAACTCTCTCTCGCTTGTACAAACTTGTTCGGCGGTAAAACATCCTCAATGAGCATATCTTCAGAATTTAGTCTTCAAATAAGCGCAAAAAGAGGAAGGTGTATAAACAATATTCTATATTTTAGAGATTTGGTTGACATGTACTTTCAACTTTCACTAACCCCTAAGCAATTAGAGAAAATAAAAACACCCTGAGACTATATATTACATACCTGACAATGAAGGAAGGCCTAAATAAAACGGTCCTCACATAGGTTTGAAATTCTATTATCACAAAGAGTATATTATTATTTTTCGAAGACCTTCGGATAAAGAAATAATTCCCCTTATTTCTGCAATTCGTTCCTCAGGGGTGGGACCTTCAAGGCAGCTGTTCCACAGACAATCGCAGGTGTAGCCACCGATCGAGTGACTGGACTCCCAATGTTTCAGCCCAGGGTCGCTTGTTCGGATCTTCTTCCTCCCTGAACAACATTTACTTTCACAGAGATGGTTTCTCCCTGCTTGTTCGGATCTTCTTCCTTCCTGAACAACATTTACTTTCACAGAGATGGCATCGTTTCTCCCTGCTTGTTCGGATCTTCTTCCTTCCTGAACAACATTTACTTTCACAGAGATGGCATGGTTTCTCCCTGCTTGTTCGGATCTTCTTCCTTCCTGAACAACATTTACTTTCACAGAGATGGCATGGTTTCTCCCTGCTTGTTCAGATCTTCTTCCTTCCTGAACAACATTTACTTTCACAGAGGTGGCATGGTTTCTCCCTGCTTGTTCGGATCTTCTTCCTTCCTGAACAACATTTACTTTCACAGAGATGGCATGGTTTCTGCTTGCTTGTTCGGATCTTCTTCCTTCCTGAACAACATTTACTTTGACAGAGATTGCATGGTTTATTCCTTCCTGAACAACCACACATTTACTTCCACAGAGATGACATGGTTTCTTCCTTCCTGAACAACCACACATTTACTTTAAAAGAGATGGCATGGTTTCTTCCTTCCTGAACAACCACACATTTACTTTCACAGAGATGGCATGGTTTCTTCCTTCCTGAACAACCACACATTTACTTCCACAGAGATGGCATGGTTTCTTCCTTCCTGAACAACCACACATTTACTTCCACAGAGATGGCATGGTTTCTTCCTTCCTGAACAACCACACATTTACTTTCACAGAGATGGCATGGTTTCTTCCTTCCTGAACAACCACACATTTACTTCCACAGAGATGGCATGGTTTCTTCCTTCCTGAACAACCACACATTTACTTTCACAGAGATGGCATGGTTTCTTCCTTCCTGAACAACCACACATTTACTTCCACAGAGATGGCATGGTTTCTTCCTTCCTGAACAACCACACATTTACTTCCACAGAGATGGCATGGTTTCTTCCTTCCTGAACAACCACACATTTACTTCCACAGAGATGGCATGGTTTCTTCCTTCCTGAACAACCACACATTTACTTCCACAGAGATGGCATGGTTTCTTCCTTCCTGATCAACCACACATTTACTTCTAAAGAGATGGCATGGTTTCTCCCTGCTTGTTCGGATCTTCTTCCTACCTGAACAACGCTTTTACCTCACATTTACCTTCACCGAGATTTGACATTTAGTTTTGTTTCTCCATGTTTCTTCATGTCCTTATCCTCATTGAGAGATAGATGCTTCAATGGATATTATCTTCAACGATCAGTTTGGATTCCTGAAAGTTCTTTAAGAAGCGCTACTATCATATATGTTGCCATTGCATTTTAGGTATTTTTTTTTTTTTTTAATCTATTGCCCGCTTTTGCATACTAGCAGACTTAGGTCGGTGACAAAGTGACAACACCAGCTTTGTCAAATTAGAATGTCCACGCAGTTTTTACACTTATTTTGTTGAGGAAGACAACTTTTCTTTTTAAAAGATGAATTTCCTTACAACAAAATTTTCCTCTATGAGGTTCAATTGTAAAAAAATGTTTTCAGTATATACTCCTATATATTTAACAATTTAATTAAAATTGTAATCTTCTAAGGATAATTAGCAGCGAGATTTCTTTTGTTTTTCTCTGAATTTCTCTCTCTCTCTCAACATAAAATTTTTTTTACAATTAACATGCTATTTTTACATATAATGAAATATATAGTAAAACCTGGCTAAAACGAGCCGAGTATATAACGAACCTTATCTTATAAAGAATTTAAAATGAGTCTCATTTTTATTTTATTATAGTCAACTCTCTCTTCATGGTTATAACGAACCAAAATTTTCGTTCCATTTCGATTCGCTATAGCGTGGTTTTACTCTATAACAAAAGAAAGAAAAAGTAATTTTAAAGTTTTGTTTTTTCAAAGTTTTCTGTTAATAGGTAGCAGGTTATAGATATTATAAGTAATAATCATAGAATAACCCGGATAGCAATATAAATCTGACAGCATTCGAAACAATGGCGCTGGTGACGTCACAGCGTGCCTTGACCTTGCTTGTGCACCGAATTGGCTTCCCCATTCCAACGCTGTCAACAAACCGCAGCCATCTTAATTGCTACCATACGATGAATAATCAATATCTTCTGCAAAATTATTCAAACTCTTTCTTTGCCATGCAAATCAGTTTTCTTTCTTTTTTTTTGTTCTTAGTCTTCAATAGGATAGTAGTTTACACAAATGAAATTGTTTGCCCTTTTGTGAAAATTAAAGTTCTATTCAATAACGTTTTTTTTTTCAGTGTTGCTTCGTTGAAAATATTAGGTCTTCATAGAATATTCATGAAAATATTAATTTTTTCTATTGGAAAATTGTATTTTATAAATAAGGTGTATCGATTTTACATTTAAAACAAATTATTGTATTATTTCTTTAACACTCTTTTTTGTTTAATAAAATCCAATTACACACTTTATAATATAATTTATTATTTTTATGCCAATAATATATTTGTGTCTTATATAAGTAGACGGATTCTGTCAAAAAGTGCCTTACAATTTTTAGGTTAACAAACGAAAATGCATACACAAATTTTCCTTAATATGTATGGGTAGCGGAGAAGTTAATGAATTTTGTAGGATATATTAATAAATGTATATTTAAATATAATGGCCATACATTAATGAAAAGCATATTTTTATGATGCAAATTAAACTACATATTGTTGCACCAGGTTGCGGCTGGGCAGACTCTTGCATTATGGCTAATGAACCTATAAATTTGAATTTAAAATATATGAAAAATAATATTACAAATTAAAATAAAATAGGCTCATTAGCCATGATGCAACAATATCTTTGATGATATATTTTTTCAACTATATAAAATATACTTCTCATAATTAAGCATCATATAATTATTTAGATGCTTAAATAGTATTCGATTTTTTTCTGCGTTTGAATTATCGGTTTCTATCTGACGTCTTTTTACTCACAACAACCACAATCCTGACATTGATGTAACCACAACAACTAGGAGATACCTGGAACCCGCGGGTTGTACAGTTGAAACATCCTGACATCGATGTAACCACAACAACTAGGAGATACCTGGAACCCGCGGGTTGTACAATTGAAACATCCTGACATCGATGTAACCACAACAACTAGGAGATACCTGGAACCCGCGGGTTGTACAATTGAAACATCCTGACATCGATGTAACCACAACAACTAGGAGATACCTGGAACCCGCGGGTTGTACAGTTGAAACATCCTGACATCGATGTAACCACAACAACTAAAAGATACCTGGAACCCGCGGGTTGTACAATTGAAGCATTCCATGGCCCCAATTACTAGGCGGATTACCCGCTGGACAGTCACGACAAGCTCCCCATTAGACGCCATGTTTTATGCAAATTCAACCGCTAATTGGAGCTGATTAAAAGGATGCAGACGATCGAGGATCGATGAAGCTTCTCGTGCGCAGGATTAGGTAAACAGTACTTTATCCTTTCATACCTCTTGAAGGATTCGACCGCCTCCTTTGCCGGTGTGTTTGAAACCTTTCCTGTTTAGCCGCAGCACACACAGATCAGTATCTTACCACAATTCTATCTACATACTCTCTTTGTACGAGTAATTATTGTGCAGAAATACGCCTTAGGTTAAAATATGAACCTCCTTAATTCCCCATACTTTACTTTATTTCTGTAAACGAGGCAAATAAATGAGGAGCCCTTCTATTGCATGGAGGAGAATTTATTTTGGCTTAAGAGGAGTTTCTTCGACCCTGTATCGATATATTCAAATACTATTGTCTTTTTTCCCTATATGTAATTGACTAGATGCCACTGGAGGTGGTTGATTTTTCAATTGTTCATAGTTTCTCGATTAATTGAAATGTTTATCTACAGATATCATTGTAAGGAGAAAATGATTTTGTCTTTATCACAAAGCAATATTTCTCTTTAAATAAATTTTAAGGAATGGGATTTTAGAGGTTTCAGAGAAAATTGCCTTCATTTAATGTATATATGAATTAACAGGTAATGATTAAAAATACAAGTGTTTGCTTCAAAGAGCAGTAGTAATAAAATGATGATAGGTGCCTTTGTATTCTTTCTTTTTACTATTCTGTTTAGCACATAATGATCTTTTACTTTTAAATATAATTACAAAAGAAACAAGACAGAATCTAAACAGGATTCATTTGAATAAAAATTATTACAAAACGAGAGAAGAGAGAGAGAATATCTCCTATTTTTTACCCTTTTAGAAAATGTATCACGTTCAGAGGAGGTTTAAATAAAACCAAATGAGAAAACGCATTGAAATATCAAATAAACAAACATCATAGTCAAATCAACAGTGTTTCATTCACTTAGACTGACACACACACACATTCTGAATATAGTCTTTAGTCTAACACTTCCTGGACAGTTGTGTTAGATTGTATAGAGGGACATCACTTAATAGGTCTGATTGTTGACAGCTTCAACAATGATGTCTGTGTGTGCCTACAGTCATTATTGCCTTCAACGTTCCCCTACCTGGACATGACGACCAAAGCCTCACTCAACTCCACTGGACTCTGAGAACTTATCTGGGATGTATGGATCCTCACACCTAGGACTTCCCGATACTGAGGACCTGCAGGATGAGAATTGCTTCATTCCACCCCACTGGACCTGGACAACCACGGATCTGTCTGGATGGAACACGAACTGTCGGACCTCCTTCCATATGGACCACCAAGAAGTGAGTAACAATGTCATATGGAACATCTCACATGTGTTACACATAGCCTCAACCACAGTTTTACATTCGAGCATTCAATATAAACATTTAGTAAACACACTAGATAGATGTGATAGCCAAACGTCTAGTCTAATTTGACCTGACCTAATCCAACATTGAGTTAATTTAACAAGTTTCAAATTGATTATGGTATCTCGCCACATAACATTCATATCTTTTAAAATTGGATTCTTCCTACTATATAAAATTCTGTGTAAAATATATATTTCTTGTGTTTTCACAAATAGTTTTTCTATAAACATATATTAGATAATAAAAAGGCATATATTGGATTTAATAAAAGATTTATTTTGCCAATATTTCGGCTGGCTGAACGCCAACCTTTTCGAGGCATTACATATTTGTATACACTGTGATATACGTTCAGCCAGCCGAAATATTAGCAAAAAAATATTTTATTAAATCCAATATATGCCTTTTTATTATCTAATGAAATAAATATGGATTGCTCTCTTTTTAAAAACATATATATATGGTAATTTAAACTCTCCACATCCTGACTGTTCCTCTCGGATCACACACCATAGATTAAGTCAATAGGATCCCACAACGACAGGATTCGACAAGCGTCGATAGGATTCGACATATTTATAATTTTTTCTTTGTAAAAAAAAAGAGAGCAGATTTCATATAATATTCATTTCTTAAAAAAAACTGATAAATAGCATTGAGATGTATCTATCAATGATTATAACTTCCACAGTACGATCTAAATATAGCGGCTTTAAATGAGATGAAATTATTCACCAAAAAGATAGTTTACTTTGAGCGTAGTTTCCTTCTCAACAAAATATCAGTATTATTATTATACGACGACTATAGAAGAGATCCAGGAGAACGACCTAGAGCAGATGACATGAGAGCTGACAGACAAGAATGGATCAAGGTCAGGGGATTATCTTATCGAGGAACCACCAGGAGAGGCCATAGAAAGACTACTGGAGAGCTGCAGGACATCAGGGGATCATAACGGCAAGGGCCACAGCACTGACCAGGAGTCAAGATAGCAAATGTAAATATCCTTGTTTACTTTTACTGTTGTTACTCATTGAAGTTGTAAATAAAAATATGTAAATAGACTGACCAATCGTTACACTTTTTAGAGAAAAACTTGTAACCTTTTTGAAAAAAAAGTTATTATTATAACATATATATATACCCTCCCCCTAATAATAAATATTTAATCCTCACAGCAAACATAAACATGTTTTAATATATAAACAAATATTTAAAATACCATTATTTATTTATTACAAGTTGCAAACAAGACACGCTATATCCGATCTGGATAATTGCGCGTGAAAACTATATACAATAATTGTAGCAGAGTAGGGGGGCAACAGAATTATCAAAAAGAAAATACCATATTATCAGAAATTATTTCGTCAGCTAACTTAAGGAGGTGAATATATAATTGGTAAAACATCCTAGGTTCAGTTATTTCTTTGATAAATAATTCCTTGCTGCTTATACACTGCGTGACATTGAAAATGGAACACCAAGAAATAGTGGCCAGAAAATGATGCAAATTTCAGGGTAGACGCGCCTAACCGAGTTATGCAAATGATGTAAAATGCGCAGCTCTCGTGCGCACATGGAGTAAGATATAAGGGAAGGAACTTGCAGAAAGGACAGTATTCGTGTCGTTATTTCTTCAAGGAAAATCATTGTAGAAATTTTGTTCTTGTGTCAAAAGACACGTGTAATAACACAGAATGCCAGGTCATCGTAAACGGAGGCAGTTCAAGCAGACAGACGCTTTTACGAGGGGCATGGTGATCGGACTGGAAAGGCAGGTTGGTCCATACGTCAAATCGCAGCTGATGCACACCTTGGTGCGTCCACGGTGCACCGACTGTGGAGAAGATGGTTGGAACAAGGAAATGTGGCAATTTATAGGAATGTCGGTGCAACCAGAGTGACGTCAGCACATGTGGATCGGCGTATCCTTCGACAAGCAGTGGCGGCCCCACAAGCCACTTGTACCGCCATCCTGCAACATGTGCAAGACACCCTAGATCATTCCATCTCGACCAGAACCATTTCCCGTCGATTGGTTGCTAATGGCTTGCACTCATGCCGTCCGCTAAGAAGACTGCCATTGACCCCACCGAATAGGCGCCAACGTTTGGAATGGTGCCGGGCTAGATCGACGTGGATGACGGAATGGCACAGGGTCGTGTTCTCAGATGAGTCGCGTTTCTGCTTGTCCAGTGATAGTCGCCGTGTACGCGTGTGGCGTCGACGTGGAGAAAGGTCCAATCCGGCAGCAATTGTGGAACGCCCCACCGTGCGACAACGTGGAATCATGGTTTGGGGCGCAATCGCGTATGATTCCAGGTCACCTTTACTTCGTATTCAGGGCACTATGACGGCCCAACGATACGTTGATGATGTGCTGCGACCGGTGACACTCCCCTACCTTCAGGGGGTACCCAATGCCCTTTATCAGCAGGATAACGCCCGACCGCGCACTGCTCGCATTAGCCAACAAGCTCTGCAAGATGTACAGATGCTTCCCTGGCCATCGTACTCTCCTGAACTCTCACCAATCGAGCACGTCTGGGACATCATTGGACGCCGTTTGCATGCCTTGCCACAGCCGCGTTCAGAAGACGAACTGTGGCAAATGGTTGAGAGGGAATGGAGAGCCATCCCTCAGGACGCCATCCGTACTCTGATTGACTCTCTACCTAGACGTGTTGCTGCGTGCATCGCCATCCGCGGTGGTCCTACTTGCTACTAAGCCGACGCCGTTCTCGCTCTGTATTATGACTATCATTTCGAAATAAAGATCACTTATTGTTCGTCCCTGTCTCTCTCTGTCTGCCGAGTTTCATAACTTTCTGGCCACTATTTCTTGGTGTTCCATTTTCAATGTCACGCAGTGTATATAATATTAAAATGTGTGTGATAATTTTTTAACAAGAATACATTTTAAAGTTATCTTTATTTATGAATCGTCTTATTTTAAATAAGAAATGTGTGATCTTTTGACTATAACAACAATGGAGTCAACTAAATTTTAGTTAGAAAAGGTCTAATAATCTAATATATAGAGGAAAATAACTAATATTTTAATTATTCACTTTGAAAATGAAGCAAAAATTATTTTCTAAAACCCTAATTTGCATCATAATAATTTGAAGCAAAATATTCATTGATATATCGTCATATCTCTTTATTGAAATTTGACCATGGGAAAGTTCCCCGATTAGCAATAACAACATATAAAGCAAAATTATATAATTCTCTCTCTCTCTCTCTCCGTTGCGTATGATAAAATAAAAACTAAAATAAGCTCATTGAACAAAATATATAATAAAAATGATATTGAATCAAAATATTTTTTAATTAGAAAATATGAGAAATTATGATAATAATTTTGATACAATTCAATCTTTAATGATAACGAGAAAATACTAGCGCAAATTTATATAGAAGGAAGAAAGAAGTAATGCAAATATATCAAGACAATATTACAGACTTTATTACGAATTTGAATACCAATATGCTGAAGAATGCAGGTAAGAATTTTTATGATCACCCTGACAATCATACCGAAGACATTTCAATTAAACCAGATGAATCTAACTCTTGTATCAATATCAGATGTTAACTCTGGTGTCGCCTCTCTACTGATGAGGGTCGAAATCTCCTTGGCAGCTTGACAGACCAAGCTGATCCTTCTTGATCACCAAATCTTGATACACCATCGGCCAGCCAGAAGTTGCATAAATATCACGTGATGTGAACTGGCCCAATTGATTAGTTGGATTTATAAAAATCAACATGATGCCAGTTGATTTTCTTTTAGCTCCTCTTAATATTATATCGTATATCCTCCTGACTAGGTACTGATTACAAGGTATTGCTTCTGGCGCAAAACTCCGATGGGAGGCTTTGCGTTTGACGTAAGTCCGGCTTTCAGCGTTGGCAGTGTCAGCAGTTCTGTCTTCAGTCTCTAGTCCGCTCCATTCCACTTTGTTTTCAATAGTGAACTCAAAGAGTTAATCGAGTTCTCGAAATTTGGAAGTTGGGTTCAGGGGTGTAGCAATACATGATGGTGTGAGATAGACTATACTGTCTATTTCTATTCCCCTCTGTGTTGTATATCTAGATATCACGTGTGGCCCTCACCGGGTCTAGTTAACATTTAGGTAAATGTCTTTCTTTAAACTCCCCTATTTGGTTACCGAGGGGTCCTTTCTTATAACTTGGTCTTTACGCGGTATCAACTATATTTTGGAGTTAAATAAACCCCAATAATACCCCTCTTAGATATATATTTACACATATATCACAACTTAAAAATAATATGTTTTAATAAAAAATATTTTGTGGTGATTAAAGTCTAACGTTCAATAAAAGAGGAAAGTCGTCTTCCCAGCTCTGTAATTTCTATAGTGTTTAAAGTGTAGTTCTGGTGAGAAGGCATCTCTGGCTTCATGTTAGATGGACGGAGCCACACAGCACAGCCTCTCGCCCAGCTGGTGGACTAAAGGTACCAGGTGTTGGCGGTGACCCAAGCGAAGGATGAAACTTCTGTGACCTATACTAGAGCTTTCTCGATGTAGCATAATAGTGGCGGCCGCAATAATGTCAAATCTGCATAGATCACAACAGAATTGACCTTTAAGTTAATTGACATGGGATAGAAATTTCTGAAACTGAAACAAGGAGAACCAAAGTGGATGTTGAATGTGAATAGTGCAATTACGGAATATATGCCTTGAGAAAATAAAATAGCATCAATATACTATAATAAAAATATATAAAATAATAATAAAATTATATATGAAAGATAATTCTCTCTTTCGCAATAATTTCCCCGAGTTTTTTCTTGATTAATCAAGTTACCGGGAGTTATATGAAACAGAGGCATGGTGGTGATAGGCCGAGAACGAGGAAACTTGACGTTACATTAAACAACAGCAGCAGTGCTAAGGACAACGTATAACGGGGCATGAAGTTACCCGGGAGTTATATGACACAGAGGCGTGGTGATCATAAGCCGGGAACGGGGAAACTTGACGTTACATTAAACAACAAAAGCAGTGCTAGGGACAACTTATAACGGGGCATGAAGTTATCCGGGAGTTATATGACATAGAGGTGTGGTGATCATAAGCCGAGAACGAGGAAACTTGACGTTACATTAAACAACAACAGCAGTGCTAAGGACAACGTATAACGGGGCATGAAGTTACCCGGGAGTTATATGAAACAGAGGCATGGTGGTGATAGGCCGAGAACGAGGAAACTTGACGTTACATTAAACAACAGCAGCAGTGCTAAGGACAACGTATAACGGGGCATGAAGTTACCCGGGAGTTATATGACACAGAGGCATGGTGGTGATAGGCCGAGAACGAGGAAACTTGACGTTACATTAAACAACAGCAGCAGTGCTAAGGACAACGTATAACGGGGCATGAAGTTACCCGGGAGTTATATGACACAGAGGTGTGGTGATCATAAGCCGAGAACGAGGAAACTTGACGTTACATTAAACAACAGCAGCAGTGCTAAGGACAACGTATAACGGGGCATGAAGTTACCCGGGAGTTATATGAAACAGAGGCATGGTGGTGATAGGCCGAGAACGAGGAAACTTGACGTTACATTAAACAACAGCAGCAGTGCTAAGGACAACGTATAACGGGGCATGAAGTTACCCGGGAGTTATATGACACAGAGGCGTGGTGATCATAAGCCGAGAACGGGGAAACTTGACGTTACATTAAACAACAACAGCAGTGCTGGGGACAAAGTATAACGGGGCATGAAGTTACCCGGGAGTTATATGACACAGAAGCGTGGTGATCATAAGCCGGGAACGGGGAAACTTGACGTTACATTACACACAACAGCAGTGCTAGGGACAAAGTATAACGGGGCATGAAGTTACCCGGGAGTTATATGACACAGAAGCGTGGTGATCATAAGCCGGGAACGGGGAAACTTGACGTTACATTAAACAACAACAGCAGTGCTAGGGACAACGTATAACGGGGCATGAAGTTACCCGGGAGTTATATGACACAGAAGCGTGGTGATCATAAGCCGGGAACGGGGAAACTTGACGTTACATTAAACAACAACAGCAGTGCTAGGGACAACGTATAACGGGGCATGAAGTTACCCGGGAGTTATATGACACAGAGGCGTGGTGATCATAAGCCGAGAACGAGGAAACTCGACTACCTTCCATTAAAGAAACATCAGCCAACAAAGGGCTGGGACCGAAGTTTTTGCCTCGATCATCCCGCAGCGCCCGGCGTGCGAAGTTTCCCGAAGACTTCGGCGATTGAGTCCGCACGACGCTGGCGTTTTTCCCGCGGCAAAAACCCGCCGCCGGAGTGGAGGACCGTGACCGCGACAAAAACTTTCCGCCCTCTGCAGGGAAAATTCCAATATTGTAACACAGAGTAGTTTCTATTGGACCATCTAGGGCCGTCACGGTGTCAGCTTCAAATATGTGAGGACCATTTGACTGCTTCCTGCCTTCAAACTGGAGAGTAATGCTCGAAGCTATAAGGATGCCAACATATTAAAATTATGATTTTACACTAAATACAGAAGAGTATGTACTTAGATTATTAAATTATAAAATGACAATAAACCAACTCAACCAGTATATATACACACAAGCCTTTATTAAGACATTCCGTCTTATACAGACGATTCTCCTGTTAGAAATGAATCTAAAAAGAAATGAGAAGCAGGGAAAGAAACTGAATTCTCGCTTAGAAAAGAGAAAAATAAGAAAAGGAAAGAATATTTATGTACAAAAATTGATACTATATACAGAATTTTTTTTCGTGCATAGAACATAGTGAAGAAGTATACTATTGAGTAAATGGTTGCATCTTGTGAAGAAAAAAATATTTCTACACAGTTCAGTTACTTTGTTAGGTCTTTTTTTCTCCTTGCAGTCTTGAAAAATTAAAGAACTTTAAAATAGCTGAACCATTATCCATCAAGTCTGAAAGAAAGGAATACAGCGAAAAGTGTGAATGAGCAGCTCTACCGCAAAAGGTTTATCTTTCCATAGGGAGAGACGTACATTCAACCAGTATATACAAGCAAACGGCCATGAAGACGATCAGCAATAATCCTATATACTTCAACACACCAAATAAACACCAAAGACTAACCATAGAATCAACGGAAACCTTATCTATACCATTTATCATCAACAGACATAAAGAAAAAACCACGGAACAACATAAAATACCAATCCAACCAGTATAAATCAAAAGAACTTCATTATCGATTTTATAATGTCATCGATACAAATTATCTTTGTGTAAATACATTCACCAAAGCAGAAAACATATGCAAATAGCACAAACAATCGTACATATTTTAACAGATTATTAAAAAACATTCAACTCACAATTTCTCATATGTTTATACGCGGTTTATATGTAAGGGAATCCCCGAAAAACTATTGTAAGAAATGAATAATAAAACAACTTAGTGTTGACGTTATCAAAAATCTATAAAAACTGACTTTGGAAAAAGAGATTTCACCTACATATGAATCACATTGGGAAGCGTAACCACTTCTTTAATAATATTTCCACTAATATTTATTCAATTTTATGTTGGTTTACAGATATTTTATTCTTTATAATTACAGATTCACGCTCAATTGTTTTATAACAAGAGGTTTAAGTAGAAGAAACACACTAGTGGAAATAGAAATTGTAACAAAGTATTTATTATTTTTATTAACAGAGTGGTCATTTTTTAATGTTTATATTTTGCTACTCTGTAAATTTCCCTCGTGGCTTGTTTACCATTCATGGTTTGTCCTTGTCTGAAAAAAAAATTGTTGTCTCCTTTTGAAGTTTTTGTCTTCCCTAATTTTACATGTGGCAATATTGTTAACTTCTAAAAAATTGATGGAAAATCATGAACTTTGATATGAATGTACAGGCTAGTATTTGGGCCAAGTGATTTTTAAAAATGAAAATATACTTTTATTTTACTATTTTTAAAGTTTTTTTCCATTTATTTCTAGAAACCATTGAGGAATTCATGAAATATTCAGAATCTGCCAAACAAGTGTTTAGCTGGCAAAGTGGCTAGGCCAATTCTTTTGTCGAAATGTAGACGGAAATTTGCTATATTGATAATTTGAAAAATATCTATAACGAAACTATATAATTAAATACTCTCTATAACGTAATTTTCTGCAATTAAACATTCTTTTTATAACGAGACTTTACAATTAAACATTGCAACAAAATTATCTACAATTAAACAATCTCTATAACGAAATTTTCTACAATTATAATTGTTTATTTATAGATAATTTTGTTATCGAGAGAGTGTTTAAACTCTCTCTATAACAAAATTATCTAAAATTAAACACACCTTATAACGAAATTTACTACAATTAAACACTCTCTAAAACGACATTTTTCACAATTAAACACTCTCTAAAACGACATTTTTCACAATTAAACACTCTCTAAAACGACATTTTTCACAATTAAACACTCTCTAAAACGACTTTTTTCACAATTAAACACTCTCTAAAACGACATTTTTCACAATTAAACACTCTCTAAAACGACATTTTTCACAATTAAACACTCTCTAAAACGAGATTTTCTACAATAAACAACTTCTATAACTAAATTATCTACAATTGAACACTCCTTAAAACGTAAAATTACATACAATTAAACACTCTCTATAAAGAGGCATTTCCAAAGATTTTGACTCTATTTGAACGGAGCAGCCGTACATCAAGCGTAGCTAAACCAACAAATTGTCCTCAAGTGGCCCAGAGCAAGCAGGTCGAACCCAGAATAAACGGGGGTCGACGAGGTGAGACGAGGGTGCTTGGTGCATATTGCATCGTTCAAATGATCAAAATACAAAACGTTCTTGTACTGGCCAAAGACTTCCTGGTGGAGCGGAGAGGAAGTGCTGTCACAGCCTAGCCTTGAAATACACTGCGACCTTCAGGAAGGAGAAGTAATTGTTTTCTCGGCGAAACTTCCCAATTCTCTACTGGCTCGTTAGACATCTGGTTTCTTTAACGAGGATGGCTTGTGGTGTCCCATTGGAGACCGTGATGTCGCGATATAGAGCTATGTATTGATTTGGAAGACATCCGTAAGATTACGCCAATGAACTGACGGTGTCGATGATAAACATATAAAGTATAAATAAGATCTGTTATATTAACACTTTAGGTGCCGGCCGTTTTCAAGGTCATTCCTGATTATTGTTAGCCTTCAAAAGACATCAAACTATTCTCTAAATTATTATTTTTTGAATAAACGCTTTTATAATTTATACAAACATATGAAACACAATGCAACAGAATATACGCTTTAAAATACAATTAATTAATTTTCATTAGATTATTTTAAGGAGAAAAGGTTACAATCAACACGATCACATCAAAACGATATATCGTCTTGCCTGGTGCTTAAAGGGTTAAAAAAAACTGTTTATTAAGACTTTTTATCCGATTCGTCCAGAAGTTAAAGAAAGAAAAAGTATTAATATGAAAATAATGGCCATCAGCTATATACAGTTTTGGTGGAGAGGTATTAAAAACATTGTGTATCTTTTAGTTATCATCTTTTTAAAAAAATTTCTAACGATAGCCTCAGTTTATATCTCCTAAATTTAGAACTGGTGAAATAAGTAGACATAATGTTCTCTCATCAGTAAACGACTTAGAAAGAAACTTGTACATTTCTGACTTGAATCGGTAATAGGTATGTCAAACTGTTAACTTCTTATATCATGAAGTCGGAAACAATGGAGAATTGAATAAGATAGCTTCTATTTCATCTCCGCATAACTCACATTTTAAGACCCAGTTTTTCTTCCAATATTCTGAATGACATTCGGGGAATAATAGAGTATCCTTTTAAAAATAGAAAAAATGCATCTTCTTATCGATAAGGATATGCCTTTTTTATTTTATTAATTTATAAACCTTATCCCAGTACAATATCACATTTATACTATTTTTTCACAGAGTATCCTTTTGTTGTATAAGATCCTTCTAATTTTTCTTGAATGGACAAAATGTCTTCGGTCATAAAGTATTCAAGACAGTAGAAACAGATGTACTAAACCAACTTATATCATCTACTTATCCGAATTCCTTCCTAATAAGACATTTCTATGATCCAAACCTCACTAGCATCAGTCCAGTATATCGATCAACCTGTTCTTCACTCTTTTTCATCTAAAGTGTCTCCATAGTCCGAACACTTAAAAAATACGGTGTTAAAACTTGGTTCAGAAATTCCCCTAACATATACAGTATATTAATAAACCCTCTTACTAAAGACAATAGCCTAAACTATCCAAACAACAAAACCATTTATTCTATATTGTACAGAGATTGTACAGTTAGGTATTATGTGGGACGGGGAGAAGTGTGGGTGTTAGCGAACATAATAAACCAAGACAATAGATCACTTGTTTATCACCATATCACCGTCCATTATTTTAACCTACCAGAACCTACAGTACATTACTCCTATATAAGCTAAGAAAAAGGCATCTCCTTTTCGTGCAACTGAAAGTTGCTGATGGCTTGCATCACCTATCGGAATAAATATAAACTATTCTTGTTGATTTTTTGATTATTCCAGAATTGGCCAAATACCCATTCTTGATTAATCAAGAAAAGCTAACCACGTACGCTGTATAAGACCACGGTCTTATAAAGATTAACGGCAGGAAGGAAGCATAGATAGAGCTCCTATACTCCAAGCAGCATAGAACCCAGGCCTCCAGAACAGCCTCCAGGTCCGATGTATGTCCAGTAACCAAGTAATCTCTAAATAACACATACAAACAACTTTACTAAGACTGCCGATCTTTTACAGATTCACCGCAGGAAGAAAGGAAGCATAAAAAGATCTCCTATACTCCAGGCAGCACAGAACCCAACAACAGCCTCTAGGTCCGACACATGTCCAGTACCCAAGTAATCTCTAAATAACACATTCAGATTTATTAAGAACTCCAGTCTTATATAGATTCACCACAGGATGGAAGCATAAATAGATCTCCTATACTCCAGGCAGCCTAGAACCCAACAACAGCATCCAGGTCTGACGCATGTCCAGGTGTCAAATAAGCTCTAAATAACTAGTTTAAATTCATGTTAACTAGATATGTGAATGCCATTCCTGTATGTACCCTACATTTCTTCTTAGAGAATCTGTATAAGACTAAAATGTCTCAATAAAGCTTTTTGTTATTGTTTGATATGAGAATGTGAAAAAGGAAATATTTGAAGCTCTCAACACTTCCCTGTGGTTATTCCATACACGTCAACGCGTTATCAGATAATTAGGTCGTTAAGAGAGTAAGGCACGCCGTGGTCAAGGCTACGCCTTTGTTCACGACACTGCTCATATGCAGTTTGCAAATTTCGCTTAAAATGTTTAAAAAATTTTAAAATTATACAAGAATATATAAACACCTTGTATAATCCGCCCTTAAAGATGTATACGCCTTAAATTTCTTGCTTCGTTCCTATCCCACTCATGCTTCGTCTTTTCCTTACCTTTTTTCTTTCCATCTTGGCAACTAATCTCTTTCAATGTAGAAATTGACGATATAAACATAATTCTATTGACATTCTGTCACTGAATGTAAACGTGCACAATCTATACTATGTATTAATTTACAATGATTATAATAAAAATAAAAAAGGCATATTCTGACCAGGAACAAATGTGCTTTACAGAAGGCAGAGCGCCATCTGGTGGAACAGAAATCAACTAAACATTGATTTAGCCTGTTCCCTGATATTTGGCCAACCCAATTTCTTGATAAATCAAGAAAAGCCATCCACGAACGCGTTTCGCGCTTTTGGCGCTCGTCATCGTGGAGTAGGCTGTACCACTGCGACCAAAAATGATTAAAATGTAAACAAATAAAAGAAAAGTGAAATTGTACTTGAATCAGGTGGATACATTAAGAAAAAGGTATCTTCTGATTGTGCAATTATAATTTGGTGATGACTTGCACCTTATTCTTAATGATGATAATGATTCATGTAAAATAATTAGATGTATGCTACAATGAATATGTACATGGCGCCTCTGCCACCGCTGTAGAGTTTGATGGAAGATCACCAGCGGGTCTTCAGCGACAACACGTATTTCGCGATTAACAAAGAATACGTAGATCGCGTGTTTCGCACCTGAAGAGATTCTACATTATGTTCAATTAATAAATAGGAAAATTACGAAAACTTCAGAATTTTTTTGTTTTATATTAGCAAAATATCAATCAGAGGATCTATAAAATGTCAATAACTAAGAAATTATATTTGCTATAGATGCGCCACTTTGTAGGATTTGGAATATTTCAAGGGACTTGGGGACGACCCTGAATTTTGTACAGACAAATACCGAGAGTGGCGATTTTAATTCCTACATAATAATACATTGATGCCAATACCTTTTTTTTCTGGCTTTACAAGCTTTCGTGGACTCCCTTTATCAAGTAAAACACGATTATTAAATGAGCTATTGGAAGTTAAATGACTTTTTTGATATCATTTATATGAACATAACTTGAAGTTGCAGGGGGATGACATTCACATGTACCATAATAGGCTTCTATATCTTTAAAAAGGTATTAAAATAATGCATTCGGTTCATCAATTACATCAAAACGTTATGAACCACAATACTCACCTTTTGGCACCTCTCTTTCGGGCTCTGAATTTTTGAAAACTGGTGCTGTGGATCACTATTTATCAACAAGATTACGTTTTGTACTGGGTTTTTGAATCACACATGTATTGTTTTAATACATTTGATGGTTCCTCCACACTGCAAACAATGTTCCAGGCTATTGTAATTTGACTGTTTACTTTTATTACGTATTGGAAAGTATCTTTATGATTTGTGATCAGTGTAGAGATACTGTACATCTGATAGTATAGAGAAATGGAGTTGTATCATCACCTTGGACTTATTTGATGGCTCCCCACGCTGCCAATAATGTTCCAGGCTATTGTAATTTGACTTTATACTTTATTACGTATTGGCAAGTATCATTGTGATTTGTGACCAGTGTAGAGATACTGTACATCTGATAGTATAGAGAGATGGAGACGTATCATCACCTAGGACTTATTTGATGGCTCCCCACGCTGCCAACAATGTTCCAGGCTATTGTAATTTGAATTTTTACCTTTATTACGTATTGGTAGGAATCTTTATGATTTGTGACCTGTGTAGAGATACTGTACATCTGATAGTATAGAGAAATGGAGTTGTATCATCACCTTGGACTTATTTGATGGTTTCCCCACGCTGCCAATAATGTCCCAGGCTATTGTAATTTGAACTTTTACCTTTATTACGTATTGGCAAGTATCATTGTGATTTGTGACCAGTGTAGAGATACTGTACATCTGATAGTATAGAGAGATGGAGACGTATCATCACCTAGGACTTATTTGATGGCTCCCCACGCTGCCAACAATGTTCCAGGCTATTGTAATTTGAATTTTTACCTTTATTACGTATTGGTAGGAATCTTTATGATTTGTGACCTGTGTAGAGATACTGTACATCTGATAGTATAGAGAAATGGAGTTGTATCATTACCTTGGACTTATTTGATGGTTTCCCCACACTGTCAACAATAGTCCAGGCTTCTGTAATTTGAATTTTTACTTTATTACGTATTGGCAAGTGTCTTTATGATTTGTGACCTGTGTAGAGATACTGTACATCTGATAGTATAGAGAAATGGAGTTGTATCATCACCTTGGACTTATTTGATGGTTCCCCACGCTGCCAATAATGTTCCAGGCTATTGTAATTTGAACTTTTACCTTTATTACGTATTGGCAAGTATCATTGTGATTTGTGACCAGTGTAGAGATACTGTACATCTGATAGTATAGAGAGATGGAGTTGTATCATCACCTTGGACTTATTTGATGGTTCCCCACACTGCCAACAATGTTCCAGGTTATTGTAATTTGACGTTATACTTTATTACGTATTGGAAAGTATCTTTGTGGTTTGTGATCAGTGTAGAGATACTGTACATCTGATAGTATAGAGAGATGGAGACGTATCATCACCTAGGACTTATTTGATGGCTTCCCACGCTGCCAACAATGTTCCAGGCTATTGTAATTTGACGTTATAATTTATTACGTATTGGAAAGTATCTTTGTAATTTGTGACCAGTGTAGAGATACTATAAATGAGATGGTATAATGAGATGGAGTCGTATCATCACCTTGGACTTATTTGATGGTTCCCCACACTGCCAACAATGTTCCAGGCTATTGTAATTTGACTGTTTACTTTTATTACGTATTGGAAAGTATCTTTGTGGTTTGTGATCAGTGTAGAGATACTGTACATCTGATAGTATAGAGAGATGGAGTCGTATCATCACCTTGGACTTATTTGATGGCTCCCCACGCTGCCAATAATGTCCCAGGCTATTGTAATTTGACTTTTTACTTTTATTACGTATTGGCAAGTATCGTTGTGGTTTGTGACCACACATTGTAGAGATACTGTACATCTGATGATATAGAGAGATGGAGTTGTATCATCACCTTGTACTTATTTGATGGCTTCCTCACACTGCCAACAATGTTCCAGGTTATTGTAATTTGAATTTATACTTTTATTACGTATTGGCAAGTATATTTGTGACCACAGTGTAGAGCTACTGTACATCTGATTGTATATATAAATGGAGTCGTATCATCACCTTGGAATTAATTGATGGCTTCCCCACGTTGCCAACAATGAAATTGTCTCCAGGCTATTCTTGTTTTTAAAGGAAAAACTGTCATTCCAGGAACTGTTGTAGAAAACGTAGGAAACTTTCTAATGATTTGAAATGTACTAAATATCTTTTTCTTTCTTTCTTCCATATTCTACATAAAATCATAAAAGTAATAACTAAATATAAGAAAGGAAAACAAAAAAGCTTATGTCCATAGTTTAGTTGAATACCATTTTTAAGATTCCATCCTTCAGTGTAGCATCGGAATGGACCAATACAGTGTTAGTCGACTTAAAATCCTTCGAGAATTAATATAAAAAGAAAAAATAAATTCACCAAGGATATGAGTATCTTATATTTAATGTTTACGTTTCAAAATTTCGGGTATTAACTTCTACAGGAATAATAACTAATGAATGAATCTAGATGGATTAACTGGTTATAAACATACAGGTATGTGGGTATTATATATGTATAGTAAATTAAATTTAATTGCCATCTATCGTTAACATTTTACACAAATAAATTTACTGGCAATGCGCTTCTTTTGAATATCATCAAATAATGTCTCTATAGACCTTACTGCAATGATATGAGTTATTGAATGAGAGGGCTTGACTCATCAGTAGTGAACCCTCTAATTCAATAACTCATATCATTGCAGTAAGGTCTGTAGATACGATAATTGATGATATTTAAAAGAAGCGCATTGCCAGTAAATTTATTTGTGTAAAATTTTATTATATATATATATGTTTATAACCAGTCAATCCACCTATTTAAATTCATTCATTAGTTCTTATTCTTGTAAAAGGGACGTTAATATCTGGAAGCTTGAAACGTAAACATTAAATATAAGATACTCATCTTTGGTGATTTTAATTTTACTTTTCCAATACAATATTAGATCTCTAAAAAAACGGTCTGGTAGATTAAAAATTGGCGAAACCGATGAAAGGGTTCGCCACTGATCAGTCAAGTCCTCTCAATATATTTTACATCGCAGTAAGGATAGTAGAAGTTTGTATATGTTTAAAAGAAACTTGCGTGCTTAAACGTTTTCCTTAGGGGATCGGTGGAAGGATGGTCTAAACCGTTTGATATTCGACCGTCACGACCCGGGTTCAATTCCCGCATTGGGCACTTTTTTTCTGATTAAAATAAATGCTACAATGGCCCCCGATTCTTGCAAAAGTCCAACCCACCAGCGAGTGCAAGTAATCAAATGGGGCTCTGGCATATTTGTAAGTTCAAAGTCGAACTGATTTTCACATGTGTAAACATGTGGTGTACTTACAGTAAAAGCAGCCGCCAACTTCTATCCACTATGATTATCATGGCCTGTACCACGTGTACTAGGGATAAGTAAAAAAAAAGTTTTCTTTCATTATATATAGATTGCGAATTATTGCCCTATAAATAACTAAATCTAAATAAATAAACTATGCTTTGTTTTCTTTCCAAGTTTTAAAGACATATCAGCAGCTAGAAGGATACAGAAGTTATTGAAATCTGGTAGATTGAACTGGCTGATTTGATTGGAAGATTTATTCTACTATTGAGTCAAACTCTTTCAATATTTTGAGTCAAAAGGCGATAGGTACGTCCTTTTATATAATCTTTCAATATTGTTACATTAATAATGTTTAATTAAAAAGGCATATATTGGATCAAATTATCATTTATTCTACCAATATTTCAGTTGGCTGAACGCCAACCTTTTTTTCTTTATGTATAATGTATATGTTTCGATTGATAATGTATGAAAAAGCATGGTTCTGTACAATAACATCTATAATAATTTTATGTTTTAAATTCTCTTCAAGTCAGCTCAAGACAACTTATTTGTTTTTTATTTCTATAAATAAAAACAAGGAATGTGTTGTGTAATATAATCCGTAAGATACTTAAAAAATCAAATTGTGCGTGAAGTATGATATTTTTTTATATTAAAAGGAAACAAAAAAATTTTAATTACACTTCTTAACAAATAAGGAAGCATTTAAAGGAAGTAAAAAAAAAACTCGACGAAAAGTTTAGTAAAAAAAGGAATAAGGAAGAAGAAATGGCTGAAGTTATGGAACTGAATAGTGATACCAGCTGAGAATTTCGCAGAATTTCCTATTGGCTCGTGTGAAAGGATTTCTTGTCAGGTGTATGTTTCTTTATACTACAATTTTAACTCGATTTTGAATTATTTTAGCGAAGAAAATAATTAAAATCATTCACCTATTCGAGAAAATTTCAAATTTTGTTTTGTATATATATACAGTAGAACCTCCCTGTAAAGGACACCTAATTGCAGAGCCAAAGTATCCTTTAGGAAGAGGTGTCCTCTCACCAGAGAGTTGTTAAATAGTAAAAATGGTAATTTTGAAAATGAAAACTGTCCTTTGTAGAGAGATGTCCGCTAAAGGGAGGTTCTACTGTATATATATATATATATGTAAATGTATTTAATTAAAAATGCATATATTCTGATGCCCAGAAATGACTGCAGCCTTTCAGAAAATTGACATGGACCCAGAACAACAGCTTTACCTACCCAATATAGAGGATATTGCGACTGCTATGATATAGATGCATGAAGACATCGGAAAATCTTCATTGGACACGGCAACAACAACCTTAAAAAGGCATATATTGGATCAAAAATTATATTTATGGATTGCTCTATTTTCAAAAATATATATGTATGATTTATACAAAATTATTTTATTTTAAATTATATTTTTCTCTCTCTAGAATAACTCTTTGAAGTTGAACGCCATATAGTGCGGCTTTACACCAAATAAATTCATTGTTGTTGTTTTCTTTTTGTCGGCACTAATCTTTTGTAAATATGTAAATACGTAATATTTTATTTTCTTTCTTCTCCACATCTCAAGTCAGGTATTTCTACCTCAGATTATTTTATCAACTCAATTAATCAAATAGCGATCTAAATTGATTTTATTGTATTTTTGTCAAAAAGGTTCACGTTTGTATAACATTGGGGCAAAATACTCATGTATTGAAACAAACCAATAATTTATATCTATTTCAATATTATTATAACATGTATTTTGTAAATTAAGAAAAAGGCATCTCCTTATCGTGCAACTGAAAGTTGCTGATGGCTTGTTCCATCCACTTTCTGTTGCACGATAAGGAGATGCCTTTTTCTTAATTTATGAACCTTATCCCAGTACAATGTCAATTTTGTACTATCTTTTGCACATATATTAAGTAAGTTAATATTTTATTCTTTTGAATAGGTATGTGTGTAAGAGATCGAGAGAAAAAATGGAACTTACCGCATTAAAATTTTATTTTGTTTTACTAAATAAGTATATAATTTATTTTCCTTTCTTTGAATTTATAACATCTTTATTTTTATTTTGTGAACTTTACTTAATTAATCATTATAATTACAAGAAGACCAACCTAATTGAATTAGATAAACAACATTAGTATATATTGTGGTTCGCGTTTCTAAAACTACTGGAGCCCACTTTTGGACATGTGGAGATTTGAAAATAGTTTAAAAGTAAAAGTCACGACAAAAATTCTTTATTTCATTTTTTTAAATTATCCCTATAACACGTGTTACAGGCCATAATAATCATGGTGGGTAGTAGTCGGTGACTGCTTTTACTGTAAGTACACCACATGTCAACATATGTGAAAAGCAGTTCGACTTTTGTACTTACAAATATACCAGAGCCTCTTTTGATTACTTTCACTCGCTGGTGGGGTTAGACTTTTGTAAGAATTGGGGGCCATTGGAGCATTTTTTTTTTTAGAATGAAGTGTCCAATGCGGGATTCAATCCCGGGTCGAAGCTGGTGAAAACCAACGGTTTATATTACCCTTCCACAGACCCCCTTCTTTAATTCATAAAATGGCAATATGTTATACAATGGCATACAATTTGCTTATCGAATGAAATTGTAAAAGACATTTTATTTTACTTCTAAATAGAATATTGTCTTATTATTGTTTTATAAAACTGTTATTGTGAACAATATTGTGTGATTCTCAGTTTCTAAATTGTTCTTCGCCTCACATTGATTTAACCTATAAACGATTTTTCATCCATTCCTCTCGTATCTTTTATCTTCGTGTTATTTCTGAACAATACTTATACGATTCGTCATGTGTATTTGTACTGTATTTGTGTGCTTGTGTTGTTGTGTGACGTCCCTTTAAATTTGTCTTTTAGTCATATCAACTGTCTCTTTCTTTGTTCTTACGATAAAAGTTTTTTAATCGATAGGGAACTGGATTTACCTCTGGAATATTGTTTTAAAAAGTTTGACACACACTCAAATGTTTGCACGAAGTGGAGATTTTAGCAAAACAAACTCATACAAGAATATACATGTTTGAATAGGTTAAGAAAGAATATCAAAATGTCCAGTTAAGCCATTTTAATCTTTCTTATTTATTGATAGTATTAATATCAAATAGCACTAAATTAATAGTTTAGTATTACAGTTTAATACAAATACATTTAATATTTGTAAACACCATATAAACAAAAGCTTAAACACACACACACATAATAATAATCAACTGACCTTTTTTTCTTTATCACATGAAAAATCCTATTATCTCCTTTAGTATAGAGAGCTCACTGATTAATTATTCTGTGATATATATTTGAATTTTTTTTATGTGTTTATTCGGGATATTAGATATTTTTTGATCACACACACACACAAAATTTTATGATTTTTATTGCGGTAATGTGCGTTTTTGTTTAGAAGATACATTGTTTTGTTACTTTTTCACTACGTGAAATACCAAAATAATAATTAGAAAAAAAAAAGAATTTAGAGAACGAACCTAGAGTTCCAAGTGGTTTTTCTTCCATCAGCCACAGCTATCCATTAATATTTATCACAAAATAAATGGCAGCGGTGTTTAATTCAATTATCCCTAGCACACTTCCTCCTCCTCATCATCATTGATGATGGCGGAATGGAAAGAGAGAGAGGAAAAAAAAAAACACTTTCCTTAGAACCTGCAGCAGCGTCCCAATTAGCAAGGTGACGTCCTGAGGGTATTTTCACTTTCTATAGAACCTTGGCCTTCCTCCAGCCTTGGATCATTTCTAAGAATATCTACGACATCCTGATTCTACCATTCGACCTAGCTCTTCGGACAAATTGGCTGGATGGATGAGAGACAACGCCCTTCTCGCTATCTAAGCGCCGGACAAGTTTACAAATTCTTCTTGAGAGGTGAGGGAACTAGGTTTCCTGATTGTGATTCAACATACTGGAATCGCTGGTAGTTTTTCAATCAAGAGATAACACTCTCGTGAAAAAAAAAAATTTTTATTACATGTAAAATCTCTAGGATAGCTTTCTCAAGTTTAGATAAAATATTTACATGTTTAATTATCGTTAGAAACTCCGCCTTTGCCGGTTCCAAGCCCGGATGAAAAAGGAGGAGGGGGAGCAGTAACAAGCTCACTAAAAACCTCTGTTCAGCTGGCCCGGCTGATAGCACCCTGTAAGGGCTCCTAATCCAGGGATACAGGATGAGCAGCGTTTGTACTCCATGTTAGGAGCGGCTGCACATGGCGTCTGTTCCTCATGTCAGAGGCGGCCATTTCTTTCGGAGCTAAGTCGGCCTGCCACTGAGTAGTGCTCCCAGTCTTAATGACAAAGGAAGACGCTTTCTACTTCACCCAGTCATAATGGTTGTCAAAGCTTGATACCCTAATATGATTGAGTGTAGATAAGAAAGAAGAAGATTATCGTTAGAGGATAAGCAAAAATACAACTTTGTGATATTCCTTTTATAATAAAATCATATATAGATTCTTAAGAACGTTATTTTCCTATTGAATAATACAAATAATACACTTAAAGGTTTCTTCAATCAAAGTATTCCAAATTATTTTCCCTCTAATTTCTACAACACTCAATTTATAACCAGAAGTCGGTTGACGAGTGATTAAAACCCTCGATTCCCGAAAGTCATGAACCAGGATTGAATCCCGTATTGTACACTCTGTTTTAATATATGAATAACCTCCACACTTATTATTCATTGTTGGAAATATCATAAGCTATGTTTCTCTTTTAGAGCGATGCCTAATATAAAGTTATTCGACGTTTCGACAAAAATCTTTTGTCCTCGTCAGGAGCGAACAAAAATTAAAACATTAGGCAAAGCATTAGAAATAAAAACGTCGAGATAATAAAAAGATTTACTGGCCGAAGTGTCTTTTATTTGAAGAAATATGAATGCCGGCCAGGCAACCTCTATCTTTACCTATAATAAAGTTATTTTGGAACCAGTCAATTTATAACCAATCATGGTAATTATAAGAGTTTTCTGGAAGGAATATGTTTTTGTGGATGCAACGTTCAGGAGATTCTACTAATCTTTTACTCAAATTATTAACATTTCAAGACTACAGACATAGATAGTAACGTTATTACCTGTACTGATTCAAGAGGACTAATATCTATTAAAGTCTCTTACATCAAATTCAATAAATTTAGTACATACTTATCGCTGGATAGAACCTTTGTTTATGAATATTTAAAATGTTTCAAGGCGATAGATAAAATGAGGGAAGAAGTACTCAACTCCACAGACAACGTCTGATTGCTCCCCCTTTCCGCTAAATTGCTTTTCCTCCTCACTCATGTACATATATAACCTTTTAGGGGAATCCTCTTGTAAGACAATAGTGTATTAATAAAAGTTTTTTTGTTGTTGTAAATATTTATCTTTATTATTAACCATTAACTTTATCCTATAACGCGATATCCCAAACTCAGGGATATTTACGTCAATACATTTCTAAAATCAAATTGGATATATACAAGAAGAAAGGAAAAAAGACAAACATACAAGAACAATTCTCTCAAAATTTCCTTTCCTCTCTTTCCCAGTTCAAAAGATAGTTGTGTATATATTATAAATAAAAAGATTTGCTGCGCTGATTATGGAATATTTTGAAATATACAGACTAAGCTGTTGCTTGATTTTGGTATACATGAGTATGTTACGATATTGTTCTGCAGTCTTGGGAATAATAAAATAGTTTTGATCAGAGATTTATTTATTTGAGCTAAGGAATATATAAAAAACATAATTTGGTAAAAGTACTGCCTGGCTTAAGGCGTAAGAATAAAAATATGAAAAACTTGTTTACATAATGTACAAAAGGTTTGAGCCGGCCATCGAGAAACAACAACAATGAGTTTTTATAGGGGAAGCGTTACCTCTGGCGGTCGATTTAACAGAGTATTTGAATCTATGAAATATAATTTTTTTAATAAAATAATATTTTAATATAACATATATATTTACAAAGTTAATTAAAATTTTTATATGTTCTTTTCTCATCTATGAATTCATCTAGCTGCCTGTATGTAGCTGTAAATACTTATCTGAAAATTTTGATAATCTTAATTGTTAAGTATAATATTGATGGTATAAAAAAACATATGCTATATATATTTTTTTACTATTTAGATAAGTTTAAATTAAAATTATAGTTTGCGCTTGTAAAATAAACCAATTTTAATCACAATTTAATTCACTATATTGTAGCGTAGAAATCAGTCTTGGAATATCTTAAGATGTCAAAGTATTTATTGATGACGTCAGTACGCTAGTCGACAATTATCAACCAAACTATCTACAGCTAGAGAATATCGAGCAAGCAAGCTAGGCAACTAAATGATGACTTTAGCAAATATAAAGTGATAAAAAATCTGATTCGAATATTTTCATTGAATAATTAAATCAAATAATAAAATATAAATTATTTCTTCGCCACAATATGTATTATTTGGATATATAATATAGATACTGTTCTTTTCTCTTTCATTTGGCGTCAGTGTCTTTAGAGGGACAGTCCGCTTTGTTGTTATAGTTGAATAAAGTATATCTAAGTTTTTGATAACTTTTATACGAATCTTTATAATATTTCAGTTAAAATTTTGAGCCCTCTTGGCAATTTTTAAACACACCACGCATTCAATCATATTAATTCTATATGATATCAACATAAATGTGACATTTTATTCTGAATAAGAACCAAATTCTTCACAACAAAGCCTAAAAAACACGAATTAATCTATGATTTATATAAAAATATATTTATTTGACTAGTGACTAGCAAAGGATTATTCGATAAAGACTCAAGGACCAAAATTCAGAAGTCACGACAACTTCTCTAAATGGATTTAGCGGTTGTATCATTGTCAACTTCAGGAAAATCCCCTCTCCATCCAACCTTGAGATAACAATGGTGATTTAAAAATTGACGGATTGTAGACATCCTACCTGGTAGCACCCTTCTTTAACTAGGGGATAATTGCTTTCACTTAGAAAAAAAAAAAAGAAGCCTCTTCCGTCAAAATGAACACGAATAAAACAACACAAAATCTATTATTTGTATTTGTAATATTGTAACAAAGTATTTATTATTTTTAATAACAGAGTATCATTAGAGATAGTTTTGTTATAAAGGACTTTCGTTAGAGATATTTCATATTGTCGCGGAGATAAATAAAGCAAGGGCAAATTTGGGAATAATTAATTTATTATGAAGGGTATTTACCTTTTAGTTCTCTAATACAATTATATAGAAAATAATGTATTTATAGGGAGAGAGATAACAACTTATCTCAAGGTAAAGATAATGAAAATGAGAGTGGTCAGCCACCGAGGCGTCCCGTTTTTCGTATTTGTCGATAAGATTCCGAGAATCCCTCACACCTGTAGTCCCCCCCGGAGTCCAGGGATGATTGACAGGTGTCCCATAGAGCTTCTTGTGACCGGAGTTGCAGAGCTACTTGACAATATTGAAAATTCAGGTAACAGTGACAAAGAAAGCCACGATACCATTTGGAAATTTTAGAATGCCCACCTATAAAACTACAGTTTCGAGCTGTGTTCTCGTCAGTCTATGCCGAACTACATATATATATATATATATATATATATATATATATATCATTAGATAATAATAAACATACATATATTGGATTGAATAAAAGATTTATATGCCTTTTTATTATCTAATGATTTAAATATGGATTGCTCTATTTTCAAAACAATATATATTTATATATGTGTGTTATATAAAAATATTATTTTATTTGAAATTATATTTCATATATTCAAATATTCTGTTAAATATACCATCAGATGTCGCGACTTCCCTTTATATAGCCTATTGTTGTTGTTTCCCGATGGCCGGCTCAAGCCTTTTGTAAATTATATAAATAAGTCTTGCATTTTTTTATTCTTACGCCTTAAGTCAGGCAGTATTTTTCTCATGTTATGTTTTAAATATTTCTAATAAGCTAAATTAAAGCAATAATTTATCTGAATATTTTATTATTTTACCACGACAGCAATCCCAATCATGAATTCCAATCCTTGAAAACCTTAGCAAATTCAATTCTCTATATCAAATTTATCAATGTAATATTTACATATATAGTAGAATTATATATAATTTATATGAAAGATGGTTAGTATTAGAGGAGGAGTAATGTTAATTAAAAACAAATTATAAAAATATTACTTTTAAGTTATCAAAAAGGTTTTGTATTTTAAGTAACAACATAGGGTTATAACAAGTTCCCGTTGTAGCATCGGCAGTTATGCGTCATAGAAGCAGAATATAGGGAAAAAGAATTGAAGGCATTAGGATAAGAAAAATAACAAAGACAGAACCATGTTAACCTTTTATCAAACTTTTAAAGGTAAAAAGAGAGAAATTTTATTTTTTTTTAAGAGAGAAAAATTACAAAAACTATAACAAGACTCAGAACAAAACACTATAAAGGAATGACAATACATCCAGATGGCACAAGAACCTATAGGACATGCAACAACTGTCCTGGTGTGGAACTAACACCTACCCACTTATTATCATGCCCAGCAATGACCGCAGCCTTCCAGAAAATTGACATGGACCCAGAGAAACAGCTTTACACACCCAAGATAGTGGACATTGCTGCTGCTGTGATAGAGCTGCATGGAGACATCCGAGGCTCTTCATTGGACACAACAACAACAACAGAAATTTGACATGGACCCAGAACAACAACTTTACACACCCAAGATAGAGGACAACTGCCGTGATAGAGATGTATGGAGACATCTGAGGCTCTTCATTGGACACAACAACAACAGAAATTTGACATGGACCCAGAACAACAACTTTACACACCCAAGATAGAGGACAACTGCCGTGATAGAGATGTATGGAGACATCTGAGGCTCTTCATTGGACACAAAAACAACAGAAATTTGACATGGACCCAGAGCAGCAGTTTTACACACCCAAGATAGAGGACAACTGCCGTGATAGAGATGTATGGAGACATCTGAGGCTCTTCATTGGACACGACAACAACAACGGTGTGTTTTAGAAATTGAATCGTTTTCTAAATGGCTGAAGCTACCGTGTAGTTAGTCAACAAATTATGTGCTGCTACTTACAGAGTTTTCACCAAGGCTGGCGATGGGTGCTGCAATTACTGCTCAGCAGCAGGTTTACGCTGAAGGTGATTCGTGTCCTGACAATTGTTTCAGAGGATTTATTATCCGTCTTTACCTGCCCTTGTGTGAATGGCTCATTTTGCCATTGTCTTCAGATGGTATCTTACTCCAGAGCTAATATTGGTGCCATTTACTCATCAATATATTTGTCGATACCCAGGATTAGAACAATTTGGTTGGTAGAATGGACATTTGAAAGACTGAAATAAACAAGTATAAAAGATGAAAGGTCTCGGTTATCAACGTTTATCATACTAAGAACAGAAAGGAGCCTCTCTTGGTCATGCACATAAACGTTGCTGATGGGAAATTCCTAACTATCAAAACAAGTTATATATATATGTAGGAGTATGGACGAGTATTCACCCAATCGAATAATATAAATTCACCTTTTTTATAATACAATATAATGTGGCTTATGATTGTAGAACGACATATGAAAATTAACCCGCATGTGTTTCTTTTGAACGAAAAATCGAAATTTATTTTAAGGAGAAATAAAGAATATTTCTAACCTTAGGGATGAAGTATGAAAGGATGAATTGTGAAGAGTAATAATAAACGAAAAAAAAGTATATAATAAAAAGTATATAATAAAAGTAAATTCTCATCCCTGGATACTTTTATTTTTCCGTTTATCATTACTCTTCACAATTCATCCTTTCATACTTCATCCCTAAGGTTAGAAATAATCGTTATTTCTCCTTAAAATAAAATACGATTTTTCGTTCAAAAGAAACACATGCGGGATAATTTTCAAATGTCGTTCTATAATAAATTCACCTTATTACTGTTATAAATAACATCCATAGGTACAAGAACCTACAAGACATGCAACAATTGTCCTGGTGTGGAACTAACGCTTACCTCCATATTCTCATGCCCAGCATATATAAATATATTATTTAAAAATGAAGATATTAAGTTTCACAAAATAAATATTATAAATGTCATCTTGAGAGAGAATTGAAGGCAGAATCTTCACGGCGCTACCAATCACTTTCTTCGGTGTATAAATTTACATATACGGCTATGTGAAAAAACAATAAAAAATATATAAAATTTTAGGCTAATAATTTTATAAATTCAATTACCATCTATAGATTTTTGTGGTATTGAGGAACAAACCTCAAGATATGTACTGATCGATTGCCCAGCATTTCAAGATTATAGAATGAAGAATGAACTAGTTGTTTGTGAACTTAACGATTTGATTTCCGATGAAAAATCATATTTAAAGTTCAATTCATTTTGTAAATACATTCTAAACTTTCTACAAAATCTGGATCTCTAATGTTTTCATGCGTTGAATAATGTAAATAACTCATGTAAATAAATTTTTCTCCTTGTTTGGCGCAAGTATCCCTTGCGGGATATAGCGCTTTGGAAATAAAATAATTGTAATTGTAATCTATAGATAGAATATATGTAATTATTATTTTAGGCAATATATAAGAAAAATATTGCCGAAAATAAAAATATTACACATATTTCACTAATATTATTTAATATAACAAACTGTTTAATAAGTTCACAGATTACCTATTGACTTTCCAAACACTCTATTGGCCCCATTGAAACCCTAGTAGAATGGTTGATAAATATATTAATTTTGAAAGTTTCATTCTCACAGAGACCTGGGAATATAATTTCTCAATACTTGCAAATGTGATAGAAACTTGTTTTCTTTATAGCTTATTTTACTAGCATGATTAGAATTTACGCTTTGGTCGAATTGATCTATTTATTTAGTTTCTGACATTGTTACCCAGGTTGAACCAACAATGGGGAATATATGTTTACTACTATTTATATCAATGTCCCGTCTAATTGATTATAAATTTAACTATATTAGTAAGTGAAGGTAACTAAAAAGACAGTGGCTTAACATGTTAGTGTAATCATGTGTAGTTTTGGCCTTCAACCCACCATGTCTAGGTCTATCTCTTCTTTGTCAACCAATAATCCATTTAAGAACGTTGGACATGTTCAAATGAGATTCTTCTTACTAAGGTTTATTTCCTTAGATACATGATCCTTTAGAGATTAATTCATCTATCTTGATGTTATCAATTTATATCGTTCTTTGTCTCCATCTTGCTCGTTGTCTTGAGGTTAAACCTTTCAAGACCAGGTAGAGAAGAGAACGTTGGATCTTCCCACATGGACGTAAAGTCATGCATCTAGAGATAACTACAAAATGGAGGAACCAAAAATAATCACCACACATGGTGGTGAAGTCAGGAACGACGTGAAGCTGGCAATTCGCCCAAACACTGTCTTCTACTCCTATTGATGATCTCACGGCACTGTGGACGCTATTGTCATCTTGTTGAAATCTTGGCTTCTCAAATTGAATCTCTATAGAGATGAGAGGACTTTGATCGTGCGAGTTTTAGCCTATCAAGCGAAACATATCAGCATAGCCGGTTAAGCGAACTCAAAGCTAATGTGACATATATAGAAGTTCATTTGTAAATGAAAACATGTCATATTAAGATATATTTATTTATATATGATAACTATAGAGTGATATATATATATGTGGATTACAATGAGACTTCTGGCCAAGATTCAGGGATTGGTGATGTGCATGGCTATGTTTTCTTGGCGGATAATCTCAGGATGGCTAACGATATGAGGCTTGCGGTACAGATGCCGTCGGCAGATGAACAGACAGTAGATGGCGATGAGCAGGAGCACTAGAAGCAGTATGTTGAGCAGATAGGGCCAGTTCTCTTTGGCCCAATCTCTCATGATCTGTCTTGTCTCGTGGATCGTGGCGTTCGGATTCCTCGGAATACACTCGCCACTCCTGCCACACCAAACTCTCTCAGCTTAGTCATTCTTAGTTCTCTGCTTATCCCTACGTGTAGGAATATTCGACAACTATCTCACCTATATAAGTCAAATGATATTGAAAGAAAGGGACCGATACTTAAAATGTGAGTTTCGTGGAGTTCAAATTGAAGATAGAATGTCCCTTAGTAACCTTCTTTGTTCCTGTATTCAGCGAGAAAACATCAAAATTGGCAGTAGCATATGCCTAGAAACGTAAAAGGGTCAAATATTTATAAACTTCTCTTTGATTCATTGACCTATGAGAGCTTTGTCTACTTGCACCACTAGTCTTTGCACTAGTTCAGCAGAAAAACTGATATTATAGGAGGAAAACATGACTAGAATACATTCAGTGGTTGTAACGTATCTCCACCAAGACTGTATTTAGCTGATTTTATATTTATTGATAGGTTCTACTATTGTTTGCTTGTTTTTTTTTCCTTTTAGACTCCGGGACGAATTTATACAAGATTAAGTGTCTTAATAAAAGGCTTTGTTGTTGCTATAATCGAAAAAAAAACGCGAAATCTGTTTTCTTTTTTGACAAATGACTTTTCATACATGGCTTCATCAGTCATCGATCAGAAAGTTCCAAACTGAACTATATTTTAGGTAAATATATTTGAATAAGTCGCCACACTTCTGGGAATCCCGCATAAAATCTGCTTAGATATACACTCGTGAACAAAGCTTAAGGAAGCGAAAATTCTTTAATGTCGCCGGGTCTTCTATTTCACACTTGGTTATCTTGTGTGTCTTCAATAAATATCACTGTATCAAATATATTTCAGAGTTATTGTCTGAATCTTGATATACATGCTAAAAGGTACTTCCTTAAGTTTTGTCCATGAGTGTAAATATAGTTGACAGGTCCTCCCTCACAGAATAAAGTTTTCAGAGAACATTGTGTTTCACAAGATAACAAGACCAAATCCAAATAAATAGTATGTTACATTTCGGAAACAACGTTGTTATCATCATCAGACAAAAGTACTGAATGAGAAAAAATATTACAACATGTTTTTAAATAGTTGTTGCTATTATTATTTGTGTAAACAAGAGAGCAGCTAAGAATAAAAGTTCTGTAAGAACCCTAAAATACTATTCTTAGAATTAGAAGAGAAAAAAAACTTTTTTTTTTTATTATAAGAATTATATTTTAGAAGGTTCTTAGAAAACGTTTCTTCTTATCTGCTATCTTGTTTATACACTTGATAACACAGTCACAACTATTTATAACATAGTTCTTCAAATTAAAAATATTTCGACCAGTAAATATTTTATAAAATTATTATAAAAAGATATACTGGCCGAAGTATCTTTAAGAACTATGAATGCCGGCCAGGCAACCTCTATCTTTATGATATTTAAAAGATATATGCTGTGATATTTTTCTCATTCAGTTAAGGCGTGTAGAGTTCGGAGCATAAAGGGAATGATGCACGCGGGGGAGAAATGAATTGTTTTCTTATTCAGTATTTTAGTCTGATGATGGTATTAACGTTGTTACCGAAACGTCACACACTATTTATTTATTTGGATTTGGTCTTATTACCTTGTGTTTTTAATCTACAATCCAAATGGTACCTAATCAGAACGCTGATGGTGTAAAAAGCAAGCTTCTTTCGGAGGCCGTGGTTTGAGACCTATTTTCGAGAAATATATCACAAGGGCAGCAGGTAAAAAGAAACTTATCAAACACAGTGTTCTCTCTCGTCCAAGTTGGGAGATTCAAGAGAAATTAACGGCACGACAGGACGTGTCTTAAGAGGGAAAGCAAACTCGGCTGCGGAAACTCGGAATGCTGACAGATCCTTTGGTGGAATACCGTGAAAGGTATGCTAGTTTGAGATTTCAGGCAGCGATATATTGAAAATGTTCAAGTCGCCCCCATTACTAACTAATAGAATATAAAAAGAGCCACTCACTTAGCGCAGTAACCTCTGTAATCGTCGCAGTCGTAGCCAGGATAGTAGAGAGGGACTGTCTTAAAGGTGGCGTTTAGTTCTAGGGTCATGGCAGGCAAGCACATTCTGTGTTTGTCCAGGCAGCACACGTGGCACAGGTAGGGCCGGCGACGGCACTGGCACGTCTGCATGCCGTTGTCCGCGCACACGTTGCTGATGCACTTGCCGCCCTTGCAGGTCTGGCTACCCATGCGGCAGGGATAGCCGTCGGGAGATGGGGAGGTTGGCGGGCAGAGTCCAGAGCTACCGGAGCAGAACGATGGCTGCCAGCAGTGCTCCCTCGTGTAGTTGCACATCCTCTGGACCACCGAGGGCACCCACTCGCACACCGAGGTGCAGCATGGCTGCTTCAGGCTGCACTCCATGTCCCCCCGCAATCTACAGCCCTCCTCGTTCCCCATACCGAACCTCGGCACGCAGCAGTAGTCCGTCTCCTCGCACCGCTCGAAGGTCTGGCCGCAGTCGCACTCCTCGCCATCCTCTACGATGCCGTTGCCACAGAAAGGTTCTTTGATGGGGTACATACAGGACGACACTGACACACAACACCACTGTCACAACCTAGACTGACGATAAAACGTTGCCTGGGAGCAAACAAAGAAAAAAGTCTTATATAAAAAAATAAAAAAGATATTGTGATATTCTTTGCATTATATGCATATGAAAGGAATTTAAGAAGTTGAAGCTGTCCCTGTATTGGTAAGATAATAGACCAAAACCATGTCGTTGGCTATTATTCAAATTTGTCAAAGCTGGTGGGTGTTGTGATATATTCATCTTTCTGAGTTCCCGCTCTTTGCGCAGGGAAGGTCGATAAATGTTTTGTTTAAATGCATTTTTAAAATGGGAACTATAAAGCCATATCGGCATCGCTCCATCCATTTCTTATCTCAGAAGTGACAGTAAACCACACCAAGGAACCGCTCAAGACATCCTCGCCTTTTGGCCTTTCTTCGGAGGTCTAATTAGATCGTTTTAAAATTCTAGTAAGGTGGTCGCTAAGGGAGGTTTAGTGGTAACTGTGAATGAGACAGGTTATCGCTACACTTACGACACCCAATATTGTCCTGCTAGTGGAGAACTAATAACGAGCCCAATACAAGTGACATTCTAAGATGTTATGACCATCCAGGCCCAGAAAGGCTCTTTAGGTCAGAAGGCCTTCAATACCATTAATTCAACCTGTGACGCGTACGTATCGAACCAACCCAATGGCAAGACCCTACTACCGAGTTCATAACACTTACGTTCGCTGGTGAGGATCTTGAACATATCCCTGATGCTGCAGGGCGAGTATTGCGGGCGCCGGTTACCCGACGTCAGATTGTTGTTCATGATGAAGGTGCCCTGGGGGTCGTTGGGCGTGCACACGGTAGTGTTGGGGTCATGCTTCGCCCCGAAGGCGTGGCCCAGCTGGTGCAATACTCTGGTGTAAAGGACGCCTTGGCTGACCTGAAGTCCCATCGTTCCAAACGCGTTCACCACGATGACGTTCCGGTTGAGGCTCGAGAAGGAGCCCGGGGTCCTGCTTCCCTGGCAGATACCGCCTGCCAGCGAGAGGTTGCCCTGGAGGGTGGGGCTGGGACCCAGGCTGGTGACATTACCGAAATTTAAGTTTGTAAAGCAGAAGAGGAGACAGTGGGTGTTTTCTAATTCGGTGCATCTTTTGTAGAAGACCTTGATGCGTTCTTCCGGCGGCAGCTTCTCTATTCCGGGTGCCAAATCCGGCTTGTAGGCCACCTCATCGATGCGGAAGCCCACGTTGTCGGGCTTCCCGTTGTTGTCGAAGTCGAGGTTCCGAAAGAAGAGGTCGGCGTTCTGAAAGGTGACGGCCAAATCAATGTCCCCTTCTCGAGTGAAGTTGGACTCCCTGTATGGCTGGTGGAAGTGGTTGTCCGCCACAATTTTGAGGTTACAGATGCGATTGGAGTAGTTGCGTTGGTCAATCATCAGCGCCCTGAAACCATCCAGATGCAAAATTAGACATGCCTCCTCGTATCTTAAAGCTATTCATCTATATTTTGGCCAGAGATTTGTCCTAAGCACTTTGCCAGCTAAACACCTCTTTGTGAGAACTTCATTTGATCCCTTGTGGATCTCATGACATAAAGCCCGCCGTAGACTAACGAAGGTCATTGCCCGAAACCATGGTCTCCCGGTGGGCGCTTCTCAGTTTGTCACAGCTGGTGTTGTGGCTTTGTCACCGATCCGAAGCCGCTAGTATGCGACAACGGTCAATAGGTTGCATCTAGTTTTGACAAGAGAGACAACCTTTATTTTTCTAGATCGTTATCTTCAGGCAAATTTCAATCTATATATATGCGCATGTGTGAAACATAAAAGAAAGGTCCGGTGTTGATATTATAAAATAAAAAGGGGATATCCTGACCCGTCACATGAGCATTTCAGATAAAAGAGCACCATATAGTTGAACAAAAATCAACTAAACGTTGATTTAGGCTTGTTCCGTGATATTTGGCCGACCCATTTTCTTGATAAATCAAGAAAAATCATCCACGAACGTATTTCGGGCTGTTTGCCCTCGTTAAGGTGGTGCAGACTGTCCCTTAACGACCAAGAAGAGTATCAGTTTCAAAGAGAGAACACATCACAACCGTGCGGTCAATCTGTCAAATTGGTCGTTGCTGACCCATAGTCCCAAGTAACAGAATGAGGCATCTAGTGCGATCGTCTCGTTAAAAACTATCCTACAAGTACCTTTATATATGGTTCGACTATATTTGGACGTGCTTCATCCCCCAGGTATTCCATGTACACGCTCGTTCGGCCGTACATATACTAAAATTGGAACGATACAGAGAAGATAAGCATGGCCCCTGCGCAAGGATGACACGCAAAATCGTGAAGCGTTCCATATATCCGAGAAGTCGTTTGAGAAAATGGTGAACTCTAAATAGAATGTATATATAGCCTGAATCTATAAGCATTTGGTAAGACAAAGAGAAGATTAGCATTGCCCTGCGCAAGGATGACACGCAAAATCATGAAGCGTTCCATGCATCCGAGAAATTGCTTGAGAAAATGGTGAACTCTAAATAGAATGTATATATAGCCTGTATCACAAGCATTTGGTACGACACAGAGAAGATTAGCATGGCCCCTGCTCAAGGATGATTCGCAAAATCATGAAGCGTTCCATGCATCCGAGTTGTTTGAGAAAATGGTGAACTCTAAATAGAATGTATATATAGCCTGAATCTATAAGCATTTGGAACGACACAGAGAAGATTAGCATTGCCCTGCGCAAGGATGACACGCAAAATCATGAAGCGTTCCATGCATCCGAGAAATTGCTTGAGAAAATGGTGAACTCTAAATAGAATGTATATATAGCCTGTATCACAAGCATTTGGTACGACACAGAGAAGATTAGCATGGCCCCTGCTCAAGGATGATTCGCAAAATCATGAAGCGTTCCATGCATCCGAGTTGTTTGAGAAAATGGTGAACTCTGAATAGAATGTATATATAGCCTGTATCTATAAGCATTTGGAATTTTATTTGATATCTGACTAAATATACAATTGTGAATGGTAAGTTTAAATACAATACGTATGACATATAGTTTATAATCATTAGTACAACAATGCACAACAATAAACTTACTCTTCATTTAGCTTTAGCATCTGTAACAATGTCTCTTCGGAAGCAGCCATATCATATGGGTAGAAACACTTTTCATTCCCTTGATCATCTTTCTCGCAAGTGTATTCAACCACATCTTTTACGTTATAGACTACTACTTTGGGACTTTTTGTCTTTATATAAAATTTGATGGGTTCTATATGAAGTCTTTGATTTTCTAATTGGACAACGCCTTTGAATCCCGGTTTTGAATCCAACGAGAACACATAGCCAACTACATGGGAGTCAGGAATGGATTGCACACGACCAATCACTTGCTTCATATTTTTAGGCAAGCGAAAGTAGCTTCTAGTTGTACTCGTTTTTGATGTCCTTTCGTACATCGTCTGTTTCCCGATTATGGGATTTGGTTCATCGTTTAGTATTATGTTGTATGTTTCACCAAAAGCATGAAGCCAAAATTGATATTTTCCAAGTTTACTTTTCTCCCAAAAACTTGGCTCGACTATTTCATATTTGGAAAACATTTTTGAAAATGTTGATTTTATTTTATCTTTCTTTTTATGTTTGTATTCGCCAATAAATGAAGTTGATTCTTCCGTAAATAAAGAAAAATATGATATATTTATTGCATCATTTCGTGTTAAATTGATAGCTGTCACATTTTCGGAATTATTTGACGTTTGGTCTAAATTATATGGTGCTTTTAGAGTGTTATATATTTCATCAATCTTTACGTAATTATCTTTTTTATCATCATCATTCTTATCATTCAAAGTGGAAAACGTAAAATGAACTTTAGATGAATTGTTTGGGTGATTGAATACGCTATTAATTCCATTTATTTGCTTATTACAAACGACCAATAGAAATATTAAGATATAATACTTTATATTTAATAACATTTTTATATATATATTTAAAAACAATTAAATATATAATAGAAGAGAGAGTAATATTTTAAATATATAAAAAATGTAATATTAAGTTTTATAATGTTTTCATTGAGTTTTATATTTCTTGTCGAATATTTACCATTTAAAAAAATAGTGGCCAGATATTTTATAGAATATTATGTCGTAAAATAAAAATATTTCATTATTAAATATTTATTATTATATATATTATAAATATTTATTTTATTAATAAATATTTTAAATAATAAGAGAATATTTTATTATAGACATTTAAAAAATAATTTTTATAAAAATATATCAAAAATGTATACTTCAATATATAATATTTCATTTTTTAATCTCTATTTTCGACTTCATTTGCAATGTTAATAATTATACTATAGATTTATTATTTTTTAAAGTTTTAATATATTTTTTTTATTGAAAATATTTATTTGAAACATTTAATATCCGTTTTCATTAAGTAATAGAAATAGTGCATTTGAGATTTATTAAAATAGAGTACTGTTTAATTTTTTCCTATATTTCCGCTAAAATATTCTATTCAGCTTAACCTTCAGCTATTTTCATAACCTATTTTTAAATATATTTTTATGGTTAAATGAAAACATTAGTATTTCCTTCGAGTTTCCTGAGTATTCTTCAATATTAACTCAGGATCCAATTAATAAGAGTACTCATATTGACCTCTTCTAAAAATCAATAAACATCTTCAAATTTGAATAATATTATTAATATATTAACTTGAACACTAGCTCATCAAACATGGGAAAGAAAAATTATATCTAAACCAAAATGATTAAAAGAACTTGTGAATTATTTTCATCAACCTGAGAAAAACTATTTGAAACGATAGTTGTGAAAACAGTTGAAGTTTGAGCTGAGAAGCAGCTTGTAGCAGAAATATAGGGAAAAAATCGATGCCACATTAAGAAATAATTAACTTTATTTGTGATAATTTTTAAATTCGTTATTTCTATTGCTTTATTAAAAATGATATAGAATGTGTTTAAAATAAAAGTATTAATATTAAATGCAAAATTTTTTATTTTTATCAATTATAGAAAATTAATGTGGTATAATTGCTAAAATAAAATTAAAAAAAATATTGATACAAATGAAACTATTAGTAAAGTGTAAAATGTTATTGAAATGTAAAAAGAGTTATCATCAAAGTGTGAAATAGTGGCGCATTTTTCAAAAACGTGTATAAAATGTTGTATTAAAAAAAGGTTCAAACCCTCTTTTTAAAATATATATAATAACCTATTCTAATTTTCTATTTAAATATTTTTTTGAGAAAAAAATTACCTAAAAAAAATTAAAAATATTTTCTCGAGCTTTAATCAAAATTTTATATTTTAAAACTGAAGTCTATCTTTTAGAAAAAATATAAAATAAACTGGACTATAATGGAAACATTTTTATTTTCGACATGACGTCTATTTGAAAATGTATTTTTTCTTTTGAAATTTTGTCAGCTTTCTCTCTATCTTTCTCTAATGCATTTTTGATGCGATATTGGCTTTACTCTAGTCAAAATAGAAAGCGTTACATAAGCTTATCATTAAGTGTATTTCATATGCTCTATGTTCAGCAATATAAATAAATATTATATAAAGTAATTTATAATACAATATAATGCGGTCTATATGATTGTAGAACGAAGTTTGACAATTATACCGCAAATGTTTCCTGTAACCTAGTGGACATGGCATCTGCCCGGTAAGCAAAACACTGTGGGTTCGATTCCCATCCCTGAATACTTTTATTTTACCGTGTTCATCATTACTCTTCACAATTCATCCTTTCATACTTCATCTCTCTAAGGTTAGAAATAATCGTTATTTCTCTTTAAAATACATTTTGATTTTTCGTTTAAAGGAAACATTTGCGGTATAATTGTCAAACTTCGTTCTACAATAAATGAATATGTTATTTATATAATCCCATCGGTAAAATTATAAGTAAAAGACAATTTTCGCTGAGTGAAGGTTTTTTTATACAAGTATATCGACAATACAAGCTTTCGGGCTCAACAGCCCTTCGACAGGTATAACTACGCTAGTACTTGTCGAAGGACTGTTAAGCCTGAAAGCTTGTATTGGCGTTATATATTGTAGCGTAGAAATCAAGCCTTGAAATATCTTAAGATGTCAAAGTATTTATTGATGACGTCACGGCGACCAGAAGACAATTATTAACAAAACCACCAAACTATCTACAGCTAGAGAATATCAAGCAAGCAAGATAGGTAACTAAATAATGATTTAGAAAATGTAAAATTTTAAATCTGTTTCCAAATATTTTCATTGAATAATTAAATAAAATTTGTTTCCAAATATTTTCATTGAATAAATAAATTAAATCTGTCTCCAAATATTTTCATTGAATAATTAAATTAATTCTATTTCCAAATATTCTCATTGAATAATTAAATTGAATCTGTCTCCAAATATTCTCATTGAATAATTAAATTAAATCTGACTCCAAATATTTTCATTGAATAATTAAATTAAATCTGTCTCCAAATATTTTCATTGAATAATTAAATTGAATCTGTCTCCAAATATTTTCATTGAATAATTAAATTGAATCTGTCTCCAAATATTCTCATTGAATAATTAAATTGAATCTGTTTCCAAATATTCTCATTGAATAATTAAATTAAATAATAAATTATTTCTTCGCCACAATATAAAAGAAACCTCAGCGAATTGTCTTTTATTTATAAATAAACTATAACTAATCTAATCTGTCCACTCCTTTTTTTTTTCCTTTTTCAAGGTTGGCGTTCACCGCAGCAATATAGAGAGAAGTCTGTCTTCTTCCTCAACGTGAATCAACAAGATGCCACTGTGGACCAATCAAAGAGCGATGAGTTCACCAATAAGAGTAGAGTACAACAACAGAAAGTTTGGGCGAGCTGCCAGTACATATGTGTGACATCAGCACCATGTGTGGTCCTTCTTTCCTCTATCTTACAGCAATATATATATAGAAAAAACACCCAGCATGTCTCATGTTTCTCTTCGCACAAATCTAAGAGCCATTTTTGAAACCGTCAAAAAAACTAGATGTTTCTTTCTGTAAAATATCGGTGTTAGGCTTTTTTTAAATTATTATTATTGTATTTTATTAATTAATTATAATTCATATTCATAGAAATTTATTGTTACTTATCATCATTCTTTTTGTTGTTTTTTTCTTCTTCTTCTGTTTTCTTTTGTGTTATAAATACAACTAAATCGCATTAAATCGTAGTGTAATTCTTTTTTGTTGTGTGAAATAAATCAATTGAATCGAATTGAGTCAGCTCGTTCTTTCTAGAAGAAACTTCAAAGAAAACGTGCTAACAAAATCGGCAGAATTCTCGTTAATTCAAATTACAATAAAGCCTCCAAGGATGAGTTTCCTACTTTATTAAATGTTCTCTCAAGCTTTCAGGTACTGTAAACCCTTTTACAGGAGTATACAAACAAAATAAATCTAAATATTTTAACTATTATTTATATCTTATAAATTATTTACATATTTCAGAAGTGCTAAGAAAACTATTTAGCATAATAGTATTTGTTTATGGTGTAATATAATTGGAATTGATTTTTTCTTTTTATTAACACAGATTTAACCAATTATTGTCTATCCAGGGATGTTTTTGTTATTATGAAGAAAATAAAGTCTCCAGGGCTAAGTTTCTTGTTCAAATTTTATTCTCAAGCATTCGGACCTGTCAGTCCTTCCACAGGAGTATCACGATAACAAATTAATGGTATATATACTATTCTTATATAAAATAATTTTTTGCATATTTAATTTTATAAAGTTTTGATTTAACAAAGATAATAATACTAGATAGAATATTAACATATTAGATTACATAATAGAATGTTTACATATTTAATTATTAATGATAGTGAAAGGTGGAGAAAATATATATTACCTTATTTGTGTGTTATAAACAATTTTTTGTAACTATACATGTTTTGGCTATATACAAATCTACTATAGAACTCTGAGATGTCATTATGTCTATTGATACTATTGTGCTTCTTTGACTTTCACAGTGGGCTAACACCTGTATTAACAACACTGTGCTAAATATGTATCAGACTGTTTTATCTTCAGCGCTGTATTATCCCTTCCATAATGGTTTCTTGAAACGTAGCTAATAAATACATTAAAATGTATATGTATGGTCATTGTGTAATATAATTTCATAATGTTTTTAATATGATAATGAAAAATAGTATATAGAAGAAACCCTCAATGTATTTCCAAATATATATATTTTACCGTTAAGTGTCTTATATCACAGAAAAATTACAGAATATAAAATAATATATTCAACTATTTACAGTGAAACCTCTCTATAGAGAACCCCAATGGGACTGAAACTGTGGTTCACTATAGTTATGGTTCGTTATAGCTATAGTTCATTGTAATCCTGAGTTCAACTGACCCGGTTGATGGTCCTCAACAAGGGTCCCACTCCAGGAATACGGAGGAGCTGTGTCCGTACTCATGTTAGAGTGCAGCAAAGGCTTCCATGTTAGGAACAGCCTCAAACTACAGGCAAAGTCAGACTTTCACCAAAGTGTGCCTGGATCATGGTGCCATGATTAACGAAAGCTGCACCCCTATACCCCATTCCATGAGATCATGAACTCATGGGATTCGTGTAATCTTTACACAAGGGGATAAGGAACAACAACAACAACATAGTTCATTGTATTACAAAATAAAAATGAGGATTATTTCAGGTTCGTTATAAAAGAAGGTTCACTATATCCCATGTTTGTTTTAGCTGCGTTTTTCTGTATCTAATTAATTAATTCAGGTTTGTGAATCATTCAGAAGTAGCCAACTACTCGGGCTGTCCTTCTGACCTAAGTCTTCTTGGTTTTATTTACATGTAGAATATCAGTGGATGTTCAATTCATGAGGTGACGCTATGCTATTTTATTTCTTGGGAGATTTTCTAGAGAAGCTGAACTACGGTTGGGATTCAACTACCAATCTTTTTTTGTACAGTTAGAACTTTGAGGAGCAACGGACAAAAAGAGCCATAACGATATACAACATAAATCACAAAAATAGAGAATCCTAGATCTTAAATATTCAATCAATTCTTATCGGTCAATCAGATCCAGACAGCACGAGGCAGAACAATATCCAGATTCAAGTCTGAATACCTCGAGACTTTACAGACAGCACCGAGTTGCTCTCTAAATTCAATAAATTCCAAAACTCCTCAACATATACTTGATGCCAAAAGAGGTACCTCTCTATTTAAAATGCATTAATACAATACTTTTGGTTTATCACCCAAGTACTGTGTGTACTATTGATGATAAATAATGTGTCACGACACCAGTTTTGGAAAATTCAGATAAAATACAACATATATTGATTATTATATGTGATGATGAAGTGTTGACTCTCGCTACACTGTGTTGACCGAGGGGACAGTCAAGATGTGGAGTTTTCCAGTACCTCTCTGCACCTTGGAAGACCTTTAAAAGTTCTCACAAAATACAGGCAGTCGTGGTTAAGGCAGAGTGGAAAGCTTGGGAATGTTCACACACAAAAAAACGAAGACACAGTTGCACTAAGAAAGTTCCGTGAACAGATAAAAGTTGAGCTAGGAGCGAAAGATGGAGAGATAGAAGATTTCTTCTGGTCTACATGATGGATGAGATGGACCTGGAGTACAACCTACGAGGGCTCGCGCTAATGGTGAACTAACTGTATTTTTAGCTAGGACGGGGGCTTATGTACCGTTTCTGAGAAAGGGGGTTTTGCATGTCACCAGATGTGAAGAGTGTGGGTCGTCTGGTGACATTCTACTGGCGCCCGTCCTGACAGCTTCCAATCTATCTTTAGATGTTGCTTTGTGGCTTTCATCTATCTCGAATTTAGACGTGTTTGACTTCTATCTCTCTAGCTCAACTCTTAATCTATTACAGAGTTTTATTTATTATCCTCAGTTTTTACAAATTACATTACATATGATGATGTATGACACATGTCAATCATGCATATAACCATTTACAGATGTGTTTCTACTATACAACATTAAAATCTTGTTATAAGTTATATACAATATGGGGTTGTTGGTTTAAATTACCATATATATGTATTTCTATTGTTTGTATCTTCAAAGCTTATGTCCATAGTTCATTTAAAATACCCCTTTCCAAGAGCTTCAGTATCAGCATAAAAGGAAAACCGAAAATGCGATATTACAGCGGTATGGTAGATTAAACTTTGAAAGCGCTGCGGGGGTTCACCACTAATGAGCCAGAGGCCCTCCCATTATTTTATAATTACAGTAAGGGCAGTAGAAAATTGATTTATTTTGAAAAGAATCATACGCGTCAAAATAGTACAGATTTCTTATAAAATACAACATTTATAACATGGTTTTTGGGGCTATGGCAATCATCAATATAGGGGCGGCTTCGATTTCATAAAATCCTACAGGAGGAATAATGCAATTGGTCCAGTTATCCAAAACAGGTGTTTAAACTGGTGAAGAGTGAAAGGGTCGATTTTCAGGCCACTGGTGCTGTAGCACATTTTATATCACCAACAGTACGGTCGATACTGGGTGAGATAAACCAAACGCATTAATTTAATGCATTTTATTATTGCAAAATTTGATATATGAATACCATCATTATCCCGCAACTTTGTTTTATATACTTGATTCTGAATGAAAATATTTTTCTGGACAATCCAGAAAAAATATCCATAAATTAAGATAACACCAATATGGTTGTTCTGATTTTCTGTAGAGAAAGAGCGGGAATAAATTAAACTTACACAAAGCTATCCATACCTGATCACAAAGAATATAAAAGACTAAAGAATGCATAAAAAAACTTCAAATTTGTCTTTAGTATGATAACGATTCCCATCAGTATCTTCATATAAAGAGCAATAAGGCCATATCACGCGTTTCTGAAAAATTAAACGAAAGAGATCAGAAAGCATCTAATCACGAAAACCATAAGAAACTTAAGAATATATTAATCAAAATCTCACTTTTTCTAGCGATTCTAGCGATTTCTTCCTGCTATAAAGACCTATTTACGACTTTCCATAAAAGCTACAAGAGGAAAAAACGACTCCTAATACCAAAAGAGCTCTTAAAGAACATCTTACAAAATTAAAATTTCAGTGTCATAGCCATTTATTCTCGATTACATGACATCAAGACAAATTTGCCGACTTACCACAAAAACTGCACGAGCAAAAACAACTGGTAATCACAAATACCAAAAGAGGCAAAGGAATGCATTAAAAAAATCCTTACATATCGGCATCTCAAGCCCAGACAAGAGATACCACAAAAACCGTAACTGCGCAAGGGGCCGTAGCGGTGCTGTCAGGAATTTCCGGGGAGGTTCGAGCTGCAATTAGTGTTTAATTCCCGCACCTTTTAATTCGGCACCTCTCCCGTCATGGGTGGAAGATCTACCTTCCTGGGATGCCATCGGTCAAAATCTTTCTTCCCTATCTTCTTCCTCTATATCCTAAATACCCCTTTCTTCCTCCCTTTCTATATTCTGTCTGTCCGCAGGTTTAAATCAATATTTTTTAAATATCTTGATATGCGAGCGATAGTTACCCAGAAATATTCGAATATGGAAAATTAGATCTTTAGGCAAAGCGTTTCTTTTTTTGAGGTGTTAAAAGCATTCGAGAATACCTTTATCTTCAACGAGCAAATCCAAAAACAAATGAATATAGATGTTTTCGGGCGTGGATCACACAGATAATCTGAAGAGACCGTAGAAAGCAAAATTTGCTTGAAAGCTTGCAACACCTCAAAATAAATAAAGTTATCCAACTTCTGGCTGATGGTGTATCAAGATTTGGTGATCAAGAAGGAGAATCAACGTCAGCTGTCCAGCTGACAATGTGGCCCCTCATCAGTAGAGAGGCGACACCAGAGTTAACATCTGATATTGATACAAGAGTTGGATTCATCTGGTTTAATTGAAATGTCTTCGGTATGATTGTCAGGGCGATCATAGGAATTCTTACCTGCATTCTTCAACATATTGGTATTCAAATTCCCAATAAAGTCTGTAATATTGCCTTAGTGTGAAGAACATTTACACTCATGGGGACAAAACTTAAGTAAGTGGAAAGTGTTTGATGTCGCCAATCTCTATTTTTAAGTAGACAGAGTCATTTTTTCTTACACTTGGTTATCTCGTGTGTCTTCAATAAAGGTCATTGCGTATCAAATATCTTTCAGAGTTATTGTCTGAATCACGATTTATATGCTAAAAGGTACAACGTAAATTTGGTCGATGACTGTATATTTTCTCAAACAAAAATTTAAGAAAAATCTAAATTAATTAATATTTATTTTGCTTTTTTTTAATTGCGAAGTCTGGATCTCAAAGTAATGTACATGTATATATACACGAAGATATTGCGCCATCTGTTTAACAAATTTGTAACTATTTAGTACGGAATTTTCTTTTCACTTTATAGAGTAAATTTTGAGCTTAATAGTAAAAGTAATATATGTTTATGATTGCCTCTTTTTGAAAATCAATTCGTTAAATAGGTTTAGCTAATATATTTATGAAGCTCTACTCATATATGCACTCTCGTGGACAAGAACTGAAAATACCTAGTGAATGGGCAGTTTTTATTCACAAACGACCAATTCAAACATAAGTTTACTTTGCTGTCTGCAGGCACTTTAAACACCTTGTTCTTTAACAGTCGACTACTGTTGATTGTCTCAACCATTTTACTATGCTCTCTTTTGGAAGGCTTTTGTATAAATAATTCGGTTTTCAAATAATTTATTTCCAGATTGCCTTTATAACGTGACCATTATATAATTGCCTTTACAGATAAAACTTTATATCATACAGCTGTGGAAATAAGCTATTACACACTTACAAATATAGTGTAGTTGATTGTTATGGCTACCTTCGTGGTCAAAACTTAAGGAAGTGCAAAGTATTTGATGTTGCCTATTATCTTTTTTTTTTTAAGTAGACCGAGGCAATTTTGACCTCACTTGGTTATCTCGTGGGTCTTTAAAAAAGGTCACTGTAATATCTTTTAGAGTTATTGTCTGAATTCCGATATACATGCTAGAAGGTACAAGTTCCTTTAGTTTTGTCCAAAATGTATATAAGAGGATATAAAAAAAAAATACAGAATAATAATTCATTGATTATAAGGATCTGGAAGAGAATGGAAAGTTGTGTTGAAGCGATCAGGAATTAAGAATTTTGGAGACGATTGAAGAAAGGAACAATGGCTGTTGAATGTCAACAGAAAAAGACATAAGAATCGAATGGGGCTTATATTAAGTGGAAATAGGTTTATGAAGAAATTGATGTGAATGGTAAAGGAAAAGGAAAGCGAACAGAATAGAAAGAAGAAGAATTGAACTAATGCATGATGTAACTAATGAAGAAAAAAGAGTTCAAGATAGAGAGAGAGCCAGACGTTATTTGCGACCAGAACCTGCTCATAATTACCAAAGTTTCCAAATTACCAAAACATTCCTTTGGCCCCCTTTTTCACGAACATTCATAATACTGACTAACGACTGCATTTAGGTCATTTATTTACATCCACTTAAAAGCACAACTTTTCAATTAAAAGAAACAAAAACCTTTTAGAATGATTATCTTGAGTAAATAGGTATGGTAAATATAACTATTCAAACAAACAAACATGCAATTTCACGGGTTGGTTCTTCTTTGCGCTAGATGTCGATGAATGAATGCACAAGGATTCCCATTTAAAAGAAATTCTACAGAATATTTGACTAAAAAGCTTCTTTTTTTCTCTTCAGTAAAGCATTGAATCCTCGACAACTAATTTGAACACTAATTATAGAGTGAAATTGAGGAAGTAATTTAAGATCTTTAGGATTTTAAAACAACGGTCAAAGAGCTATTAAGCTATTTTCCATTGTAAACAGCGGACGATGTCCAGGGGTCAGTGAGAATTTGACCTTAAACTACTCACATAAAAAATAAACGAAAAAAATTCTGGATCCTCTTAAAAAGCCAACACAATTTTTTTTTAAACCAAAGTTGGTTGATTAGTTGGAGCATTTGTCCATTGTCCTAGACCAGCTTGAAGAGACTTCTACCCACGGCCTGTGTGGCATCTGCCATTATTGTCCTGCACATTTTTGACTTGGCGTCTCGAAAGGTTCTCTCAGGGAATTTTTGCAAACCTAAGAGTGGGACTTAATGTATTTTTGGGGTAGAAGAGAGGTTTCACACAACTTTATTATATAAATGTGAAAAATAGTCTTCTTCTTATCTCCTCTTCTCAGGACTAGACGACCATATAATGGCCAATTAGTCGAGCAAAAGAGTGAGTATCTCCTCTTCTCTTATCTTCTCTTCTTATCTCCACACAATCATATTAGGGTATCAAGCTTGTAGAGTTTGAGACTTTTGAGGGTGTATGCTGGGGATAAGTAGAGCTCATCAATGGATTGTGATGTGACAAATAGTCAAAAGTGAAATTATACTGAGTGATCAGGTGGATAAATTAGAAAAAGACATCTTCTGATCGTGCAACTATCAGCGCAAGCTATCAGCAACTTTTAGTTTGCACAATCAGGAGATGCCCTTTTTCTTAATTTATCTACCTGATCCCAGTATAAATTCACTTTTTGACTATTTGTCACATCACAATCAATTGATGAGCTCTCCTTATCCCCAGCATGCACCCTCAAAAGTCTCAAGCTCTACAAGCTTGATACCCTAATATGATTGTGTGAAGATGAGGAAGATAAGAAAAGAAGAGATAAGATGACTATTTTCACGATTATAATAGAGTTGTGAATCTATATTCTCTTTGGAATTTTGTGTGATGGAAGCTATAACTCTTTGTACGAGTACTCTTTTTAGATTAAATATAGTCAAAAAGAGATAGGAATACGATCTTCAATTCATTTGGGCGACTGACTCGTTATTTTTCAAAGCAAAAATCTTTAAACGAAGTTCCTTTTTTTCATGTTAAGTTATTTGCCTTGAAAAGGGCAACAGTGGGTCCCCGAGACGTCAAACAATAAAGTTTAAAGGTTGATGTGTTTCTTTGTCTAATGATCATAAGCCCCAACCTATACCTACAATAATTATATTCTTTATTTAGTGTATAGATTCTTTTTGAAAATATATAAATAGCACAAAAACACTCATTGACAAAACTTAAAAAAGTTGTAACTTTTAGCATATATATCGGGATTCAGAAAATAACCCTGAAAGATATTTGATATACAGTAACCTTTATTGAAGACACACGAGATAACCAAGTGTGAACAAAATTTACTCAGATATCAAAATTGCAATGACATCAAAGACTTTACACTTCCTTAAATCCATTAATGTAGAGTTTTTAAGCATCTTTCTATTGGGAGTACAAATAAGTTTTGAGGGATTTGCAAAAGAAGCCACAACAAATATTATATAAATAGCATCGGACCTTGTGTGTGTGTGTGTAAGGTTTCATGTTAAGGCTTCATCATTTCCCCAAAAAATCAGAAGAAGTCTTTTTACTCAAGTGTAAGGAACTTTTTTTTGGTGCTCTAACCATGTCAACCTTTTTGCCAACAAAACACAATTTGCGGGAAGCGCTGCTTTTTTGTTTTAATTTGAAGAAAAGTGCAACTGATGGACATCGATTGCTGTGTGAGGCATATGATAAACATGCTCTATCAATAAAATCATGTGAGTACTGGTTTCGGCGTTTCAAAAGTGGCGATTTTGACACCAGAGACAAAGAACGCGGAGGGAGGCCAATAAAGTTCGAAGACGCTGAGTTGGAGGCTTTATTGGACGAAGATTCAAGCCAAACTCAAGAGGAGCTCGCTGAAACCTTGGGAGTGACTCAACAAGCGATTTCGAACCGTCTCAAGGTCATGGGTATGGTGCAAAAACAAGGAAATTGGGTTCCATATGAACTCAAGCCAGGAAACATCGAGCGCCGTATTTGCACGTGCGAACTACTGCTCAAAAGACAAAATCGGAAGGGTTTTTTGCATCGAATCGTGACGGGGGACGAAAAGTGGATTCACTACGACAACCCAAAGCGCAGAAAATCGTCGGTTAATCCCGGTCATGCATCAACTTCAACGGCCAAACCGAATATTCATGGCAAGAAGCTAATGCTGTGCATCTGGTGGGATCAGCTCGGAGTGATCTACTATGAGCTACTTCAGCCTAACGAAACCATCACTGGAGAACGTTACCAACAACAATTGATGCGATTAAGCCGAGCATTGAAGATTAAACGCCCACTATATGCCAAAAGACATGACAAGGTGATCTATCAGCACGACAACGCTCGGCCACATGTTGCAAAAGTTGTCAAGGAGACTTTGGAGGCGCTTCAATGGGATGTCCTACCCCACCCGCTGTATTCACCAGACATTGCTCCTTCAGACTACCACATGTTCCGTTCGATGACACATGGCCTGGCCGAGCAGCACTTCACTTCTTACGAAGAGACGAAAAATTGGGTCAATGTTTGGATCGCCTCAAAAGACGAGGAATTTTTTCGACACGGAATTCGTATGCTGCCTGAAAGATGGGAAAAAGTCGTAGCTAAAGATGGACAATACTTTGAATGAAATATATTGTACTGATTTCTCTGAATAAAGCTTCGAATTTATAAAAAAATCCCTCAAAACTTATTTGTACTCCTAATATTTTATTATTATCCTGAAATTTGTATCCTTAGCACTAGTTTGACAATCTGAGAATAAATATAAAAAACACAGATTTGATTTAATAAGGTTTCTAAATTTTCTTTAAAAAAGTATTTTCGAGTGAAAATGCACACTTTTAGTGAAAAAAGAGTTTGTTAAAATAGAATAAATTTCTGTATACATATTGTATTTAAAAAAATTAAAAGTATAAAATATTTGATTATAATAAAAAAACAAGAAAATAAAATAAACTAATGTAAAGATAGAGGCTGCCTGGCCGGTGGCATTCATATTTCTTGAAAATAAAGATACTTCGGCCAGTAAATCTTTTTATTATCTCAACGGTTCAACAAAAATCTTTTGTCTTCGTCAGGAGCAAACAAAAATTAAAACATTTGGCAAGGCGTTAAAAATTATTCTTTTTAAATATAATGTTTAACGCCTTGCCAAATGTTTTAATTTTTGTTTGCTCCTGACGAGGACAAAAGCTTTTTGTCAAAACGTCGAGGTAATAAAAAGATTTACTGGCCGAAATATCTTTATTAAAAAAATCTAAATTATGAAAAAAGGCATTTCTTTATCGTGCAACTGAAAGTTCCAAAAATAAATAAATAGCAAAAAAAAAAAACTCAACTAGACCAAATTTTCCAAACACATTTTCCCAAGGGTAGTTTATGTAAATAGGGAATATGGCTATTTTTAATCATATATGTGATACATTATTATTAAAAGTAATTAATCATCAGTAGATAATATATGGTAATGTATATTACAATATATATTGATTGTTTTCTAGTTAATATTCATGTCTTGCTAACGTCATTTTTTACCTAATTTATTATTTCACTCTCTCTCTTTTTTTTATACTCAAATGATAAGCATTATATATAAGGTATATAGTGTAATGATATACACTCTTTGGCCCCTGATTTTATCATTAAAAAACTAATCTATTTTGATTTTTTTTTTAAATATTATTTGAAGTATTTATTTATTTATTACCAGTTGCAAATAAGACACGCTATATCCGATCTGGATAATTGCGTGTGAATCTATTTGCAATAATACATATTGTAGTAGAGTAAAGGTAAAAGAATTATCAAAAAAATAAAATAAACATTTTTCCTCCTTTAATATAACATAATATTTTTAAAACTTAATTCTGTTGACCTAATGTGGCGCTGAGTTTGTTTTTGACACACATTAAATATCTTATAACACCTTGATAAATGTTGGCGTTCAGCCAACTGAAATATTGGTAAAATAAATTATATTTTGATCCAATATATGTCTTTTTAATTAAAGTAAATAAACAATTAAGAAAAAGAGCATTGAATAAACATATACATTAAACAAATAAGCAACAACATAAGCAGATAGAAGAAATCGCAAGGTAGTTATTTACAGTATGTTAAACAATGATGGAAGTTGATTTAATGAAGTTATCTGTAATAATTAGTATCGTGGAGAGAGAAAGTCGATCAAGTTGAGCTATTATCTGAAGTCTTGGTTTCAATGGAATTTATATATAGCAGGCTGTGTCTGTTATATATATATTTATTTATTAAAATAATTGAACAAATGATGCAAAATTTTGGTTTTAGTGAACATATGTTTTAATTCTTATATAATTAGGCATCATAAATTATCCAGATATTTAAAAATATTATTAAATTTTTTCTTAAATATATTTTGATTTTGGATAATAAAAGGCATATATTAGATTGAATAAAAGGATTAATTTACTAATATTTTGGTTGGTTGAACGCCAACCTTTGTCAAGGCATTATAAATTATTATTTTGTATAAACAAACTCACCGCTACATATCGTTCTTGAATTACTTTTAAAATAGTTTTGTAATAGTTTGTTTTTACAAAATAACATGTTTTAATGCCTTACAAAGGTTGGCGTTTAGTTTAAAACCGAGATATTAGCAAAGAAATCTTTTTATTTTATCCAATATATGCGCGCTCGACTTTTTATTATATAAATATTTAAATATGGATTTCTCTATTTACAAAAATATTTTAATTTGTTCATATTTGGGATGATAATTCCTGTGCAAGTATGGGGTAACCTCATCCTTTAACAATAGAATAAAACAAAGCAATGTTTCCCTATACTTTCTTCTCAGTGCGGGTACATTCATAACTGTGAAGGTAGATCAGTTTCTGTAAATTCAGACACCCGTCAAACTTTATACCACAATACGAGTACACCTATCCCCGATTTACACGGTACTTGTTTTACACGTTTTCGCTTTTACACGGTTTTCCAAATAAGTTTTTTTGTTGTTGTTTTTATCGCACTATACTAAATGCTACTGTGATTGAACACATGCGCTATGTACACATCTCACGAGGAATCCCGAGCTTATGTGCTGACTTGCTGCACACGCACACTGTGTCTGTATTTCTAATTTTTAAAAATTTTTAATTTTCGATTTTTACACGTTTTTCTCAGGAACGTATCTACCGTGTAAATCGGGGGATAGGTGTATTGGGTTATAGTACAATTTAGTGAAATTTTATTGCTCAAATTAAGAAATTGAAGCCGCTTCTATGTGTACTGATAAAGGTTATGGCCCGAAAATTATGGTGTAACTGTTAGCTTTTGTCTGAATTTGACAAAGTTGGCGTTAAAGGAAAGTAACCTACACTCATAGACAAAACTTAAGGAAGTTGTACCTTTTAGAATGTATTTCGGGAATCAGACAATACCTCTTAACAATATTTGATACACGGTGACCTTTATTGAAGACATACGGGATAACCAAGTGTCAACAGTCTCTGTCTCCTTCAAAAAAATATTTTTTTTAACTTCCTTAAGTTTTGTCCATGAGTCTATATGAATCTTTCTTCTATGCGCAGAGATTATAGAGAAAATGGATGGTCATTATGCATATTTAAAGGTAATGGTATCTCTTTAAAGCACAGTTTTTTATTTATAAAAATATTTTGGAAAATTTGTTATGTATAAAGACGGCGTAGGTATGAATCCATTGATTGTACCAGCCAGTTACGAGAGATTGGCGTATCCTCATTGTATTCTAATATGGTGTGTGGAAGTATTAAACACAACACACGGGTTGAATTTAGAACAGAAAATGTGGGTTAAGTACATCTCAATAAAGTTCTGTCAACAGCCCTAGTTTCATATTTGCATAGCAGGAATTCGTTGGTAACACAACATGTCTGTCTGCTTCTATTTTCTCTTTGTTTAAACTCTTATCCAAACGTGCGGATGGTAGGCTTGGTATTCTCAACAACTTAAATTCAAAACTGGATGTTGGTTTTTTTTTTATTTAGGCTCGCCTTAGACTGACGAGGGCCATTTGCCCAAAACCATGATCTCCAGCTGGGCTTTTCTGAATTCACTAAAGCTGGTGTTGAGGCTTTTTGAGTTTTCTTTGGAGAAGGAATCACTTAATAGAGCGTTATATTCTGCGAGTGTCTCTCCCTATATAGACTATGGGATCATTCAGGAACTCTACAGGATTCCGATATTTGGAAGAGTTTCATAATACTGAGCTATCTTTGTAACTACTGGGATAATAAACAGGGAGATACCATTTTGTCATTTGTTCCTTCAGGACGTTTTATTGTGTGGACTTTGTGTGTAAAATAAATGCTATTTGTATACATATATGTGATATGAACACAGTAATCTAAAGGCTTCTCTTTATTTGACATGAATATATGGAAATTATCTATATAAAAATAGTACTAAAGCAGAATTGTACTTGGATCTAGCTGTAAAATTAAGAAAAAAATGCGTCTCCTGTTAGAGCGACTGAAAGTTGTTGATAGTTTGCGCCATGTGGCCGTTGAGGTACAGTCTTTACTACACTGACGACGTCCAGCAGAATGAAAGGTGTAAGTAGTTGGCGTTTATTTATATCAATAAATATATTAGACTGAAATAAATAAATATCAAGGATATCTACACTCTCATGGCCTAACCTTAAGGAAGTTGTACCTTTTAGCATTTATATCGGGATTCAGACAATAACTCTGAAAATATTTGATACACCGTGACCTTTATCGAAGACACACGGGACCAAGTGTGAACAAAGTTGTGTCTGTCTCTTTAAAAAAAACAGGCAACCGGCGATATCAGAATATAAACCTTTCCTAAGTTTTGTCCATGAGTGTATTAATATATATATATGGCAGGCCTTTGCCAACTTTCAGTTTCCCCATCAGGACATGACTTTATATTGATATAAAATATTGAAAATTAAGACTCAACCTCTGACTATATTTTGTAAACAGATATATATTTAGAACATATATAGGGTGACATAAATATTGGATCTATTTAAGAACTTGTCGAAAGTACTGATATCATGTCCGTTATAAAACTGATTTTATGATCATTTATTTGAGTTGTGAACTTTTTGACAAATTTTGGTCATCCATCATTAATAGTTGTGGTTGCTAAGTAGGCTGGCCAGAAGCAACAATGTATATTGGAATTTAACTTTTAGGACTGAAAATCTTTTTGCGGACCTACTTAATATAGTTTTAAAGACGGCCAAATATATCTCCTTAATACGTCTTAGACCGAATCTCGGAACAACCTAACTTTTCAAGGAATGAGGTGGACTAAAGATTGAATAACAGGGCTGGTCCCCCGCTATGATCTGGACCTAACCTCGGATAACAGGGCTGGTCCCCGATATGATCTGGACCTAAGATGGGATAACAGAGCTGGTCCCCCCCTATGATCTGGACCTAACCTCGGATAACAGGGCTGGCCCCGATATGATCTGGACCTAAGATGGGATAACAGAGCTGGTCCCCCGCTATGATCTGGACCTAACCTCGGATAACAGGGCTGGTCCCCCGCTATGATCTGGACCTAACCTCGGATAACAGGGCTGGTCCCCCGATATGATCTGGACCTAAGATGGGATAACAGGGCTGGTCCCCCGCTATGATCTGAACCTAACCTCGGATAACAGGGCTGGTCCCCCGATATGATCTGGACCTAACCTCGGATAACAGGGCTGGTCCCCCGCTATGATCTGAACCTAACCTCGGATAACAGAGCTGGTCCCCCGCTATGATCTGAACCTAAGATGGGATAACAGGGCTGGTCCCCCGCTATGATCTGAACCTAACCTCGGATAACAGGGCTGGTCCCCCGCTATGATCTGGACCTAACCTCGGATAACAGGGCTGGTCCCCCGCTATGATCTGAACCTAACCTCGGATAACAGGGCTGGTCCCCCGCTATGATCTGGACCTAAGATGGGATAACAGAGCTGGTCCCCCGCTATGATCTGGACCTAACCTCGGATAACAGGGCTGGTCCCTCGCTATGATCTGGACCTAAGATGGGATAACAGGACTGGTCCCCCGCTATGATCCGGACCTAAGATGGGATAACAGGACTGGTCCCCGCTATGATCGGACCTAAGATGGGATAACAGGGCTGGTCCCTGCTATGATCTGGACCTAAGATGGGATAACAGGACTGGTCCCCGCTATGATCGGACCTAAGATGGGATAACAGGGCTGGTCCCTCGCTATGATCTGGACCTAAGATGGGATAACAGGGCTGGTCCCCGCTATGATCTGGACCTAAGATGGGATAACAGGCTGGTCCCTCGCTATGATCTGGACCTAAGATGGGATAACAGGGCTGGTCCCTCGCTATGATCTGGACCTAAGATGGGATAACAGGGCTGGTCCCCGCTATGATCTGGACTAAGATGGATAACACTGCCGCTAGTAAGATGGACCTAGAGAGTAAACAGGGCTGGTCCCCCTCTTGCATATTCTCCTAATAGATGGGATAACCTGGTCCCCGCTATG